>JAZKJV010006929.1:0-77516 GCA_037367405.1 Ottelia alismoides
TTGGATATCACCATAGTGAGGTCATCATTATCGTTGCAATTAGGATGATTCCCTCAGAAATGGTTTTAACCTCCAAAAATGGTGGATACGATTACTAAAGGAGGATCTTGAGTTTTAAACCTAAGGTGGGCAGTCGGAGTTTTAGCTCGAGGTTGACATGGCAACGTAGAGATGGAGATGTTATGGGAGGTGGTTTTCGACAAGGGCGTGGACTCGAGTGACAGATGGAGTGAGTGGAGAGGTGTGCAACGACAATGGAGAGAAAGGAAGTGGATGGTTTTAGTTGGTTGGGAAAGAAGAGACATGGGGGGATAGCTGGATCGAGTGGCCAACTGGTGATGTTTACGAGGTTGTGCATGATTAATTGAGGTGGATAGAAAAGACTGTTGACCAATGGATCAATACAAGGGGGATGAGTTGACTGGTGGGATAAAATGGGGAGCGACCAAGTGTCCAATTGACTCGAAAAATTGACCACTTGAAATAAAAAGAATAAATAAATGGAAAAGAAATAAAAATGAATTTAAATCAAAAGTTATCGAAGAAAAAATGCATATATACACAAGATTTGCATTTTTTTCATAAGGACCTCATGTCGGAATGAGCACTATGTACAAGCTAAACCTTTTTTGCATATTTTATAGGTATAAAATACTGTATTTTATATACTCTTAAATTTTCTCTTTGTTTTTCATGTACAAAAGGAAATAGTTAAGAAAATATATACAAATCAAAACTACATAAAACACTAGAAACAAAATTACATATCAATTTCTTTTTTGGATTTTTTTAGTAATTCATAAATTAGAGAAATGAAATAAAGGGAAATACAAATGAAAAGAATGAATTATACAACCAGGAAACACTATTTTCTATTATTTCTATTGATTTTTTGTATATTTTAATTTTTATATATTTCAATAAAAAATAAAAATAAATAAACTAAATTAAAAATGAAAAATGTAAAAAAGGTTATTTTTTACATAAAATAACAATGTAAAGTTAACAAATGTAATATACAAGTCATAGATTTATCCTTAAATCCAAATTTCACATATGAACTTAGATTCTTTTGAATTTAGATTTATTTTGTAGAGAGTTGAATGTTTATTAATTAAAAATTGAGTATGGATCCAAATGAGACTGTACACCACTTTTATGGCCTTTGTATTAGAACAAGGTCTCGGGTTTACTTGACATATATACAAGTTAGTGTTTATTTAGCATTATTTATTTATTTATTTTAATGATATTTACACTATGGAGTTGATTTCATGCCATTTAGAGTTAAAATGAGTTTGTTAAAAAATATAATAGTTCGGATTATTTACATGTTATATTATATACATTTGCAACTTCTTATTTCTATGGTTTCTATTCTTACTTATTTTATGGACTTATGTACAAGATAAGTATATAAAATTAGCTCGATTTATTGTAAGTAATAGTTTGTTATTTTCTGATTCTATGTGATTTTGTTGATGATTTTGCTTGCGAAATTAGATTAAATTTTGAAATCGAGTCAATGAATGATATTCATCAACAATTCCCCTCGTCGATGGTAAAATAAAGAATTATTTTTCTCCAAAAACTCCACAGATCAATAAGTATGGTCTAGATGATTTAATGCAGATATTTAGTTGGACAGAGCCACAATTTTTGTATTAACCACAAGCACTCATGATGTTTTCTCCCCATTTGGCATCGACAAAAGGAGTAAACATATGAGAGCATAGATTGTATTGAGTAATTAAAAAAATAAAAGATAAGCAAACATAATTTGTACTCGTATAGCTATTACAAGTAAGTTTGTTTTAGTTGCAACAAACATAAATTTTTAGTAATTTAGTTAAGATAGAAGAAATTATAATAAAGCAGCACCGACTTGTGGTGTCCTCATCTTCATTAGAGAAGCCCACATTTAGGAGTGTCCTTGGAGAGAAGAAATGTGTTCATTACTACAAAGGAAATCCGTCAATCTTTTTCAGCATATAACTTGAAGAAATCATATTGGTTAAAAATGTATATGACGAGGATGACAAATGGTAGTTGTGAATGGTGGCATGCTAATAATCAATTATAGAATAACCTTGCTTCAATCGAGACACTTTTATCATTTGTGCAACTAGGATGCATCATGGCTACCCAAACTCTTGTAGATTTACAATACTTTCTCTCTCCTCTCGGATGTAAGCCAGATATTCCAACATTGAGAGAGAGTATGCACGATAAGAATTTAGGTACAAGATTTCTATGATGACAAATGGTAGTTGTGAATCGTGGCATGCTAATAATCAATTATAGGATAACCTTGCTTCAAT
The DNA here is from genome assembly GCA_037367405.1 of Ottelia alismoides. NCBI lineage: Eukaryota > Viridiplantae > Streptophyta > Magnoliopsida > Alismatales > Hydrocharitaceae > Ottelia > Ottelia alismoides. Next base: position 2,322 of record JAZKJV010006929.1, read on the forward strand.
CGAGACACTTTTATCATTAGTGCAACTAGGATGCATCATGGCTACCCAAACTCTTATAGAATTCCAATACTTTCTCTCTCCTCTCGGATGTAAGCCAGATATTCCAACATTGAGAGAGAGTATGCACGATAAGGATTTAGGTACAAGATTTCTATAGAATTTTGGGGTTTTCAAATGATCAAATATGACCATATCAGATCTAACCTAAGAGTAGGGATTCTCACATAACTCATCGACACTTGGGTGCGACCCTCAAAGAATAAGAGGAGTTCAACCTCCCCTTAGGTCAATAAGGGCTAGAGGTTCTTTTGCATGAAAAGAGAGGAAGAGTATGGTGTTGTTTCTAATATGCAATAAAGCTTGACTAAAAGTCAAGTGCGGTGGATACACTATGCAGAGTGCCAAGTATTCAAGATAACAAATGACATTTCGATTTCTGCCAAATGGAAATCAAGCAAACTCCTCCCATGCAACTGACCTTTCTCATATCACACATGTATCAATGAAGTGTCCCCATAGTGCCAAGGGGACATTGTGATCAATGTAGGCATCCAAGGTGGTGTGTAAATGCTCCATGAAGATTGGTTCTCGAGAGGTTAGAGGAGAAAACCCAAAGTGATATGATGAAATGATGGGAAGAAGGAGGCTATTACGAGAGAAAATTTATAATGCACAAATTCAATTAATTGAAAATCTGCCTCAGTTAGTTGAAAGAGACATTAGTCGATTGTCATAAACGAAGAGTTCACTAAAAACTCATCAGTAACGATGAGGTTCTGGGATCCATGTTTCACTTGACTGAGACATTGGAGCAATCATCTACGGGATAGATTAGGCGATTCTTGAGTGAACTCGGTCAGATAATCGAGAATAACCAATAATTGTCGGAAAGTCAAAATGTTTTTAGCTGGAGAGGCAAAGTTCACGATCGATTAAAGGCAATAGAATAGTGAATTATTAGTGGCTAGTAATCGACTAAAAGATCTTGTAACAAATACATGCTTTAGATTTATCACAACACGCATAACATGACATGAAAAGAAATTAAGTAGAGAATATGCAAAACAAATAACTAAGCTAGTGAACTAGTGGCAACATCCTCATTTGTTTTGACCTAGCTTTCAATTTGTGATATTTCGTGAATTTAACGAATACGACTTTCAAAGTTGAGAGGTATTCCTTGTTCGTCTTAGCAAGCATTTTCCACACCATCCAATGATTTTTTTTGGAATCAGACTCGAAGTTCCCTGCGGTCCATGACGATGTCCACTCTGGGGGTGATATAAACCACCTCCAATGGTAAGTGCTTATGTTTCGACAAGTTCTTCTTCTTCATCTTCTTTGGTGTTATCACGATATCTCTCCTCCCATAGTTGATTTATGATATTTTCTATCAAAGACATTCAAGCAAGCATTGTGAGATTAATCCTCTAAATCTAAATACATGGATGAGGAAACACTTAAGAGATGGAGATGCTCAATGTATTCCTTGAGCAAGACAAAAAATTTGACCTGACTCCAGACCATGATAACATATATTAGATATACTCCATGCTTTGATAGACACGAGGATAACTTCCGATTTACGTGAACAAGTTCCACCCCAAGATGAGAGTGACAAAATCAAGGGTTGTGATGGAGATCATTGGAGTTCACGAACATACCTTTAATAAAGTCGTTGTGATACAAGCCACCTCATGGACGAGATCTATTTGAGTGATGTCCTCGTCAATGCAATTGAGGAGATCAGATATACTAGCGTTGACTGTGATTATATTATTAAGAGTGGAGGAGATGAGAACGTTGTTCCACGTGTCACTCTGAAAATCAATCATGTTTGTGTAGTACATAATACAAAGTCTGGATATACTATACATGTGTTGACAAGTGCGAAGAATGATTGGTTAAAAAGTCAAGAAGTTTGACCACGATGGGTAGAGGGAAGAAGCTTTAATTTATTGAACTTTTTTGAAACAAATAATGCTTGAGTATACATTTCCCTTGATTTTTGAGCTTGTTCAATGTGGCAGTATCCCTTCACCATGTTTTAAGGCATAGCTACTACAAGAGCCATAACATACCCCTTGGGTGTTCATGTTACTTGTCATGGTAAAATACGAGGGCATGGATGAGAGAATGAGTGAAATATGTGGTGATTGTTTGATGGAATAAATGTTCAAGGGTTGTGTTGAAAACCATTGTCCTGAGAGTGGTTGAAAAGTTATTGTCCTTTATGTAATGAAGGGATGGGAAGGTGAAGATACATGGCTTTAATAATCTTCTGCCATGGTTATTTTTTGTTTCCTACAAGGGACATGCATTAGAAACCCAAGACCAAGTCAAAAATCAATCGTTGGAAGATTTTCCTGAACACACTCTGAGAGCACAACTTATATGCCAAGCTGAGCAAGTGTGAGTTCTGATGATCCCAGGTCTCATTTCTTGGGCATGCCATTTTTTGAGCAGGAATCGTAGTTGATCCTGTGAAGATTGAGGCAGTCATATCTTGGGAGCAACCCAAGACAATCACTCAGATTCGGAGTTTCCTTAGATTAGCATGCTTTACATACTCTTTGTCAGTGAGTTTTCGCGAGTTGTTCTTCCCTTGACACAATCAACACAAAAGGGAGTTCCTTTTATCTGCAATGATTCATGTGAGCAATACTTTGTGACATTGAAGGAAAGATTGACGGCTGCATCCATTCTTGCACTTACTTCATGCACCCATGATTATGCAGTCTATACAGATGCCTCAGGAGAAGGTTTAGGAACGGTGCTGATGCATCGAGGTCACATGATTGCTGACGCTTATGTCAGTTGAGGCCACATGAGCGGAATTACCCCACCCTTGACTTGGAGTTGGCAGCAGTTGTCTTCGTCTTGAAGATCCAACACCACTATCTCTATGGGGTGAACTTTGAGATTTTCACGGATCTCAAGAGCTTGAAGTACAAATTTGATCATAAAAGAGATGAATATGAGACAACACATGTGTCTTGAGCTACTGAAGGATTACGACTACACAATCTCTTACTATAATGTTAAGGGAAATGTGGTGGCAGATTCGCTTAGCAGGAGAGCTCATGCTGAGGTATGATAAACTGATTATACACATGAGATATGCTCGTAACTTTGACTGATTGTCATCCTTGGGAGAGTGCATCCATATCTACTACTACGTCTCCACGATTTAGCAGTGTGTGGGATCATATAGTAGAAGGCTAGAAGTTAGATCCTTGGATTAGAGACAAATACATGCATGACATCAAGGATGAATCTGATGATTTTGTAGTGACAAAGACCCTTTTATGGAAGGTTGGCCAGATCGTTGTACCCAACGATGAGCAGTTACTCAAAGATATTCTTGATGAAACACACTGTTCATGATTATTTATCCATCTTGGCAACACAATGATGCATCATGATTTGCACCAACATTTCTATTGGGATGAAATGAAGTGCAATGTGGTACCATGTTGGCAGATGCTTGACATTTCAGATGGTCACGACTAAGCATAGGAATCTGCCAAGATTATTACAGTCTCTTCCTATTCCTAAATGGAAGTGGGAGAGTATCTATATGAATTTTCTTACAGGAATGTCGTGGATACTAGTTGTCTATGATGCTATTTGGGTCATTATTGACAGATTGACCAAGTCAATCCATTCCATACATGTCATCATGACCTACACTCCATCTAGATTGGCCAGATTACACGTGCAGAATATCATTAGACTTCATGGTATAACATGTGAGGTAGTGTCTGACAGAGACTCGAGGTTTACATCTCATTACTAGCACCAGTTCATGTCAGCATTACATATAAAGCTGAAGATGATTTATGCCTACCATCTACAAACCGATGAACAAAACGAGCGCATTATTCAAACACTTGAGGATTTACTACGTGCATGCACTTTGGAGTGGAAAGGGTCCTGGAAGGACTACATACCTTTGGTAGAGTTCACACACAACAACAATAACCGTCATTTTGGTATTGACATGATACCATTCGAAGCCCTATACGGGTGAAGATGCCCCACACCTCTCAGTTGACACGAGGTAGGTGATCATGCTCTATACTCTCCTAGATCTTTTGGAGGAGACTGTGAGAGCCGTTGATCTTGTAAGATGAAAGCTTCTGATGGCACAAAGCTGCCAGAAGAGCTACTCATACCATAAGTGAAGAGTTTTGGAGTTTCAAGTAACCCGATCCCATTCTCTTAATCATTTTGCAAATATGACTCATCAAGATTTAACTTAATCTTTCACACTAATTGAAATTCCTATAAATACATGTGGAGATTGGGTGTTCTTATGAATATCTCCCATGAAGGGAGTGGTGTTTGTGGCAAGTTGGCACCACTTTATGTCGTAACATTTCAGATCATTGCTCGTATGGGGAACATGGTCTACAAAGTAGCTTTTCCTCTACACCTTTCGTCCATAATGATGCCTTCCACATATCCAACACGAGGAAGTACGCGCACGACCCTCGACACGTCATCGGCTACGAGAATCATGACGTGGAGTCTAACCTGACATACGAGGAGATACTAATGCAGATACTTGATAGTACTGTGAAGAAGCTTCTCAGCTAAGAGATTTCCCTTAGTCAAGGTACTATGGCACCAACATGGCGTCAAAGAGGCAATATGGAAGACTGAAGCAGATATGCGGGCATGGTATCCACAAATCTTTTCAGGTAATCATTTTAACATGCCCATTTAGTTATATGTATTGAAAGAATATGGTTTGTTTTTCCTTTGAGGTTTTTATGGGTTCAAAAGCCTTCGAGGTTTTTATGTTAAGATGAAACTCAGACAAAACACATACTGGTTTTGACCCGAGTCTCGAAGACGAGACTCCCTTTGAGATTTTTATATATTCTTACTTTTTTCCTAACTAATAATCATAATTCTAGTCCTGCTACTACAGAGAAGATGCCAAGTAAGAATAAGAAACAAAACAAAAAGAAAAATGTTCACAACTCATTCTTTCTATACTATTCATATTATGTACCCCTTAACACCTACTTGTATAACCTATTCTTATCCTTTTTTTATCTCTCAAATTAATCGAGTAAAAATAAAAGATAAATCTCATTTGTAGTGTATTCCATCTTTTTACTTATCCCGTATATTTAATCCCCCTACGGGGTATGACAGAGAGCAGGAGCAACAAAAAGGAAGCACAAACAGTACACCAAATTATTCCATATTCGTCCAACCCAAGGTCAAAAAGGCTCCTTATTCGCTTCGCCGACCTTTCTCTGCCTAAGACTCCCAGACACGTCCCTCGTCGACGGCATCCCGAACCCCTTCCCCCATTGTGTAAGTAGACGTCGGGAGGGAGGGATGGACGGGTGGGATCCGAGCACGAAGTCGACCCTGACGCAGATCCCCCTCCTGTCGATCCGTGCGGGACCCCGTGACGGCGAGGCGTGGACGCAGCGCCTCAAGGAGGAGTACCGCGCCCTCATCGCCTACACCTCCATGAACAAATCGCACGACAACGACTGGTTCCGCATCTCCGCCTCCAACCCCGAGGGCACCCACTGGTCGGGGCGCTGCTGGTACGTCCACAACCTCCGCAAGTACGAGTTCGACCTCCAGTTCGACATCCCCGTCACCTACCCGTCCACCGCCCCCGAGATCGAGCTCCCCCAACTCGACGGCAAAACTCACAAGGTTTCTGATATTGTCCTTCTCCCCCCTTTTCAGATCTCCCGCGCTCTCTCTCCTCTTAATCCGATCTTCTGTTTGTTATCTCCCTTCAGATGTACCGCGGGGGAAAGATCTGCCTCACTGTCCATTTCAAACCCCTCTGGGCGAAGAACTGGTAACGCGATTGTCACGTGATCCGTTTGCTGTTTTTTTATTATCAAATTATTCTGATGCTTCCGTTTTTCTTGTTCGACTGGCAGTCCCAGGTTCGGGATTGCACACGCCCTGTGTCTGGGGCTGGCGCCGTGGCTTGCTGCGGAGATCCCGATTCTTGTGGACTCGGGTATGGTGAAGCACAAGGACGACGAGGCGACACCATCTGATGAGAGCGAAAAATAGGTGACCTGTTGATTTCTTCTTCTTTTTAATGTATGAGTAACAGTAATATATGTAAACGGATATATTTAACCGTAGAATGTCTTGTTATTTGGTTATTTGATAGGAGAACTTGGTTACTTAAAGTGATTGGATAAGATACATAATGCTATGCATCGCTCAAACTTCTTGTTGTTGATTGCGCATAGAAATACAAGTTTTCATAAATAGTTATTATTTCAGACTTTCAGTGACCATTGCAAGTTTACATGCTGCATGTTTGGTTCAACTTCCGTTCAAAATTCTGCCCGATAGTGGAAGGCTTATGATGTAGCTATGGTGCCGGAGTTGCTCATTTATCAATGCGCATGACAGGAAAGAATGTATGTACCATGTATGCAACAAATTATGTTTTATTTGAAAACATGAGGCAAATTAGATTTCATATCCTTCTTTGGTAGAAAGGTTGTTATCCTGGCTGGAACAATCTCCACGAATTATTGAGAAGCATTCTGCAATAATGGATGTGCAAACTATTACGAATTATTTAAAACTTGGAGTATAGTAGAGATTTATCACAATTCATAGCAAGTGTTGATTTGAGGATTATATTGACTCATGTTTTTGAATTCTCTTCTGGTGACGCGGCCCTTGTTCATATCTGCATTAACTAACAATGGGTAGTGCCATAATCTGATCTATATCGGATTTCACTTCTCGATGGCTTCAGCAGAAAGTGGTTGTTGGATCCTTTTTCCTTTTAAAACAGATTTTCTGCTTATACCCCCGGGTCTGGTTAGGATTATAGATGTTACATCTATGTCAAACACCAATTTTTGTTAGTATATATAATACATGGTCTCAATAAGTATCCTATTGAAACCAACCAACCAAGTATTTTAACTGATTCTCCAGGTTTTCAGCTTGGCGTGCAGCTTTATTAATACTTCAGTACCGTCTTCTCTCTTGTTGCCTCTCTTATTGTTGTAACTTGCATGTGATGTGAAATCTCACAATGGGAATGATGTTCATTTCCTTGATGCAAGAGATTATGGAACCGATAATCCATAGTTTTATTAGATGCCAACATGTGGTCATTGTACATGGAAGACCATTGAGGTTTTATTCATAATATACTAGAAAACATAGACCTCAACAGTTTTCAAAACTCTCAAAGACATAAGATTTGGAAGGCCTTGGAAGGCCACCGTGTTCTGGCTCTAGTTAAGAATACATCCTTGATTGAATAGGTTGATCAATCAAAGGAATCATGTTTAAAGAACATTTAAGTGATTCTATAATCTTAGCGTTTGAACACCACATGTTTAAGATAGGAACCATGTTTAAAGATTAATTTTCTTGATTGTCCCAACAATTGGGCATTGCCCCATGCATGCCAACCACAACTGCAAACAACCTTGGAAAACCTCCCCCAACACCCCTCCCCGACCACTCGTCCAATTGCAATATGAAGAACTCACCATTCTCGATCCTTTTCGCTAAAAGTAACCCCACCGAGGGTAGCAGGTTTACGAGCCCTCCAGAATATTAAAACCTCCTCGACCATCAAGCTCTTATCTTTAGCAAGCAATACCTAATATAACAAGTTTATAGCTGCTTACTACACAACTGGCTTCCCTTTCCCATTTTAAAACTCATTTATTATTTAGCCTCAATGAACTGCCTTGGACTCCAGAGTGTCGATCCACTTTCCTTCTTAGTACTACACACCTCTCACCAGGCCATGCAGATGCCCCTAAACAATGCTTTGTCCCCTTTTATAGGAACCTCCTTTTAATGTCATTGAGATGCTACTCCACCTGTTTTGACCGTCTTAAGATCAACATGTAGAATTGTTGGAGTATGTAATAGAGGGGTATGTTGAGATACTTATATTTTTTTATCTTAATTTCGTAATTTTCTATTTCTTTACTCTACTTTATGTATTTTTTCCTTTGAGTTTTTCTCCTATATAAGAGAGCTCTAGGGATACGATGAATCTTACTTTCAATTTCACAACTTTCCACATGATATCGGTCTATCAGAGCGATGGTCCTAAAGTGGAGCCTGTGCCCTAGAACCCTGCCTCCACCAAAACCCTAGCACGCACCCGCGTCTGCGTCGTATGCCGCCCCGCCCCTGCACCGCGTTGCCTGTGCACCTGCATGCTACCTGCGCTGTCGCCCGCGCCGCACCGCTGCATCCTGCTCCTGAGCCGCTGCCGCCCACGAAGGTTGTGGGTCCTGCACCATGCCACACAGCTTGCCCCCGCGTCACCGCAAGCTGCTCCCCATCGTTTTCACTCGCCATCGACGCTGCCATCCCTAGTTTGGCTCGTTCTTGGATTTCTAGGGTGTGACGTGATTATCAAAAATACCCTAGTTATCCAAAGGGTTCTCCAAAGAATGGAAGAGTTTGTGGTATGAATCTATACCCGCAACCAACTTCTCATATTTCAGTGTAGGCACATGTCTTTCTTGTTGCAAATCCAATCTTGGAGATAGTTGTCATCATGTCTGACAACAAAGCTGATGTTTCATCCCTGGGTGTCTTCAAAAGTCCAACACCCATCGTCAAGATGGATGGAACAAATTATGAACTGTAGGTCAAGTTCATGAGTTTAATGCAATGCAGTGGAAAGAAGCACATCCTCACGATAGATGAGCCAAGTGACAAGATTGGGATAAATGCCTCATGAGAGGTGGACGATGCATATGCACGTGTGTGGCTATCTGGGACTGTGTCAACAAAGATAGCTAATGATTTTCTGAGTCAGTCTACTGCAAAGGCTATGTGGACATTCTCGCCGCTACATACTCTTCGACGAAGAATGAGTCGAAGATACTGCAACTTTAGCATGATATCTTCACATCGAAGCAAAATGGTTGCCCCCTTCGTATCCTCTACACTCCTTTAAGGGGTATGCTTGAGAAGCTGCATGGTTACATTCCCTTGAGACTGCTACGCCAGAGCAGCTTAAGGCATACAGAGACTCTGTGATGACTGTGGTCTTTCTAACAGTCCTTGATCCTGAGTACGATACTGCTCGAGCTCAGATTCTAACTGATGCTACCATACCTCCAATGGAGGAGGCACAATGCAGATTGAGTAGGCTCTCTATATCCTCTGGTGGTACTATGCAGTCTCAGACATCTTCAGCTATGACTGTATATCGTGGTATGGAGAGCCCTACATCGTGTCGTTGTGGGGGGGGGGGGCTTAGCCGTGGTAGAGGATGGGGTGGTTGATCCCGTCAACCGTACACCTATTGCCACAGGTCATGCCACTCTGAGGAAACCTGCTACTCTAAGCATGGGTTTCCCACTTCAGTTCGGGTTGCAGAGCAGATTCAATAGGTTGGGAGTCCATCACCTGTCTCTGATTAGAGATTTGACGAACTTGTGATGCGACTCAAGGAGAATATGCCTACTCCTGGGTCAGCCAACTCTCCATCAGGATCGTCAGAGGTACCTGCCTCAGTTGATGCATCAATACAAGGTATAACATGTCTTTACTAGCTGTTACAAGGTAGATTTATCAAAATGGATCATGGATTCAGGAGTATCCCATCATCTCTGTGGTGACATGGTTAGTTTGGTGCTTTCAGTCTGACTCAGCCTGGACGATCTGTTGTGATAGCAGATGGGACACACTCTCCCATTACTGGTCAGGGGGAGGTGCTACGAACTCTCGATTTGCAGCTTCAGAATGTTCTTTACGCTCTCGCATTTTCTATGAATTAGTTAAATCACCAAGGATTTACATTGTCGTGGCATATTTGACCCTTATGCTCTTGTGCTTCAGGACATTCTTACGTGCTGGGTGATTGGATCTGGTCGTGAACAAGGGAGTCTCTACATATTGGTTCAATCTTCTTATGCTGGTGCATCTTCTCTTCACATTGGATCTGTTTCTCCATATGTGTGTCATCGTCATTTTGATTATCTTCCTTTGTAAAAACTGTATTGCATTCTTCCACAGACTTCCCCTCGTTCTACCTTTCAGTGCGAGGTCTTCCTGCTTGGGAAGCATCATCGGTCCACATTCCAAAGTCGTTAGGATTGAAGTAATCATAGTCTGTTTGATATAATCCACTTTGATATTTGGGATCCTAGTTGTGTCCTGATCATCATGGACATGTTTTATCTTGTTGCAGTTGATGAATTTTCAAGGTTGTCTTGGATATTTCTTCTTAAAAATAAGTCTGATGATAGTCTTGTTATTCAGTCCTTTACTAATGAAATAAAGAATGTTTTTTCAATGAATGTCAAGTTTATACGTTCAGATAATGTGCTAGATTTTACAGTACTCAACCTTCCCAATTTCTTAGATCTTGTGGTGGACATCTTGTGCATACTTCTCAACAGAATGGGGTGTCATAACAAAAATACCACCATCTTTTGGATGTTACCATGACTCTTGATTCAGAGCCGTGCTCCTCATTTATACTGGGGGATGCTGTTCTAGCTGCTTTTTTTTGAGGACCAAAAAACAGGGGGATACACTCGGAGGTGTTCGCCCCAACTTTATTAAAAAAACAAAGATAAAAGGAAAATTACAGGTATCCCTCGAGATACCAACCATGAAGCTACACCAACACCCAATCATCAACTAAACGTGTACAGTGTAAAAGGATGTTCTCCTTGTAAAAGCGCTGCCCCGCAAAGATAGCTTTATTTCTCCCCAATCAAATTGCCCATAATCTCGCCAAGGGCCTCAAAAGCTCCCTCCGCTCCCTACTCTTGTTCGTCACCATCGAGTTACAGAAGGACGCCAAATCCGTGGTACACGGCCAAGCTTCAGCCGCCTCCTGCCAAACCCCCACCACCGCCGGACATGCGAAGAAAAGATGCTCCAAAGATTACACAACATTGTTGCATAAAACACATCTATTAGAGATACCGCCAAGCAGTCTCGCACAATGATCCCTCGTCAACAGCCTTTGCCTAGGAAACAACTAAAGGAAGAAACCCACCCTTTCAGGTAGCCTCAACCTCCAAAAAAAGCCGCAATCACGCACTACCACCTCCAGCCGCGATGGAGGGGGAGTACAAACTGCCCCATACGCCTTCTGAGCCGAGAATGGGCCCCCCTCCAGGCCCAGTGATCCCTCCCGTCCGACGGATTGCCGACCCCTCTGATGGCGCTCAAAAGATCGAGAAAATCTTGGAGCCTTTGATCCGAGAAGTTTCCACAGAAGAGAGGGAACCACCCCCCTCCGACCAACAGGAGGCGACACAAGCATCTCTATCAGCCGCCAAAGCAAACAAGCGAGGGAACCGAGCACAAAGAGATTCCTCCCCCGTCCAAACATCCGTCCAGAATCTGAAAGTTCAACCATCACCAAGCACCGGAGCAAAGAGGGAAGAATATCTAGAGAAGACCTCCTGCACCCCTTTCCAGAAAGGCGTATGAGGCCCCACCCGAGCGGCTGACAGCGGGAGCGTCCTGTTAATACCATGAATCTTCCGCAAGACCTCACTACAAAAGTCTTCTAGCTGCTTGTTACCTGGTAAACTGTATGCACTCTTTGGTTATGGGGAGAAGATTCCGTTCTCGATTGCATTTTCCGAGACTGATCTTTTCTCACTTATGCCTCGTGTTTTCGGATCAATTGCGTTTATTCATCAGATGTCTCAAAGTCTTGACAAGCTCTCTCCTAGAGCTGTCAAGTGTGTGTTTGTTGGGTATTCCAAGTCCCATATCCTCATTGACCCTGTTCGACGTAGGTTTTATGTTAGTGCAGATGTCAGCTTCTTTGAGGACATTATGTATTTCTATCTTACATGTGACAAGCTCATTCCTTCAGAGAATGGAGAGGAAGTCTATATGCCTCTACCTCTGATTTCATCTATCCAGGACCTACTACACTATCATCTCCACCACCACCACCACCGCCACCTTCTCCTCCATCGTCGTCACCACGTCCTCCTCCGCCACTTGCCACACCTTCCTTCTTTCCCCAGGTTTACCATCGCCAACCTTGTGCTCATGTGCCTCCTCCATCATCCAGCATGCACAAGGTATGTTCTGAGCATTTGAGTTTTTCTAATGGCACTGGTGATTTGCATGCGCAGCTTGAGGTGCAAGATATTATAGATGATACATCTTATGCGGATGCTGATGACCTAGATGTTTATCTACGAAGCAGAGGCGTGCATGCACTATGTATCCTCTTGCTTCCCATGTTTACCTAGCTCGACTTTCCGAGGATTTTCAGAGGTTCATTGTGGGATTATCAACTGTGGAGATACCACGATCTTATCAGGAGGCCTTGCAGAGTAGTAAGTAACATTTGGCGATGGAGGAAATGACAACTTTAGAGTCTCGTGATACGTGGAGTGTTGTTCAAGCTCCTCCAGGAGTTTTTGTTGTTGGCAACAAGTGGGTGTTTACTGTAAAACAACATGAGGATGGTACTGTGGATAGGTATAAGGCTAGTTTGGTTGCTCGTGGGTTCACCCAAACCTATGGGGTGGATTAACGGAGTACTTTTTCTCAAGTTGCGCGTCATTCTACGCTGCGGATTCTTATTGTTGTTGCTGTGGTTAAGGACTGGCCGCTTTTTCAATTGGATGTCAAGAATGCATTCTTGTATGGGGATTTGCAGGAGGAAGTTTACATACATCAACCACCAGGGTTTGTTGTTGAGGGTGAGTCCAGTTTGGTATGCAGACTTCACAAGGCCATATATGGCCTTAAGCAGAGTCCGAGAGCTTGGTTTTAGAAGCTCTCGGAGTTGATTGAATAGAAGGGGTTTGTCAGATCTACTGCTGATCATTTTCTATTTGTTAGGAGAACCCAGAGAGGTACCGTTGCTATTCTGGTTTATGTTGATGACATTATTGTTACTGGTAGCGATGAACAAGGCATTCAGGCGACTTATGATTTTCTTGGACGACAATTTGTGACCAAGGACCTTAGCAAACTGCGTTACTTTCTTGGCCTAGAGTTTGCAAGAAATCATCATGGTATGGTAATGACGCAACAAAAGTATGCCACTTATCTTTTATCTGAGACATGTATGCCAGGATGTAGGCCTGCTACTACTCCAATGGATCCTAATGACAGGCTTTAGGATAATGACTCATATGAGGTAGATAAGAGGCGATACAAAGAGTTAGTAGGAAAGCCGTTGTATGTTAGCATTACTAGGCCCGATATATCTTTTGTTGTTAGCAGGGTCAACCAATTTATGGAGTAACCCATGCATGCTCACATGGATACAGTTAATATGATCTTGAGGTATCTGAAGTCTTCTCTTGGTGCATGCCTTTTATTCAGAAGAGATACGTCTCTCACAGTTACTGGATGTACAGATGTTGATTATGTTGGGTACCCCAAGGACAGGAAGTCCACTTCTGGTTTCACTGTGTTTGTTAGTAGCTCACTAGTTTTATGGAAGAGTAAGAAACAGATTGTTGTAAATAGATCTAGTGCTAAATCAGAGTGTAGGGCTATGACCTAAGGGAGAACGGAAATGATGTCGGTCAATTCTATCCTGACGGACCTAACTATTGAGGTCTCTCTTCCTATGCACCTCAAATGTGATAATCAAGCAGCTCTATTCATAGGCAATAATCCAACCTTCCATGAAAGAACAAAGCACATTGAAGTTGACTGCCATTACACTCGTGATTTGATTCAAAAGGGCTTATTTTCACTTCTCATGTTTCTTCAAGCGATTAGATTGCATATATGTTTAACAAAGCTCTTACGAGGGGTCCTTTTCATCGTTGCCATTCCAAGCTGAGCATGGTAGACATATTATGCTCTAGCTTGATGGGGAGTGTTGAGATACTTATATCTCTTTGTCTTAATTTTGCAATTTTCTATTTCTTTAGTATACTTTATGTATTTTTCCCTTTGATCTTTTCTCCTATATAAGAGAGTTCTAGGGCTACGATGAATCCAACTTTTCATTTCACAACTTTTCACAGGGTAATTGGATCTTTCTCTCCAAGACCCAATTACCCCCCCCACGCATGTTTAGTCCCACATATATTATTTGTGTGACTCGGTCTCTTCGTGGGACTATATACGGAGCTTCACACCTTTTGTCCTCATTGAAAGATTGCAATAGACGATCCGACCCTAAAGGCATTTTCCTGTGGTTTCATCCCACTCCTCACAGAGTAGGGTTTAAAGTAAAATCCCGTGTGTTCTGCTTTTCATATTTTTATGTTTTGTTCCGATTCTGCTTCCATGTTCTTTGTATTTCAACATAGTATCATAGCAAATAAAATTTGAGATCATATTTGAGAATTTTTTATTTGTTTGTGTAATCTCGAAGATTCACATTGGGTCATTGTTCTTAAAATTTTCTGAAGATATGCTACCGCGATAAACGAGTTCTTTAAGTTTGTTCAAGTTCTGGCACAACAAGGTTCCATCATCTTCAGCAAATGGCGACAAGGGTTCCTCTCTTGGAACCCTAGATTCCACCTACGCAATCCATCTCCAGTCTAGAGACTTTTTGTCCTACGCAACTTCACCCATTCTTCTTTCGATGCCATGTGATGAGCCCCATACGAAACTCAGGGAGCATTATGGTTGGGTTTCTGGGACTCTACTACGATTTGGTTACTTCTAAGATTTCTTTGAAAACCATCGTCGCGACTCCAGTTTGATCGTTCCAATGACATCTTCTCCAAGCACGAAGAAGCCCCGACTCCGCCACATCTCCATGCTTCTTACCAAAGATCCGATGAAGACTCCCTTCGAGACCAACACCAGATGCGTAGAAAGGCTCTAGGCGTGCAACTACTCGATTTTTTTGCTCCAGGTTACTGCGACCACCTCGCAACCACTACTTGCTCCACGTGGAACTCCGCCAGACAGCATCTCCAGCCGCATCTCCATCTTCTATGCGCCACAAAGAAGCAACAAGTTCATGCTACCCCCAAACTCAAGGTAGTGTTGCTGTATCCTCCAGGCGTCGTTGCTCAAATCTCCAGAGGCCTCATTGTAGCTATCGAGCACTCCTTGCGACCTCCTAATACCATCTCCAAGCGCATGAGGGGACTCTATGTCGATAGTGGCGTAGATCTCAGGAGGAGAATGCCTCATTAGGGATGCTATGAATAGGGTTCCATTGACATGGAGTCCTAATAGCTGTTATTTTGTTCCTCTGCCTAAAGGAGGCTACTGAAGTATCTTGAACCGACATATTTCAATTAAAAAGGGGCCCACAAAAAAAAAGGACTGAGAGGAGGCTTGTGGGACGCAAGTTTTTTAAAATGAAGACCCACAGAAAAAGCTTGATTTGCAAAGAGAGAGAGAGAGGAAGCAACAACAACAACAACAACAACATAGCCTTTTCCCACAATTAAGTAGGGTCGGCTACATGGATTCTTTGCCTCCACATATCTATCTTGGACCAATTCCGGGCTTATATCCACAAAACTAAAATCCCGTCGTATAGTCTCTTTCCAACACTTCTTGTCCCATCCTCGTCCTCTCTTAGCCAACTCAACATCCCAACACTCACATCTCCTAACTGGTGCATCAACTGATCTTCTTTGCAAATGACCAAACCATCTTAAGTAGTTTTTTCGCATCTTATCCTCGACCAGAGCTTCACCAACTTTCTTTCTAATTGCATCATTCCGAATCCGATCTTTACATGTGTGTCCAAACATCCACCTTAGCATTTTCATTTCTGCTACATCCATTCTCTGCACATGTCTATGGTTCACAAGCCAACATTCAGATCCATAGAGCATAGTAGGTTTCACAGCCGCTTTGTAAAACTTTTCTTTACTTTTAATGAATTTTCTTATCACAGAGAACAACAGAGGCTCCTCTCAACTTTATCTAGCATGCATTTATTCTATTAGTAATATCTCCATCAATTTCCCCTTCATGTTGTAAAATAGATCCTAAATATCTAAAAGAATCTCTCTTCCAAATGCTATCATCACCAATTGTCACCCTGATTCCTTCACCATTGCTTCCATCAAAGGTGCACTCCATATATTCTATCTTAGCCATACTTATACGAAATCTTTTAGTCTCCAACTCATGTCTCCAGATCTCAACCTTCTCATTTACTCCATCTCTAGTCTCGTTAATCAACACAATGCCATTAGCAAATAACATACACCAACGTAACTCATCCTGAATGTGACTTGTCAACTCGTCCATAATCAAAGTAAAAAGAAATGGACTCAAAGCTGAACCTTGATGTAAACCAATGTTGATGTCAAAATAACCAGTCTTCCCAGACGGGTTCCTTACACAATATAAAGCCCTATCATACATGTCCTTTATGAGGTTAATGTATAGGACATGCACTTGTCTCTTTTTCAAAACTCTCCACAATATCTCTCGTGGGACATAATCATAAGCCTTCTCCAAATCAATAAAGATCATATGTTGGTTCTTCCTTTTAACTCTATAAATCTCCATTGTTCTCCTCATCAAATGGATGGCTTCAATAGTTGAGTGACTTGACATGAATTCGAATTGGTTTTCTTTTTACATTGGAAACTTGCCTCAACATTCTTTCGATCTCATGTTCCAAATTTTCATAGTGTGACTCATCAGCTTGATACCTCTGCAATTTGAACAATTTTGAATGTCTCCTTTATTCTTATAAAGAGGTATCACGATACTCCTCCAATCTCCAAGCATTTTCTTGCTTCACCAAATAAAGAGGAAGAGCCGAACAAAAAAAAAGAGACGACCATAAAAAAAGAACAATTTGTGCAAAAAGGAATATAATAAAGAGGCAAAAAGAAGGAAAAATGGACGTTTTTTCTCCCAACTCGATCGTATACAAGTATGCGAGAAAGGGAGAGTGAGAACATGGTAATACATTATTCTACTTGAGATATATCTATCGGATTTCTACATGCGTCCATCGTCATCTACTCGTGGCTCCTCAACAAAAAGTAATCTCTGCATCATATGTCTTTCCCTGATCATCGGTCCCTATATAAGCGAACCAACTCCATTTCACCATAAAATAGGGAGAAGCCATCTTTGGGTCAAGTATAGGAGAAGCCCAACTGGAGGTGCCTAATCCTCCACTACTTCGAGATCTGCATTAGGGACGACCATTGCATTGGGTGTTTATTCCCGATTGTCGGGTGTCTATTCCTGACATCAACATAGACTTCTCTACCTAAGATCATAACAGACTTCTACTGCCGTCCATGACTGATAGAGCGACACTCCAAACTACTACTACCGTCAGCTGTCTTCACCGAGCATCAACTACTTCATCGGATATCTTTCCCGGCTTCTATTCCACACTGGACTTCTTCTACAACGATTCTACTCCAGGTATGGCATGGTTATCACATCGACTCTTCTACAAGCACATGCCTGATCATTGCAGACCCGTCCTTGTGCGAGGTCGTCTAACAGCAACAACTACTTCGAGCGTCAGTCTATTCCTCTCTTAGATGTATCTTGTGAAAATGAGTTGTATATACTTTCTTTTGTTACAAGCTGTAGCTTTTCCAGCGCCAACTTGAGGGGGAGTG
Source organism: Ottelia alismoides (assembly GCA_037367405.1). NCBI lineage: Eukaryota > Viridiplantae > Streptophyta > Magnoliopsida > Alismatales > Hydrocharitaceae > Ottelia > Ottelia alismoides. The sequence continues at coordinate 19,856 of JAZKJV010006929.1, forward strand.
CTGGAATATGCAATAGAGGGGTAATTGGATCTCTCTAACATCCAATTATCCCACTCATGTTTAGTTCCACATCTACTATTTGTGGGACTCGGTCTGTAGGACTGTACAAGGAGTCTCACACCCTATACTCATTGAGAGATTGCAATAGATGATCCAACCCGAGAGGCCTTCTCCTGTGGTTTCATCCCGCTCCCACGGATTAGGGTTTCACGTAAAGTCCCGAGCATTCTACTTTTTATATTTTGTGCTCTTGTTCTGGTTCCTTTTCTACGTTCTTTATATTTCAACAAGAATAAAGAAATGGTTATAAGCATTGAACACATCATGATGAGATAACCATCCTTGAAAAGTAGCTTCAACCTCCAATCCTTAAGCTTTTGCTCCGGTCTCTCCACCACTGGACGCCAGTCTACTGATTTACTGGTTGGTCTCACTAAGGATAAACCGAATTATTTGACAAATGAACTTGATCGTTTCGTAGTGTCCTCCAACACTCGATATCCTCCTAATTGTCTATGGTGAAGACAACAAAAGTAGACTTTTGATCATTAACTCTTAAGCCTAATGCTTTACTAAAAACCTCAATGAAGGTTGACTCTTCATGCTTGCGATTAAGGTACTTGGACTAGGGTATCGTATCCTATGCACAATACTGCTACAGAACTCTAATCTCATCTTGCCACCATTCCTGACATCATTAAAGCCAAGACATCCATCATCAAAATGAACAATATGAGAGTCAGGACTCAGGAGGTACCCTTGTTTCATCTAAGGCCTTAAATATCATATTTCGATTTCATTTCGGTAATCATGGAAAGAGAAATTCGATGGATTTTTTGTGGAATTTCGATGAAATGATCGGAAATTGGGGAAATCACTTGAAAACTATTTTTTTTCAAAAATTGAGAGTTTCTAATATTCTTTAACACAATATATGAGATAGAAATACATAGTTTTTACCTAGTAATATGATATTAACCTTGATATATTACATTAAATTTCCATCTAATTGCTTTAACAATAAAAAGTAGTGTGCTGCTTAATACTAGAACTCGAATCAAATTTGGAACCGAAATTAGAACCCATCAGTTTCACCTCTTAAACATGAAGAGAATGGTAGCGTGTGCAATAAAAGCAGATAAAAACATAGGCTAACAAAAAGCACTAGCAAAATGATATCTTATGTAAGACATCGAAGGCCCAAACAATAGCTTAGAACTTGTATCTAAGCAAAATACTTTCAGCTCAGAAAAACATTTAGTTGTAAAAATAAAATAAGACACATATAGACACACAAATATAAATCTTTCTAATATACATGTCTAATACATTGTATAGCATGTGATCGTAAAATATATGATTACAAGACACAAACAAATCAATTAACGCCAAGAAGCTACGTAGCACTCACAAGCACAATCTATATCCAACCTGAGAGTAGGCAAATACTTGCAATCAGAAGACTTGGAAGGTTGCTAACAACCTAGCACTCGCATATCCTCAGGTAAAAGCAGTGCCTTAAATTTTGGATTTCGGTTTCATTTCACCAAGTAAGGAAAGGTAAATTTCGATGAAATCGTTAGGAATCTTGGAAATGATTTTGAACTTGACTTTTTATAAAAACTAAGGTTTTTAATATTACTAAATCAATAAATAAAATAGAAATGCACAATTGTTTGTAAAATAGAATTGTAAATACAAGTTTTGAAGCAGTATTATCGTCATAATCATCTCATGTTGATATGTAGCAACGTGTTGCTTAGAGTCAGAACTTTATACTAATTGGATGCTAAAAACATGATAATCACCTCTTCAATAAGAATGATGTGATACATGTAATAACTACTATCAATATTTATATATATATATATATCAAAAGAAAGAAAGATAAAAAATAAAGTTAAAACTTGAATTTGACTTTAAGATCTTGTGTCTAATTGATCTGGGTTATCTTTAGATCTAAAATTTAGAAACAAACTAAAGAAACCTCTTCAAATAATGTAAATCACTCTAAAAACTCAACACAACGGTGGATAAATACATGAAAATTCATTAAGATATGCAAATTTTGATGAAAGTGAAGAGTAGATTCCCTTTTTTTGTTGTTCTGCAGAAACGACATGCAATTTCGATGAAATTTCATGGATATTTCGCTGATATTTCGTTGAAATCCTAGAAAAAGAAATAAGGTAGTGTTTCGATTGCGGTTACTTAAAGAAATGGAAATTTTGGAAAAGTTCAATAGAATTTCATTGAAATTTGAGGCCATGGTTTCATTCCTCTCTCCAACTGCACCTACTCCTACTCCTTCGACTGCCTATTTGCTAGGATGAAAAATGACATAGTCATTATACATTTATTCATCAAAGCCAACCACAACAACAACAACAAAGCCTTTTCCCACATTTAAGTAAGGTCGGCTACATGGATTCTTCGCCTCCATTCAGATCTATCGTGGATTAGTCCCTGGCTTATATTATCAAAGCCAACCACTGCGGTCGAAAATTCATCTTCCAGTACATGGTCCAAAGGAACAAGCAATACAGAGAGTATCATATGCCTTCGTAATGTCAATTGTCTACTTGAAGCCCTTCATGCTACTGTGTCCCAAAATGAATCCGTCTTTATTGTCATCATGAAATTGTCCAGCATAACAGAGATCTCCCTGAAATGAAAACAGATTAAACTGGACTAAGGCCCACAAAACTCTCCTCATCAGTCTTAGAGCCAGGGTCTTGGCAATGGCCAACTATATGGTAGTGGACAATATGATTGGTTTGTTGTTTACCACATCTTTGGAGAATCCCTCTTAAGTTTCAAGAAGAGGAAGACCTTATTGAGGCTCTCGAATCTGGAGTTGCCTGCCTAAAACTTCCCAACCATGTTCATGAGCGCATTGCATCCGCTCCACAATGTGGCAAAATTGTTTATAGGAGATAAGGAAGCCAACCAGACTCAGTGAATCATCGTGCTTCATGGTTGCCATAGCAACCTTGAACTCATCCTTTACAATTGATTTCACGAGATCCTACTCCACGGACAACCTGTTGGGTTATTCACCTCATTATCAAGCTTCCCCAGACTACCTCGTGGTGAACTCCATTGTTGTAAGAAAATGATAATCTTCTATTCCTGAAACCCTAGGCTTTCTTATATAGAGGAGAGGCCTATGGGTAAATTACATAAAATAGACATAAGAAAAATAAAACAACGGAAAGAGTACATAAGACATGGAAATATCTCTGCACTCCCCCTCAAGTTGGTGCATAGATATCAATCATGCTCAACTTGGACGAACACTTCTGAAATGGTCCCCTGAGCAATGCCTTGGTGAAGATGTCTGCTGTTTGTTCACCTGAACTTATATGAGAGGTAGAAATCAAACCCTTCTGGATTATATCTAGTATAATGGCTATCCACCTCAATATGTTTGGTTCTTTCATAGAATGCGGGATTATTTGCAATAAATAAAACAACCTGATTGTCTCACTGTAGATGCATGGGAAGTGGTATCTCGATGTACAAATCTGCAAGCACTGCTCGCACTGTGCTTGCTTGAGCCATAGTCCTGTATTCAGATTCAACACTTGATTTAGCCACCACCGTTTGCTTCTTGCTTTTCCAAGAAACAAGAGAACTTCCCACAAACACGAGAAAGCCAGAAGTGGACTTTCTATCCTTGGAGCATCCTGCATAATCTGCATCAGCACATGCAGATAGTGAAAGAGTTGCTCCCTTCCTGAATAATAATCCTGCCCCTGGAGAAGATTTTAAATATCTCAAAATCATGTATATGGTATCCATATGGACCTGTTGAGGCTGCTCCATGAATTGACTCACCCGACTCACTACAAAGGCGATATCGGGTCTAGTAATAGTAATGTAGAGGAGCTTTTAAACCATCTCTCTATAGCTTCTTTTGTCAACCTCCTCCGTATGCTCATCATACAACTTCATACTAGGATCCATTGGAGTACTAGATGGTCGACACCCAACCATACCTGTCTCAACAAGCAAGTTTGTAGCATATTTCCTTTGGGTCATTATAAGACCCTGTGCATTCCTGGCAAATTCCAGCCCCAAGAAATACCTTAGAGTACCAAGGTCCTTGGTAACAAAGTGATGACCCAGAAATTCTTTTGACATCTTGACCCCCTGCACATCATCTCCTGTAACAAGTATGCCATCTACATATACCATAATGACAATGGTACCTCTAGTTGTTTTCTGCACAAAGAATGAATGGTCTGCATTTAACCTCTTGAACCCTTGCTTCTCAATTAAATCTGATAGCTTCTAAAACCATGTCCTTGGACTTTGTTTAATGCCATATATTGCCTTATGAAGTCTACATACCTGCTGACACTCCCCCTCAGCAGCAAACCCAGTTGGCTGCTGCATGTAGACTTTCTCCTGTAGATTACCATACAAAAATGCATTTTTAACATCTAGTTGGAACAAGGGCCAATCACGTACCACAACCACTGTATGGACACAGAGAGTAGAGTGTCGAGCTACTGGAGAAAAAGTATCCAAGTAATCAACGCTGTAGGTCTGAGTAACCCCCCGTGCCACTAATCTGGCCTTGTAGCGATCTAGACTACCATTCGCATGACAATTGACGTGCCAGGAGATGGAGATACCAAGGTCTAGGTACCTCGTTGTCGCAGTGCAGCCATCTCTTCGTCCATAGCCAAAAGCCAACAACTATCCTTCAATGCTTCCTGGTAATTCCATGGAATATCCACAACAGATAGAGCAACAACAAATCTCTGAAAGTCCTTGTCAGACGGTGAAACAAAACCTGGGAAGCAATTGGGTACGAAGCACAAGACCGCTTCTACTTTGGAAGTGAACAGGTAAATCCAGATGTAATGAATTCTGCACAGGTATATCTTCAGACCCATCGTTAGAAATATGAATATCAGAACAAACCTGGGGCGTAATGATAGATGGATGTGTGCCAGGGGCAGAGGCAGTCCGACGAGTGTAGAATTTAGGAAATGATGGAACAGTGGGAGGAGGTGGTGGAGGTGGAGGAGGAGGTGGTGATATAGGTGGCAAACTCATATGAGGAGGCACATAGACTCCCTCATCAGAACTGGACGAAGCCAGCCTGTCTCCTGTAGGAGAGAAATACATCACATATTCAAAAAAGGTGACATCCGCACTGATATAATATTTTCGGTGCAATGGATCATAACACCTATATCTCTTTTGAGTCCTTGAGTAACCAACAAACACACATTTGACAACTCTAGGAGAGAGCTTGTCAAGACCTAGAAGCAATTGATGGACAAAGGCAACAGAACCAAACACACGAGGAGGGAGTGAGAACAATTCTTTTCAGGAAAGACTATGGAAAAAAGAATTTTCTCACCCAAGACAGACGAAGGCATGCGATTGATCAAGTAGCATGCTGTAAGGACCGCATCACCCCAGAAGAAATGTGGGGCGTGACTTTGAATAAGAAGAGTTCGAGTGACATCAAGTAAATGACGATGTTTCCTTTCTGTAACCCTATTTTGTTGAGATGTGTAGGCACAAGATGTTTGATGTATAATACCACGGGACGAAAGAAAACGGGACAAGGCACGAGTTCAAAATTCCAAAGCATTATCAGTCCGCACAATTTTAACCGAGGTTGAGAATATATTCCGCACTTCATTGATAAAATTTTTGATTACATCCCCAACTTCAGACTTATTCTTCAAAAGAAAGACCCAAGACAGACGAGAGAAATCATCCACAGCAACTAGATAAAACCGGTGTCCCTGGTGATCAGGAACACGACTAGGACCATAAATTTCAATATGAAATAAATCAAAAGGGGAGCTATTGCTCCGACTCTGACGACTAAGAAAAGCATAATGATGATGCTTTCCCAACCGACACGTCTCCACTGAAAAGAAGCTTCCAGTGAAATCTGAGGCAACATATGACACAACTTTTGAAGTGGGAGATGATCAAACCGTAGATGCCAAGTATAATGAGAAACTGGGCTTGTTGCAGAAGAGGAAACACCAGCAAATGGACCTCAGACAAGACGATAAAGACCACCCTGTTCACGGCCACATCCAATCACTTTGCCCGTAAGTATGTTCTGAAAAACAAGAGACGAAGGGTCAAAAATAGCTATACAGTGCAAATCTTTTGTAATCTGACTAATGGATAATAAATTCATAGAGAAATCATGGGCATATAACACATTCTTCAGTTACATAGAAGGTGTCAACTAAATCTCCCCCTGTCCAGTGATTGGGGAATGCGTTCCATCGGCAATCACAACTGTTCTACCTGATGGAACCTGTCTATATGATGTAAGCTGATTCCCGTCGCCGCGTAAATGATGAGTAGCTCCAGAATCCATAATCCAGTCAGAAATCTCAGAGCCATGACTCGATGTGAGAGCAAAGATACTACCTGAGGTATTGGCTGTGGCAGATGTACTAGCGGATGCCGAGGTAGCAATATCTGAATGGCCTCCAGAAGAGGAAGAGGAGGCATGAGGCATGATATCCCTTAGTCTAGCAACAAGTTCATCAAATCTCTGATCAGAAGAAGGGGCAACAGGAGATTCACTCTGCTATGCAACTCGGGCTGAAGCTGGAAAATCATGCTTAGATTAGCACGTGTCCTCTGTGTGGCCTGGACGATGACAATACGTACATGGTTGAAGAATGCGGCCTCCTCTACCATGAGGTTCACGTCCACGGGAAAATGAAGAGACCCCTCGACCTCGAGAGGCTGCCATGGCCGAGGAAAATGGACCAGTAGCTGTAGATGGAATTATATTCTGCTGAGTCTGCGGAACGCTTCCTCCATTGGAGGAATGGTGGCATCCGTTAAAATTTGAGAGCGAGCCGCGTCATACTCTGGATCAAGTGCTGCTAGGAAGACACCGACCAATGTAGCATTTCTGTATGTCTTCTATTGCTCTGGAGTCGTAGTTAGAGGCATGAAACTGTGAAGCTTCTCAAACATCCATCGTAGGGATGTATACAAGGAGTGGAGGGGGAGGCCGTTCTGCTTCACTGTAAATATATCATGCTGGAGTTGGAGAATCTTTGTCTTGTTCCTTGCTTGAGAATACGTTGTCGCAAGGATTTCCCACATCGCCTTTGCCGCAAGTTGATGTAACACATCACTGGCGATCTCAGTCGTCAATGTACCAGAGAGCAATACTTTGGCATATGCATCGTCTGCCTCCCAAGAGGCATTCACTCCAGTCTTCTCCAACGGCTCATCCTCGGTAAGAATATGCTTCTTACCGCTAGACTTCATAAGGCTCATGAACTGCATAGTACAAAGCTCATAATTTGTTCCGGTTATTTTTACAATAGGCGCTGGACCTCTGAATGCGCCAGTAGAGGGAGCATCAACCTTGCTATCTGACATGATGCCGATGGAGATAGACTAAACCGAATGAGTACTTGCGAAGACAAGTGTCTACGCAGACATGGTTGGATTTGGTTGCGCATGTAGACTTAGGCCACAACCAAATCCATCAAAGAGATGAAGGCACGCGTGGAAGACTGCGAGAGGGGCTGCGTGTGCCCGGATGACGCTAGAGGCGCACGGTAGGGTCGCAAGGAGGCAAGGGGCCACGGGACCAGGTGGCGCACGTGGGACTGGCTGAGCAGGGCTGCAGGCCGGGCGGCGTACGCAAGACTGGGGACCGGGCAGCGCTGCGGACAGGAGGTGGGCGACGACGCCAGGCCCGGAGAGGAGAGAGGAGAAGGCGAGGGTTTGGAGGTAGGGCTTGGCCTAGGGTACGAGAGATCCGGTCTAGGACCACCGCTCTGATACCATGTTGGAAGAAATGATAATCTGTCTATTGAAGGAAATTCGCCTGAGGGGTACCTGTGGAATCTTATTCCACTGGACCTCCATGCGAATATATATTTTGTTAAGTACCTTAAGGAAGCCCTGACTTGAGGTCACGGTTTCCATAGTAGGGGAACGTCACTTGAAGTCACGGCTCCCATTGAAGGAAGCCGTGACCTCAAGTCACGGCTTTCTCTGCTTCCAGGACAGACAAGTCCCCACTCATGGTGGTGGGACTGTATCTACATAGCACATACACAAACACATACATAAAACATAAGACATATACGATCCAAAGAAGAGAGATATAAAACATAAGAAAAGTTCTTCAGTTAATATACAGAAAACGATATGGAGTCGTAACAAAAGAAGGTTTTCATTCAATATACATTCAATATATATCGTGGTACAAATAAGATCTTCACTACGTTACAAATATATTACACAAATTTCTTTTTATGAAACACTCTAAGTTTAGGCGGCATTTCGTCAGATTCCTACGGTAGTGTCTCAGGCTGCAGTTGGCTTGAGGGCATGATCTGGCTAGCTTCATCAATCTGTGAGATCATATATCCATCGAGTGCTGCCACATCGTCCATATGAAGTACTGGAAGTGGAGAGCATCGTGAAGGGCCGGAGTCAGAAGGACCCCTCTTGTTCATCGGGGCGACTGGTGTGGATAGGCGCTACTAGGGATGCAATGGTCCTGGAACGGAGTCTGAAAATCATCAGCAGTAGATGCTTCGACTTGTCGCCTCCGACCACCTCCAGCTCTTGATCCTTCGCGTCCTCGTCTATGTCCTCGTCCACGACCCTGGTCAATAGGAGTTGGTTCCGCGGAAACTCCTTCTTCATATCCTTCAGCTTCCTCATCATTATCTGTCCCATCTCTAAACTGTCTCTCGATGGCTTCCAGTAGTCGTTGCTCAGAATCAATCGTCAAAAATGCCACACGTTCTGGATCATCCCTTGTTAGATGGATGTCTCCAAGCCTCGATACCTGCAAAATGAGACATACTCGAGTCATATTCCATCTATGTTGAAAATGAAATGTTAATGTAATTGTTACTCACAACAAAGTCCATCATGCACCCGTGTCTACCAATAAACCGTCGGGTGATACGGTTATACCAACTCATGTAGTCATCTGTCACCCCATCTCCTCCTAGCACTATGAGGACCGTCTCCACAATATAATCTCACATGTTCTCCCACATCCCCAAGAAGTTGACGTGGAATTGGATCCAATCAACGTTGATCTTCCCTCGCAGATCTATCGAGTGGAGCTTTAGACATGTGTTATACGGGCTTGGGATCACCTGAACTGCTCCAAATTGTCGTAACACACGATCTGGAGTGTATAACTCAACCAAACAGAAATGAATCAGTGGTACTCTTGCACCATGAAGATCCGGTGCTTCCAAGCAGTACAGAGGATGCATATGCATCACACCTGTCGTGTAAGGCCTCCAAACAACCTACGAAAATAGAAAGAATTTTATTAGAGTCATGGATAACCCCTCGTAGTGTAACAACATGCTAGATTTACTTTCATGCCTGTGACGCTGTCTGAAGGTCAATGGTTCTCAAAAGTTAAACAAGAGAAGTGACTAGTAAAAAATTTAGTCGTAATTATCAAAAAGTAAACAACCTTGGGTAGTACGGTTTGGACATTTCCTCCTATTGTGGCCACTCCCCCGACATAACCCACATTTGTTTAGACTTGGTGGCCCATGGCTACTATGCCGATGATTATGACCAAGTTGACGACAAGCCCCGCGCTGTTGTTGGACAGGATCCTCACGCATGTCCATTTCATTATGAATCCGCTTTGATTTAGGCCGACCCTTGGATCGTACTCTTGTTGGATCTGGAATTATTTTCTCTGTTACGAATGTTGGCCATACCTCCCCATCTTCAATGGGGTAAAAGACACCTTCATAGATGTTTTGCTAACACTGCCATGTATACCGCAGGTCCATATGCTCATCAACATTAATATTTAGATGTGCTAGAATAGCGCATGCATGAGAGGAAGGGATTCTGTGGACCTGTCATTTCTGATAAGTGCAAGACAAGTCACTCAATAGGACTGAATGTTTCCTTCCGCCCTTTAGACCAAACTGTGTCATCCGTTGCCCTGTGGTGACTTCATATAAGTGTAAAGGAGCACCCCTGATTCGAGTGATTCGATGGCTGTTGCTCCTATCCATCCACCTCTTTAGCATGTCAGCAGCGTATTTGGTGAATTGGTCACCATGAGTAAGATGAGACATTGCCTGATTTGCCTCACTATGATGGTCGTAGAAATATTGAATGCAATTGTAGTATGTCTTCTACACCAAAGCTGCCATTGGAAGTGATCTTGCATCTTTCAATACATCGTTATATCTTTCGGAGAAGTTAGATGTCATGTATACAAAACGATGTCCACAATCAAAAGCCAAAGTCCATTGATCTCTAGGGCAATTGTGCGTGTCAAACCAATACCATGCATTTTCGTCCATTTCCTTCAACCTGTCCATGTAATTGGTCCACTTTGTGTATAAGCCTTCCCAGCCTTTATTACCAGGCTCTTCATTATCTGATTTTTCATGACATCATTAAAGTTACTAGCAATATGACGTAGGCAGAATGAAGTGCTATGAAGTTGCAATCAAGTTGAGGGTGATCTTGGTTTGCTACGCGATGCAAGCATGTATGTGGTGCATCTAATTTTGAAATCACAAAGAGGCCATCAAATGGGCGACGATGTCCACGCAACCGTCAAAGGCAACCCTTGCTCTTCTCGCTACAATAAATAACCCATACATGACAGTCAGATTCGTGCACCTCAAAACTGTAATCATTGTTTTTAAAAACGCGCCTCGAGGCGCTGAGGCGTACGCCTCGAGGCGTTTTTCTAGGAAAAACGCCTCGAGGCTATAGCCTCATGCAGCCTCAGTGAGGCTTAAGCCTCGAGGCTTATGAGGCGCGCCTCGAGGCGTAAGCCTCGAGGCGTTGCCTCGAGGCGTAGCCTCATTTGTGTGCTGATTTTTTGAATTTTTTCTGCAATATTTTTTTCTTTTCTTTTTGATTGTGGGCTTTTCATCTTTCATAGACAAGTATGTTCAAGTCCATAAGCTTACAATTCCCTAAAATGCATTTTTTCAGTTTATTAAAGTATTGAGCTTATTTTTACTTTGTTATGCATGTTCTTTATATATCAACATGAACAAAAAATTTGGATCTTGAGATATTAAATCTAATGCCTCTACTCTTAGTATGCATCTTGTGTTACATCTAGCCCCTCTAGTAAATTTTATTCAAGACTTTAAATTTTGCAGAGAGTTAGCTATTATTGTGCTTGCATATTCATATTTACTTGACTCCTTACTGATTTAGAGTCCAAAAAAGAGTGTTATATAACAACTTCGATGTTTAAACCATGATGTTAGCCTTGAAATGTCATGGAGTTATGTAATTACTCAACTATTAAATTTATAGAACTTGGAAATTGTAATTATGGTTAATTATGATGTTTTATGAAAAAATTTCTTCCACGAGTGAGGCTTACGCCTCAATACGCCTCGAGGCTTACGCCTCGAGGCAATACTGGGAAAACGCCTCGATACGCCTCACGTTTTTTAAAACCTTGACTGTAATGGTGCTTGAGGTGAAATAACTTGACTGAATAAATCAAGTCTTCTTTTGACTTGAAGGTCATCCTATTTCTTAACTCATCTGAACTTGCCATTCCGTCATGAATTCCCATAACATCATCACCATTACGAATGTAACCATCACCGTCTCGTGTGTTATAAAAGGGAATGCCAGATTCACACGTAAAGTCTCGTTCTCATCGTCCAACATTTCTCCATCATCATTTTCCATTTCATCATCAGTGTTCTGTGGGGTATCCTCCATTATACGATCAATCTCGGGATCGTGGTCCTCCCCTTTAGTGTAGATGGGGTCATTCAGAGAGGGTCCCAAAGGTTGGGGCAAATTTACTGTTGTCGCCATCTCCCTTCCACATGTGGTCACACCAGATGTACGAGAAACAACATGTGTTCTTGGAGCCGTCGTCAGAGCTTAGCGTATATACATAGGAGCTCTTGTGCATACAATGTCAGTAAATAAAACTGGTCTGTAGGAGCTTTCCATCATCTCAACGTAGTTCAAAACATCGTCAATGTCACCATCATACTCCACATCAACCAAAAAAGTCTCATTATTCTCCAACATCGTGGGAAACACACGTAATTCTGTACCATTGGTTAAGTCAAGACGAAATGATTTTGCAATCATTTCGACCAATCCATTAAATGTCAAACCCATCCCAATTTTTATGGGTTTCACCCGACCTCCCTCGTATCTGACTTCTTTGCAATCCTTACAAATCTTTCCACCAGCATGGCACAAGCACAATACTTCCATTGCTTTGACTATCTTCAAAAACAAGAGTAATTAAAATTATACATGAAAAATTTACACTCCTAAGTACACAATGTGTGGCTTATACAAAACAAAAAAAATCAATAAACACATAATGCTAGGGTTCACTCACAGTGGATGAGATGGAGCACCACAACAAGAGGTGGCAGCGAGAGGGAGACACGAGGCGATCACTGGCTCGAGGGGGGTGGAATCGGAGGAGGTGGCGGCACGGGAGGGGGCGTGCTTGCGGAGGGGGAGGCTGGGGCGGCGTGGAGTGCGTCAGTCCCGGGCAAGAGGAGGGTTCTGTGCACGTGGGGGAGGGTCGGGTCACGCCTCTGTCTATATTCAACCCATAGTTGTGACTTGAGGTCATGGCTTCCTTCAGTGGGAGCCGTGACTTCAAGTGACGGCTCCCTACTATCCTTGGGGTACTTAACAAAATATATATTCGTTTGGAGGTCCCGTTGAATAAGATTCCACAGGTACCCCTCAGGCGAATTTTCCTCTCTGTCTATTCCTGAAACCCTAGGCTCTCTTATATAGAGGAGAGGCCTATGAGTCAATTACATAAGATAGACATAAGAAAAACAAAACAACGAAAACAATACATAAGACTTGGAAATATCTCTACACCCATGAAGTGTCGTGCCAAGGTCAGCCAGACCTCGGCTGCTCTGCTACCGCATTCTTCTCCACCCTCAATCGCTTAATGCTATTTTGTCCCTCCCATGCTCTTAAATTGAAGAATCTAATATTGACATCTTCTACCGCCCATAGTTGCAACGACCTTTCCTTCAGTGCAGCCTTTTTCTTCGTATCGTTTTCCCTGATTACATTTAGATGGCCATTCGTTATCTCTATTTCCCATCAAAGACCTCATGTACCATCATCCTCGTTATCGTGTCTGCAAGATGCACTTTGTCGGTGTTCCTCTACTATTTACTTGATCCCTGACTCCTTTAGCCAAGCTCATTCGAACTTGAAATAAGATACTTAGATCCATGTCTCACTTCCTCGTTGGATGGCCACAGCAAATGTGTACGATCCAAGAATGATCTAGCTCTAGACGTGGCGACAAAAGTCGTAAAATTTTTCTTAAGCACCCCAAAAGCCAATAACCTGTCAATTTTTGACCTCATGATCGAGTTTCTACATGTAAGCCTACTGGGTAGTTGATATGAATTTGCCAGGTTTTGTCAATTCAATGCAATTAGGGTTGTTGTAAGTTTGTAACATGTTTTTTTTCAGGAAACTTGTTTTTTTGAGGCCAGTTTGTTGTAACTTGTAACTTTGACATATCGTGTCGATCTTAAATTTGTAAGACACTGTATAGTGGAAAGTATAGATTGAACTTCATGGACACATAGGTAAACTAAGATGACGATGCGCCACAAAGATAAATGATTTTATGCCATTGTCCTGTTTTCTACTTTTTTTCTTTTTCTTAATGCCATGTATTTCTTTAAGTATTTTTCAATTTTAAAAACAAATTAATAAACAAATGCAAAACTAATAGCAAAAAATCAAGAAAAAATTTATAAATTGGAAATGCTTTTTTTCATGTAATATCTATATTTTACGGGTTGTATAGATTTCTAAAATAGTTAACAACCAAATCAGCCAAGGAAAATCCTAACCATCATAGAACTTGCTCGAATCAGTTGCTTAAATTGCTTTTATGCTATATAGTTCAGGCAGGAAATAAGCTACAGTTGATTTTTGACATTTTTCAGAGCAATTTTACTATTTAGGGATTTTTAAATGTGAATAGACCTAGGTGAGTGTTTCATTTTTAATAAATACTAGACATTCTCCTAAAAAAGCAAGCAAATTCACAGTCAACATTCCATGTGTGATTACTGCTCAGTGGTAAAATTTCCTGGATCAAACAAGCAGCATAGTGTCCAAATATCTTTAAACATTGAAATGCTCAAGAGAATTTTCACTTGCAGTACAACTAATGGATTTTAACAAAATTAATCTTGCGTGAAAGGTGGCCTTTTTTTACCAATATACCCGGGTATAGGGGCCTGGGCCACCCTTTATTTCATGAATTATAAACATTTCCTTCAAGTGGTGTATGAAAGATCAACGAGTGTAAAACAACAAAGAATACTCTTGCCGTGTTGTAACATCAGCATGCATCAACAGTCTTCATAGTATCAAAAGAAGTATCTTTATCTGTTATAGGGAATCAGATAATGTGCTCTTCTTTGAGTATATCGTCTTGGAATAACGTGGACAAAAAACGAATTTCAAAAGGCTTACAACTGATTTATACTAAGAAAATGTAGTAAAATGAATTAAAAGCCTCACTACTATATTAAAAAGGAAGCAATTGCAAGAATAACCCTTGAGTTCAAAAAATACAAACAAATAAAAACTACACTAAACAAGCAAATGTAAATAATAAGAAACATAGGACAACAAATGTGAAGCTGGAGCAGGCTCATGTGGTGCAACAACCACCTTGGCGACATTGCACCGACCATAGGAAAGGCAATCAAGGCATGCCAATGTCAAGGATTTGCGACCCTTATCGTTAGCTATCGGTTGGCTTAGATGGCATGATCTGTTGGCATTGGAGGAGAAAGCGAGTCAATCGCCAAAGTAGTCGGTGGGACTTCTTTTCTTCAGAGAGTTGAAGGGATGTCCCAATGGAGATGATGTGAAGGCAGAGCTCCTTTTAGATGGAAGGCAACTGACATGGATGTAGTTGTCAAAGCTTTGCGGTTGCCTGGTATGCAATGAGGAACATAGCACCTCAAGTCAGTTGGAGTACTATCGTTCCGCGTGATGTGGAGCTTGCAACTTGTGTGTTGCAAAAGAAGATCCCGATCGTGGGATATGGTCGTCCTTCAAGGTGACACTTTGCATCCAAGCTCAGAAGCTTGGGGAGGTATCCATCGGTGGTGCTGTGACAAACGAATCACTTGACCTGCATGAGAGAGAATCCACATTAAAAAATGAAATAAGGCAAAAGTTTCAACATAATGATGCTTTTATAGGAGATATATGTTAGGGTTTGATGGTTTTATGCATACAGGTGAGGGGATGTGGTTCTCACGTAGGAGAGGTGCATGAGTTCATCTAATTGCACCTCACGTTAAAAGTGAGTGTGCGCGAGTCTTGTGGCGGTAGGTGTGGGCAGAAAAGGGCATGGTGTACGTGCGGTGCAACAATTTGTGTTATGGTAGTTGCAAGTGGAACATAGGAAGGAGGAAGAGCATGCGTTATAGGTGCATCTGTGTCAGACATAACATGAGAAACAAGAGAAGAGAGAGCAAAATCTATTAACACTACTAATAATGGGTTTTCTCCCCACCTCCTGCCACGTGTCACTCCCCTCCCCATCCCCGTTACTCCCCGTACCCGGTCTCACTCCCCGCCCCATCCCCTTACTCCCCCTGCTCCCGGTCTCTCTCTCTCCAATAACTACTGCTTTCTCTCTTTCCCTCTTATCTCTCCCTCTTTCTCTCTCTCCACTTTCTCTCTCTCTCTCTCATTCTATTCTCTCTTTCTTCTTTCCCTCCCTCTCCCTCTACACTCACTTCTCTTCTTCTCTCTCTTCATATTCTCTCCCACCCCACTAAATCTCTCTCTTCATATTCTCTCTCCATCCCTCTCTCTTCAAACTCGATTTCTCTCCCTCTCTCTATATTCTCTCTCTCTCTCCACTGTCTCTCTCTCTTCATCTTCTCTCTCCCTCCCTCCCTTTCTCTCTCCATGAATTTCACATTTTGTTTCTCACTTCCCTCCTCAATTTAAAAATATATTAATATTGATTAAATAAAAGTAGACTTATGTATATCTATATCATCTACAAAATTTGAAATATATATTATAAATTTTTTTAAAACTATTATTTTCCTTTTAAATTTACTACTTTGAGAAAAATAATTGTAATTTTTTGAAACTACTCTTGACATCATTGTCAACATCATGTATATTAATTTCCCCCTCATGGATTTTAAATAGGATCATTACTAAAGGATACCCATAATCCATCTTTAATTGATTTATATACAAGCGACGATATCAATCTAATAATGATCATAGACGACCATATCGCGATATATCGTCGATATATCGGCAATATATCGGTATCGATAGGTCACCGATATATCGCCGATATGGACGATATCGGGTATCGACAGGCTAAATCAACTTGCTGGATACGGGATGTCGGCGATATGCGTCGATATATCGTCGATGTATCGGCGATATATCGATATCGACATTGTATCGATATGTTGTCAATATCGATATGTCTTTCCATGATAATGATGCAAAAAATAGATGCAAAGGTATCCCAGGTAATCCTCCCAGGCATTACTCCATTCTATATCTGAGGTTTCACAACTATGAGCTAATTACTTTGATCTATTTATTTAAAGATTTTTTAATCGTAATATTATAAATTTTTTAAAACTATTATTTTCCTTTTAAATTTACTACTTTGAGAAAAATAATTGTAATTTTTTGAAACTACTCTTGACATCATTGTCAACATCATATATATTAATTTCTCCCTCATGGATTTTGAATAAGATCATTACTAAAGGATACCCATAACCCATCCTTAATTAATTTATATACAAGCGACGATATCAATCTAATAATGATGAAAAAATAGACGCAAAAGTATCCTAGGTAATCCTCCCAAGAATTACTCCATTCTATATCTGAGGTTTCACAACTATGAGCTAATTACTTTGATCTATTTATTTAAAAATTTTTTAATCGTATTATGCAATCATATTTGTAAGTACCTCATTGTTATAATTTAAATAGAAAAACTTAAATGAAATTATATTTAGTAACTAATGGTGTAAAGAGGGATACAATTCCATGATTGAGGCATATTATACAAGTATAAAGAAAGCATTAACTTTCCTCATATTAAGCTTTGAATCACATGTTAATTCAAGGCCTAACATTTATAATTTTGTTGATTTTTCTTTAATTATGACAACTAATCGTAATTTATAGTATTTCTTTCGTTATAATCCAACGGTAACACACTTTTTAAAATATATAACAAATCCATTAACCTCTATGTTTGAATAAGAAGGGTATGCGTGAAGAGAGATAAATACCTTTAGATGTTAGTCGTAATTGCCAGGGAAGAGGGAACTTACATTTATTGAAATTATTTTAACATTGTATTATATAAGGTTTCGATAAAGATAGAGCATGGTAAATAATGATACATACTGAAGTTTTCCCACCACTATTATCACTAAATTGATTTTTGAGGTTGTTTGCATGATTATGGTAGATCAATAATAAAATTATTAACATTAATTTTTTTTATAGAACATTGATAATAATAGTGAAATTAAATATGTCATTATATATGAATTAGTAATGTTTTGATTATTTATTTTATGTGCAATATTCCATTTTATATTTAGATCAATCTTATACACAAAAGGGATAAATTATTACCTGTTGCTTCACATATTTTATTACTATTATTATGAATATAAACAGCCCACTGCGGAGCGCCGGTATGCTCCCTAGTGTTGCTTTAAACTCGAGCAGGCTTGGGTTAAAAGCAGTGACACATGGGTTGATCGAGCCTTGCTTTGAAGCAAGGGGAGCTCACCACCTAAAACGAACCAAGGCAAAAACAAATGCATGATGCTTCAAGGAGTAGATAATGGGTGGCATGGCACTACTCAATCAAGGTGCGATTAGACGATCCCGATTGTGCCCAAATCGCGAATATGAAATTTAAGGAAATAATTGACGATCTTTAGTGGTTTGGAGGTTGAAATTGACAAAGCTATTGACCTCTGCTTCAGGTAATTCTAGGCTCAATTGAGAGGGCATTCAAGGCTCTTTTGATTGAGCTACTAATCTTAAACAATGGAGGATGAATGGCATAAAAAACAATGGAGTATGAAGGGCGAAGCTTTTGACGAATGAAAATGGGTCAAATCGAATGCCCGGAGCTTAGAATTACATGGAGCGATCCAAAGCTAGGATCCTCCCTTTTTAATATAGTGGAGGGGGGTGGAGTTTGTTGGAGTATATGCGTCATATGTTCCATGTTTAGTCGCACATCTACCAGTGGTGGGACTTAGAGGGTTTGTGGAGGCTATATAAGAAGCCCTAGACCCCCTATATCCAGTGAGAAAATGCAATGCATACATCAACCCTTTAAGGCGTTCTTTCGTGGTTTCATCTCGCTCCTTAGGGTGTAGGGTTCCACGTTAATTCATGTGTTCTTCATTTCTTTATTCTATTTTCTTTGATACGCTTCCGCGTTCTTAATTTTCAAACATGATATCCAAGTGGGTTCGATTCTCGAGGAGTAATTTTCTTCACTTGTTCGAGATTCGATTTTGGTATTTTGAAGATTATTATTATATTCTGAAGATCATGTATCGATTCCTCATATTGTTCTTGAAGATTTTGTTACATTTGTTTCGGTTCAAGTTTTGGTTTAAGATCTCTAGGGTTTTCTGAAACCCTATATTTATAGTTCAGACGGTTTTCTTCTCTAGATCCAGTTCGGCGACAGCCCTCTGCGGTGCTCGCTACAACATCAACGCACCAGAAGTGTGGGGAGCCCTCCCTTTTCCAAACGTCGGAACCTCCCAGTGCTCGCGCAACCCAGACGAAGGCTTCTGCTCCTCTTTCCACCCCAACGCTAGCAAGAGTCCCCAACGGAGCCTCCTTCCAGCAAGTGGAGGCAACAATGATATCTAGGCCTTCGATCCCCTCTAGAAAGCGGCACCACCGTCGCCACCACAACATCCAGGCGGAGCCGCAACATCAGGCAACGACAACCCCAGGCGACGCTCCTCCCTTGCGCATTTCCATGCACCTTGTATGCATCTCCTATCCTTGTTCCAGGTTGATCATGGTGCTCCTCTCTATGTGTGCTCCCTCTCGGATGCCGCAACATCCAGGGTGACTTCTTCTTCTTTGCTAGATTCTCAAGGAAACAACCCTAGCCGTACCGTGTGACACTCCCCCTGATGCAACGCGGGGTCGAAATATAGAGCCGCATAATCATTTAATTTTAGGCGTCAATTTTATTTACGTTTATTTAAGTTGTCGCAATTTTAATTTAAATAAAGAGATCGCGTGTGATCTCAATTAGTTTTAATTTGAATTTCAAATTAGTAGTTAGTCGGTTAATTAGTTAGAGTCAATTTAGGATAATCAGTTAATTTTCTATTTTTGTAATCTCATCCCTCCTATATAAAGGGATGAGGGTCCATTGTTTTTAGTGAGTTCAAGTTAATGAAAAATTGAGAATTATTCTCTATCTTCCTCTTTCTCCCTCTCACTCCTCGCGATCTACGCGTTCTCCTTCTAAAATCCCGCGCATCCGGCGTGTTTTCTTTTCTCAACCCTTCCAATTTCTCCACCAACGTTCGCGCCAATTTTCAGATTCACATCAATTGGTATCAGAGCATGGCCTACAGATCGTCCTCACGATCTGACGATTCGTACCGACATTCGCATCGGCATGCATCAAGGGACTATCGTTCGTCCGAGCGAAAACGGCGAGCCATCGACGCCCACAACGAGAAGATGAGGAGCATGCTACTTGAGATACAAGCCAACTTCCAGTCCATGTGTCGAGATCTTAGGGCTGACTTCGAGTACCTACGTGCCAAATTGACGGCTCCAACGACACCCATCACCGCTACTGAAGTTGAAGGCGACAACCTAGCCGTCAACGACAAACCAGCTACTGTTCAGACCATGTTGGAAGAAAACAACGATGAAACGGCCGCTGTCCAGGTAATTTCAGACTTGGAAAATCCTCTGAATCCGATATTCGACCCATCCGCGGCCTTCTCGCAAACCCCCACTGCAGCCCCATCCCCTCCGCCCCCTAGCCTCGTCGGACCCCTCCGCGATCTTCCCCTCGTTCCCAGCGACCCCAGCAGCACCCCCAGCCCCATCACCCTCTCCCATTGCCACCCTCGCACCCACAACACCCACCACTGATTCCCCACCCACATCGCCGCCGCTCCTTTCCACTGACCCACCACCCCCTCCCGCCATCACACCTCCTACACCACCGTCGGGGACCCTGGCAGTAATGCCTCCAGCCCTCGCACCCACCCTCCCCACCATCCACGCCTTCCCTGCTGTGAAACCTTCGGCCTCAACACCCGCAGAAACCGCCGCAAACCCAACAACGCCGCAGTCCTCTCCTCCAGCAACCCCAATCCGCATCCCCGAAGCCCCATCGCGTCCGCCACCAACCCTTCCCCGATCCTCGCCGGGCCGCCTCCCCAACCGTCCACCACTGATTTGCCTCCCCACAGCGCCGCCAACCCCGCCAACGCCATCGCCGAGTTCGGGCCGCCACCTATGGCCCTCCATCACCACTATGCACCGCCGCCTCTTATCGTGGGCACACAAAACCCTAGCAAGGGTTTTCTCAGCAAGTGAATCTCTAAAATTAAGGGATGAGGGATTGATTTGGAAGATTTACATGGGGACCCCCCTCCTAAAATTATTTATCAAAAGAGCCCATTGAAGGATAGATTATGCTATGGAATTCTTTCAAGTGAAGGGGTAGAATATTTACAGTCGTACCCCTCAAATCAGAAAAATTACAAACGTAACATGGAAAAGAAGCGAAATTGGGAGATTCAACCTCTAAGCCTGCAGATCCAGCAATTCATCGGGAGACGAATTTTAAAAAGCGGAGGAGAATTGATGCAGCGTGGGGCCGAAATATAGGGCCGCATAATCATTTAATTTTAGGCGTCAATTTTATTTACGTTTATTTAAGTTGTCGTAATTTTAATTTAAATAAAGAGATCGCGTGTGATCTCAATTAGTTTTAATTTGAATTTCAAATTAGTAGTTAGTCGGTTAATTAGTTAGAGTCAATTTAGGATAATCAGTTAATTTTCTATTTTTGTAATCTCATCCCTCCTATATAAAGGGATGAGGGTCCATTGTTTTTAGTGAGTTCAAGTTAATGAAAAATTGAGAATTATTCTCTATCTTCCTCTTTCTCCCTCTCACTCCTCGCGATCTACGCGTTCTCCTTCTCAAATCCCGCGCATCCGACGTGTTTTCTTTTCTCAACCCTTTCAATTTCTCTACCAACGTTCGCGCCAATTTTCAGATTCACATCACCCCCCTTCAAGCATCTTCGTGCGGGGCTCCTACATACATCCAGACGACGACCTCCGAACATCCTCTTCGATCTCCGAGCATCGCCAAGTGCAGGCGGCACCACCACCAGGTCCTCCAACAGGCGGCGTTCACTCCTCCAGGCGTCAGCGATCGGGGCTAGGGCGATGCCCCTTCGATCTCGACGTTCCTCGCATGCGGAGACAACAATGGAGCAAAGCCCTATCGGGGGCGGCATATCTTTTGAAGAGAAGGGTTCCCACTTGGAACCCTAAATACAACCCCGTGGGCTGCAGATTTTTTAAAAAGTTTTTTCCTTGTAAGAACCCAAGTGGACCGAGGATTTTTAAAAAAAATGAAAAGTCAAAAAAGAAAAGAAAAAGAGAGATTTTGAAAGAGGTGTAAACAAAAAACTGTATGAAGAAAAAAATTGCAGAAAAAGAGAGGAAAACAATAAAAAATGATGCAACGACTACAAAAAAGAGAGAAAAAATGATTTAAAAAATTGGGAGAAAAGCCATTAAAAAAATTGAAGTTGACACGGCATATGTGACTCATCTTTTCCCAAATTTCTTGTGTTCTCCCAACTTTGTCGATGCCATTATTTTCCGACAAGTATGAGAGAAGGGGGGGAGGGTATTGTGTAGAGTTCTACATGTCGTATTTTCAGATTCTCCAAGCTTCAGGCCAACCAGATTTTTCAGCCTCTACAGTTCCATTTTCAGACTCTGCGGATTTGTTCAGAGTCCAAGATCGAGGCACTCCATCTTTGAGTGACCCATTTTCTTCGAGTTCTCCAGAGAGAGACTCCTTTTCAGATGTGCACAAGTTTGCCATCGTTTTTCGTGATCCCGATCTTATTTTTTGATCGGAGTTTTCATGTGATCTATATGGACTCCAAAGTAGAGATCCCATTCCCTTTGCCATGTAGGCTAGGGTTTTCATGTGGTTTCATAAGGACTCCAAAGTAGAGATCCCATTCTCTGAGCCAATATAAGAGAGACTCGGTTCTCTACGAGGACTTTTTCAGACTCCATTCTCCAGCGACTGCGGACCATGACGAGGATGTCTCCATGGCTTTTTCAATTCGGCCATTCTAGAGATAGAACAGTTGTCCACATTATTGTGGCAGGCAAGAATTCTCGAAGCGGAGACTTATTTCCAGTTGCAGTAACTCTAACATGCGCAATACAGAGCACATGGTCTCCGACGAGGAGATTCAGTTTGACTCACATTTCAGGCCATTTGTTCCTCCTCACATGCACGTCATGAGAAGCAATGTCCTCGACAACAACCGACAGTTGTGCGCGTTGAGTTGATATTGTCTGTAGTGTCTTGTATTGTGAGTTGAGATTTCTTTCCGTTTGTCCAAGCCGAGCATTGCATGCTCTAGCTTGAGGGGGAGTATGCGTCATATGTATTGATGGGTAAATGGATCTCTCCAGGGTCCATTTACCAACATCCATGTTTGGTCCCACATCTACTAGTGGTGGGACTTAGAGGGTCTGTAGAGGCTATACAAGAAGCCCCAGCCCCCTTTTATCCAGTGAAAAGGTGCAATGCATACATTAACCCTTTGAGACATTCTCCCGTGGTTTCATCCCACTCATTAGGGAGTAGGGTTCCATGTAAAATCCCATGTTCTTAATGTTTATTTTTCTATCTCTGATATTCGCTTCCACATTCTTTGTTTTCTAATAGAGTTGAACTCAAATGACTATTAAGGTCTCTCTACAGCCACAAATGTTGTAGTGGGGATCTAAGCGCAAAATGACATGCTTGTCGGTCGGCCTCAACACTGTGAAGCCTTCAGCGAGCTTGGACCCAATCTACCCCAATCATAAGGTTTTTAATATTTTCTATAGAGAAATAAAAAAAAAAATAACAATAGTAGTAGTAGTTGTAATATTAATAAAAAGACGGCTACAATATATAACATATTGCACTATATAAATACATACTTTGAGAAGACCATGGATAAGAAAAACTAAGGGGCTTAAAAATAATGTAAGTTAAAACGCCATATACAATAGTACACTATTTGGTTGGATCTGGTGCTACATCGTCGTCAACCTGTCCCTCCATTCCCATATGAGGCTCAACCTCAAAACAATAGAAGAGAAAGAACATGTAGAAAAATCAAGTCCCATAAAACAAACAAATATATACGAACAACATAGTAAGAAGAGGGGAAGAAAACAACACTTAGTTAAAATTAGCAAAGTGTTAAAAAGAAGTATAGTATCCTATTATGTACAATAAGAACAACACTTAGCCAACAAATGGCAAAGTGCATGGGCCTATATATGCCTTCAGAATAAATACTAGAATACGTGTTAGAAAATGTAATGTAGAAGCATATCAGAGATAAATAGAATAAAAACATCAAGAACTTGAGATTTTACGTGGAATTTTACTCCCTAAGGAGCGGGATGAAACCACGGGAGAACGCCTCTAAGGGTTGATGTATGCATTGCACTTTCTCACCGAATACAGAAGGTGTGGGGTTTCTTATATAACACTCACTGAGTCTCCATATCCCACAGATGGTCGATGTGGGACTAAACAACTTGATGTGATAAATGGATACTGGAGTGATCCATTTACTCTTCTAGAACATAAGTGACACATAACATATACTCGAACACTCCCCCTCGAGCTGAAGCATGCAATGTTCAGCTTGGACAAATCGAAAGAAATATCAAACTCATGCTACATGACACTATGAACAATATCAACATAACACGCACAACTGTCGGCTGCTGTCGAGGACGTTGCTTCTCATGCCGTGCATGTAAGGAGGAACAAATGGGTTGGAGTGAGTCAATCTGAATCTCCTCGTCAGAAAGCATGTGCTATGTACTGTGTCTACCCGAGCTACTGCAATTGAAAAATGAGTCTCGTCGGAGTATTCTGGCCCGTCAGGGCCGCCACAACATGTGAACAACTGCTCCATCTCTGAAAGGGTTGAACTGAAAAGTCGTGAAGACATCCTTGTCGGAGTCCAAGGTCGCTAGAGAATGGAGTCTGAAAAAGTCTCCTTGACAGAGAACTGGGTCTCTCCCATATTGGCTCAGAGAATGAGATCTCTATTCTACAGTCCCTATGAAACCACACGAAAACCCTAGCCCACATGGCATATGGAATATGATCTCTACTCTGTAGTCCCTATGAAACACATAAAAACTCTAATCAAAATAAAAGATGGAGACCACTGAAAAAGTGATGGCAAACATGTGTACATCAAACTGAAGACTTGGATAACAATCGTCGAGTCTGAAAAACTGAAATGTAGAGTCTGAACAATTGGTTGGTCTGGAATCTGATGTCTGAATCTGGAACAGACCTGTGACTATATACAATACTCTCCCTTTATCCCATACTTGTCGGCACACAATGACATTGACAATGTTGAGAGAAGACAGTAAAATGAGAAAGAAACAAAAAATCACAAATGTCGTTCTTAATTTTTTTTCCGGATCTTCAAATCAAATCATTTTTTGAAGACATTTTTTTCTGGTTAATCCATTTTTTATAACCAACTCACATTTTTTAAGCATATGTTTTTTTTGTACGCACCTCATTTTTCTACGTCGATTTCCTTGTTTTTTAGCCGTCTTCTCCTTTTTTTTGAAACAGCACACGACCCAACTTTAAACTTGCAACACTCCCCCTTTTTTATACTATCGACCAAATTTGGCCTGATCTCTCTCCTCCCCCTCTTTGTAAAGCACACACGGCCCAAGTAGGTCCTTACCAAAGCAAAGAAAAATATTTTTTTAAAACCACGGTCGAATTTGAGCCCCACTTTTTTATTTAAATATGCCCTAACAATGGTCCTAACCCTATTTAGGGTTCCCCATTTGGGAACCCCTCACAGGAGCCACCGCCTGGAGCAAAGCCCGATGGGGCACCACCTCTCGTGAAGCACGATGTCACGCTGAATCTCAGCGCACTTCTTGACGATGCCATGCTTGTGAAGCCCCTCCTACTCCTCGAGGAGATACTCAATGGTGCCATTGTTGCTCCAGCCGTGGCCCTCCACTGAGAGTTTCTCCTGCGAGATGAGGTACCACTATAGGAGCGGGGGGAGGTGCCTCCGCCAGAGGCGCGGAGGCGAGGGGATGCTCCTCGCGGCGATCGGTGCCTTGCGACGACCTGGAAGTTGTTGGGGAGATCACCGTCGCCTGGTGGGTTTGAGACCTGGAAAAAGGGCCGCCTGCCGCCATATGCATGGAGCTACTATCTCCGCCTTGAGTTCGACCATGGCCTAAGGGCCCGAGGGATTCCGCTGCTGCCTCTGAAGGAGGGGAGTTGCAGGGGTCGTCGCTTGCAGCTTCTTCGTTGTTTTTTTTTCGACTGGGAATTTCTTGGCTGGATATGCCTAGAACTCGCGCAAGATCTGACCTGGAAGTGTATGTGATGGAGTGTGGTAGGGGCTGAAATGGGAACCATCGCCTGGAAGATCTAACCAAGGCCATTGGAGGCGGAGGGTCGAGGTGCTGAAGCCCTCATGGGGTATCTGTATCTTTGCCACTTGGCTCTCTGGAACCCTAGAAATTCCCTAGATATCCTTATAAGATCGGCTTCCAACTTGATGATGTACGTGGCATGATCTGGCCAGGGTTTCTGCTGAAAACTCTCAAGCCAATCTTGGACATAAGCAAATCCACGATCATGCCTGGATATGCCTAGAACTCGCGCAAGATCTGACCTGGAAGTGTATGTGATGGAGTGTGGTAGGGGCTGAAATGGGAACCTTCGCCTGGAAGATCTAACCAAGGCCACTGGAGGCGGAGAGTCGAGGTGCTGAAGCCCTCATGGGGTATCTGTATCTTCGCCACTTGGCTCTCTGGAACCCTAGAAATTCCCTAGATATCCCTATAAGATCGGCTTCCAACTTGATGATGCACGTGGCATGATCTGGCCAGGGTTTCTGCTGAAAACTCTCAAGCCAATCTTGGACATAAGCAAATCCACGATCATAATAATGAATCTTCAAGTATGAACCAAGAACCGACTCTCGACTAAATTATGAATCAGGGTTTCAACAAGACCCTATAACTGAATCTCGAATCTTGAACATAAATAAAACATCAACTCTTCGAGAATCGAACCTGCTCTGATACCTTGTTAGAAAATATAAAGCGAAAGCGTATCAAAGAGAAATAGAATAAAAACATTAAGAACTCGAGATTTTACGCGGAACCCTACTCCCTAAGGAGCGAGATGAAACCACAGGAGAATGCTTCAAAGAGCTGATGTATGTATTGCACTTTCTCACTGAACACAGAAGGTGTGAGGCTTCTTATATAGCCCTCACCGAGTCTCCACTTCCCCACAGACGGTCGGCGTGAGACCAAACAACTAATGGTAAATATGGATCATGGAGTGTTACATTTACGCATCTATAACATAAGTGACATATAACACATATACTCCAACAATACGTACATGTAAAACTACTATATATACATTGTGAAATGTGTAGGGATTAAATCCCTCGTGCAAATGCAATGTTACATATACTATATGTTGCTCCATACATAAGTTTTGTACGTATTCTGTATATGCACATATATATATTTTGTAGGGATTTTATCACTTGTGCCCCTCCGAGATATCGCAATATCAGTTGTGCCCCTATCTTTTTGATAATATCACCTGTGCCCCTCACTTCTTGCTCCGTCATCAGTTGTGCCCTTCCGTCAGATTGGCCGTCAAAAAATTAAAATAACCATGGTTTATTCAAACCATGGTGTGGTTAAGAAGGGTATTATGGTCATAATTCCATAGCAGAGCTGTAGGCTGCACCGTAGCTAGAGGTCGAACTTCGACGAGAGCTTCTCCTCGTCCGAGTGGTCGGAGTCGCTCTCCCATCTCGGGACGGAGCTCGAGGCTGCACCGTAGCGGGGAGAAGGTGGGGCATGGGTGCGGGGGACGGCGCGGGGACGGGGGAGGGGTAGGTTGGGGCAGAGGGGTCGCAGGGGGAGGTGCGGGCTGGGGGAGGAAGTGGGGCCTGAGCGCAGGGGACAGTGCGAGGACGTGGGAGGCGTAGGTTGGGGTGGAGGGGTCGCAGGGGGAGGTGCGGACTGGGGGAGGAGGCGCGACCTGGGCGCGTGGGGCGGCGGGGGCAGGAGGAGGCGCAGGGGAGGAGGAGGCGTGGGGAAGGGGAGGCGAGGGGACAACAGGCCGGGGGAGGGACCACAGGGGGAGGTGCGGGCTGGGGGAGGAGGCACGGCTTGGGCGCGTGGGGCAACGGGGGCAGGAGGAGGCGCAGGGGAGGAGGAGGCGTGGGGAGGGGAAGGTGAGGGGACAACATGCCGGGGGAGGGGCCGCAGGGGGAGGTGCGAGCTGGGGGAGGAGGCGCGGCCTGGGCGCGTGGGGCAGTGGGGGCAGGAGGAGGCGCGGGGGATGAGGAGGCATGGGGAGGGGGAGGCGAGGGGACAACGAGCCGGGGGAGGGGCTGCAGGGGGAGGTGCGGCCTGGGGGACGAGGTGCGGCCTGTGCGCGGGGGGGGGGGGGCAGGAGGAGGCGCGGGGGAGGAGGAGAGGGGACGGTGTGGGCCGAGGGAGGAGTAGGCTGGGGCGGAGGGGCCGCAGGGGGAGGTGCGGGCTGAGGGACGAGGTGCAGGCTGGGTGTGGAGGTGCGGCCTTGGCGCGGGGGGCGGTGGGGTGGGGGGTGGTTGGGCCGGCAGGGAGGTCGGGGCGGAGGGCGGCAGAGGGTGGGGCGGAGGGGCGGCAGCAGGTGGGAGAGAAAGAAGATGGGAGAGGAGGAGGAGAAGGGAGGAAGAAGACGGAGGAGGAGGAGAAGGGAGGAAGAAGACATTCCAATCCTTTTTTTTACTTTAATTCCATCTGTGTCCTTGAAGTTAACGTCCGTTTGCGCTGTGGATGGACGGTCACTAACCCGAGGGGCACAAGTGATATATTAGCAAGAAGTGAGGGGCACAACTGATATTATCAAAAAGATAGGGGCGTAACTGATATTGCGATATCTCGGAGGGGCACAAGTGATAAAATCCCTATTTTGTATTTATATGTAAGTGCTACAAACCCATATTTGTATGTAATGTGAGTTTTTATTCTTTTATTTTTTTGTATTTTGTTTGTTTCGAAAAGTTTTAAGGTATTTTGAATCTTTTTTGCTAATTTTATTATATTTTATTTTGTAATTTTTGGAAAATTTTGTACTTACGGCCTCATGTTCCTTTATAAGATGCACTAATTAGCTATAAAAAAACGCTGCTACATGTTTCGATGTAATTTGACCGTTTATTGACATTGTAGGTTTATTAGCATTAGGAAGACAATGTGAACCTCTTGAAGATAATTTAATTAGACATGTTATCAAGATGGATCATGGAACTAGGTCTAATCGATATATCGCCAAGCCTTGCTCATTCAATACCTATTCGAAACCGTCACTACTGTCATCTCTTGATTGCCTTTTTAACATGTCCTCCAAGGCTACGCGAAATATGCAAGGACTTAATCCCTTGCGCAAGTGCAA
Organism: Ottelia alismoides; assembly: GCA_037367405.1. Classification (NCBI taxonomy): domain Eukaryota; kingdom Viridiplantae; phylum Streptophyta; class Magnoliopsida; order Alismatales; family Hydrocharitaceae; genus Ottelia; species Ottelia alismoides. The sequence goes on from JAZKJV010006929.1 coordinate 48,737, forward strand.
TTGTTATACATATACTATCTATGTAACTATTGGCATAGCTTTGTATGTATCCTATATATACAAATGCGCGCGTGTGCATATATATATTGTATGGCAGTATGCGTATGTGAGTGTTACAAACACATATTTACCTAATGAGTGTTTTTGTTCTTTTTTTGTTGTTAATAGTTGATAGTTATTAGGTACTTTGAGATTGTTGCTAATTTTTATGTAAGTTATGCTTTATATTATTTGGAATTATTGTATCTGACCCAACTATTCCTCATTATAAGATACACTATTTAGCTATAAGAGTATGCTAGTTTTAATGTAATTTGAATGTTTATTTACACTATATATTCATTAGGGTTAGGAGACAATGCTAGCCTCTTGAAGATAGATTAATCAGACATGTTATCATGAAGAAACTAGATTTCATGGGTAGATCATCAAGCCCAACTCATTAACTACCTCTTCAAAACCAACTATCGTTGTGTCGCCTTCACTTCTCTGACATGCCATAGGAGTGTATTATGTTGAAATCCCCTATGTGCAAGGTTGGAAAAGTTGATAGTCGGTACTTGGTCGGCCGGATCACTGGCTAAGGATTAATCGACAGTCATGTGATTAATCAGATTTTGCCGGACTATAATCAACTTTGATTTTCTATTATTTTAAATATATATACCATTTTTATACATATATTTACATAGATCTTGTTCATGTTATACTATTATAATGAAATAAAAGAAGTAATTGAATTTATATAAAAATTAAGCTTATTATAATAAATTTGCTTTTAAAAAAATAAAAAATAAAAATATAGTATCTCCAAGCAAAAATTGGTTGATTAGTGCGCCCAATCGGAATTAATTAGTACTCGGTCGGCCACCCTTTTGAATAGTCTAGTCGGGCAAGTCGGGCGTCTTTTACAACACTGCCTATGTGACTTCGCCTCCTCTTTTACAACACCCAATGTCTCATCAACCGTTGTTGGGAGGAAATGATTTGTTGTTATTTCGAAGAACCCTAGGCTCTCTTTATATAGAGAAGGCCTATGGGTAAATTACATAAGATGGAAACAAGAAAAATAAAATCAACAGACACAATACATAGAATATACAAATTTCTCCATACTCCCCCTCAAGATGGAGCATAGATATCAATCATGCTCAGCTTGGAAGAACATTTCTGGAATGGCCCTCTGAGCAGTGGCTTGGTGAAGATGTCGACAGTCTGCTCTCATGAACTGAAATGAGAAGTAGAAATCAAGCCCTTCTGGATCATATCTCTAGTGTAGTGGCAATCTACTTCAATATGTTTTGTTCTTTCATGAAAAGTAGGATTATTAGCAATGAATAGTGCGGCTTGACATTGTAGCTGCATTGGTAGAGGTACTATATGCAAATCTTCTAGTACATCTCGATCCTACATCATCTCAGTACTTGCTTGTGCCATGGCCTTATATTCAGATTCAGCACTAGATCTAGTTACCACTGTTTGTTTCTTGCTTTTTCAAGAAACGAAAGAACTACGCACAAATACTGCAAAACCTGAAGTAGACTTCCGATCCTTAGGGCATTTATGCATAATCCGCATTAGCACATGCAGAAATAGAAATGTTTGTTTCTTTTACGAATAGCAATCCTGTGCTTGGAGACGACTTTCGATAACTTAGTATCATGTATATGACATTCATATGTACTTGTCTAGGCTGTTCCATGAACTGACTCACCCGACTCATTGCAAAAGCGATATCAGGTCTAGTGATAGTAATATAGTGGAGCTTACCCACCATTTCTCTATATCTTCTCCTGTCAACCTCATATGTATCATTGTCATATAACTTCATGCTTGGGTCCATAGGAGTAGTTGAGGGTCGATACCCAATCGCACCCGTCTCAACAAGCATATCCAGTAATATACTTCCTTTGGGTCATCATAAGACCCTGCACATTCCTGTCAAACTCCAACCCCAGAAAATATCGTAGAGTGCCAAGATCCTTCGTAATAAACTGATGGCTCATAAATGCTTTTGCCATATTTATCCCCTATGTATCATCTCCTGTAACTAGTATATCATCAACATACACCATGATGACAATCGTACCTCTAGAAGTCTTCAGGACGAATAAAGAGTGATCTGCATTTGATCTTTTGAACCTTTTCTTTTCAATTAGATGAGAAAACATATGAAATCACGCCCGTGGGCTTTGTTTAAGGCTATATATCGCCTTGTGAAGTCTACACACCATTTAACTCTCCCCCTCAGCAACAAATCTCAGAGGTTGCTGCATGTAGACTTCTTCCTGCAGATCGTCATACAAGAAGGCATTCTTAACATCAAGCTGAAACAAGGGCCAATCACTTACCATAACAACTAACAGAAGGACACGTAGAGTCGAATGATGTGCAACTGGAGAGAAGGTGTCCATATAATCCACACCGTATGTTTGAGTGAACCCTCGCGCCACTAGCCTTGCCTTGTAATGGTCAATGCTGCCATATGCACGATATTTGACAGTAAACACCCGCTTATAGTTGACAGCAGATGCTCCTGGCGGAGCAGGAACCAAGCTCCATGTACCCTGCGAATGTAGAGCAACCATTTCCTCCTCCATGGCAGAACGCCAGCAGTCAATCTTCAAGGCATCCTGATGAGTCCGTGGTATCTCCACAACTGATAAAGACATAGCAAACCTCTGAAAGTCCCCCGTGAGACGATAAGAGGAAACCTGTGAGGCAAGTGGATATGATACATAGGTACGTTTCTGTTTCCGTATGGCAATAGGGACATCCAGATCATCAAAAATAGTACTTACCCGTATACTATTCTCCTGCAACGATGATCTCTGCACTTGCACATTATCAGACCCATCGTTAGTATTAATATCTGGACAAACCTGAGGCATGCTGGATGATTGACGAGCACCATGACCAAGAACAGACCGACGGGTATAGAATTTTGGTAAGGATGACACGTGTGGTTGTGGAGGAGGTGGTGGTGGTATGTTAACGGGAATAGGAATAAGAGATGGTGGACACGAAGGAGGAGGGACATAGATCTCATCATCAGACGTGGACGATGCCAACCTGTCACTTGCAGGGGAGAAATACATGGCAAACTCAAAAAATGTGACATCGAGACTGACAAAATATTTCCTGTTTACAGGGTCGTAGCATCGGTACCCTTCTGAGTCCGGGAGTAACCAACAAAAACACACTTGACAGCCCTAGGTGAGAGCTTGTCAAGTCCCGGAGATAATTGATGAACGAATGCAACAACACTAAAGACATGAGGAGTAAGTGAGAATAATTCATTATCAGGAAAGACAACAGAAAGAGGAATTTTCTCACCTAAAACTGAAGATAGCATACGATTCACAAGATAACATGCTGTAAGGACTGCATCTCCCCAAAAAGAAATGGGGGCACAACTTCGGATAAGAAGCGTCCGAGTGATATCAAGAAGATGACGATACTTTTTCTCAGCAACGCCAATCTGGTGAGACTTGTAAGCACATGTGGTTTGATGGATAATACCTCTAGATGAGAAGAATTGTGAAAGAGAACGAGTGCAAAATTCCAAAGCATTATCCGTACACACATATTTCACAACTGAGGAAAAACATTATGCACTTCATTTATAAGATTTTTGATCACATACCCTACTTCAGATTTATTCTTCAACAAAAACACCCACGACATGCGAGAAAAGTCATCAACAACAACAAGATAAAACCTATGTTCCTGGTGATCAGGAACACGACTCGGACCCAAATGTCAAAATGAAATAACTCAAAAGAGGAGCTACTGCTTCGAGATTGACGACTAGGGAAGCTAGATCTATGGTGCTTTCCCAATTGACATGCTTCACACAGAAAGGAAGAACTTGGTGAAATCTGAGGCAAGATATGATGCATCTTCTGATGAGGGAGGTGACCAAATCATAGATGCCATGTAAAAGGAGATACTGGACCACTTGAGTGAGAGGAGACGCCAGCGTATGAGGTCCGGACCAAACGATAAAGACCGTCCTGCTCAGTGCCACGACCAATCACCCTGCCCATAAGAATGTCCTGAAAAATAAGAGACGATGGGTCAAATATAGCGCGACAGTGCAAATCCTTCATAATCTGACTGATAGAAAGTAAATTCATCATTCAGGAGCGTGTAACACATTCTGTAGACGCATGGAAGGCGATAAAGTAATATCCCCCTATCCAATAATGGGAGAATGAGTCCCATCTGCTGTCACGATGAATCGCCTCGGTGGAACCCCTCCCTATATGATGTAAGTTTATCTCTGTCTCGGCAAAGATGGTGTGTCGCGCCGGAATCCATAATCCAATCTGAGACATCAGATCCATGACATGAGGTAAAAGCATAAGCACTGCCTGAGGTGCTGACAGTGGCAGAGGTACCGACAGAGGCTGAAGCAGCAATATCCGAGGTGCCTCCTGGAAAGTCTGTAGAGGCGGGGGGGGGGGGGCATAATGTCACGCAATCTAGCAACGAGCTCCTCGAACTGCTGATCTGAAGCATATGCCGATGGAGATGCAACATGCTTGGCTACATGTGTCGAGGCCGGAAAACCATGCTTAGAATATAGCATGTATCCTCTGCATGAACTGGTCGATGACAAAAGGTGCACGGCTGATGAAAACGACCGCCTCTCCCATGAGGTCCACGACCACGGAATGAAGAAGAGCCTCCTCTGCATCTGGAGGCAGCCATCACTGAAGGTGGCTGAGTAGAAACATTGGACCAGACTGTAATGCGGCTAAGTCTGCGGTAAACTTCCTCCATAGGAGGAACGGTGACATATGCAAGAATCTGCGAGCGAGCAACATCGTACTCATGGTCAAGTGATGCAAGTAGGACCTCTACCATGGTAGCATTCCGAAAGGTCTTCTGTTGCTCTGGAGTCGTCGTAAGAGGAATGATGATGTAGAGCTTCTCAAATATCCCTCGCAAAAATGTATATAAGGAATGAAGGGGCCGTTCATTCTGCTTGACTGTAAATATGTCATGCTGAAGCTGAAGGATCTTGTCTCATTTTGCACCTGCGAATATGTTGCTGCAAGTATGTCCCACATAGTCTTAGCAGTGGGCCGATGGAGAACGTCATTGGCGTTCTCCATGGACAGTGTGCCTGAAAGCCAAACTTTGGCGTATGAATCATCAGCCTCCCACGAGGCATAAATCCCAGTTTTCTCTGCCGGCTCATCTTCGGTAAGAATGTGCTTCTTACCATTCGACTTCATGAGATTCATGAACTGCATCGTCTAGAGCTCATATTTCATCCCATCCATCTTGACAATTGACGCTGGACATTTGAAAGCGCATATGGAGGGTATATCGACCTTATTTTCTGACATATTGCCGCAGATATGGAACTAGTGTTTGTAAACCAAAGAACAAATGTCTACATAAACTCCGGAGGATTTGACTGCATATGTAGACCTATGCACTCAAACCCATAGATAGACGGGGGCCGGCTGTGGGAGGGGCCGGCGGTGGGAGGGGAGGAGGGCGGGCAGCGGTGGTGGTAGAGAGGGGAGAAAGAGAGGGGAGCAGGCGACGGCGAGAGAAAGAGAGAGAGGGGCCGACGATGGCGGGAGGGAGAAGAGGGGGGTGGGGTGGCGGTGGATTAGGGTTTTGACTCTGATACCATGTTGGGAGAAAAGGATACGTTATTATTCCAAAGAACCCTAGGCTCTCTTATATAGAGGACTATGGGTAAATTACTTAAGATGGAAACAAGAAAATAAAATTAACAGACATGGTACATAGAATATGTAAATATCTCCACAATCATCACCACAGATCCTACCAAAGATCACCTCTTCTATCGACCGCCGTACACCATCATCACCCATAAAATCAGCCCATCATACTACCAATTTTGCAACTGATTAGGATGGGGGCTCGACGGGGGACCAACCCTGATAGAACCTAACCTTCCCTCCATGTGCTAACTCGGTTGAATATGCCCTCGTTCCACTAGTAGTAGCCTACATAATCGCTTTACTGGCATGGCCCGATGCACATTTAATTTGACGGGTCATGGGATGGGCTTTTGCCTGCAATTTTTATATCCTGGTCGATCCATGGCTGATCCATCCAAATAACATGGGCTCTTGTTTGGGTCAGGTTGGATGGTAGCATAGAGGAGCAGTAGCATAGAGAAGGAGCTGTAGCATATGGTCCCTATCCTGGTGACCACATGATGAGGATGAATGGGCATCACGAGGACTACGTGTATAGGAAGAAACGTTTCTAACTTGACTATTCACAATTGAAAGATGGTGTGTGACATATATATGAGAAGAGCAGAGAAATGTGCTAGTTGTTGTGCAATGAGAAAACTGACTTCATGATGAAGATGTAGGGTAAGATTGCTTGATTTTGGATTCGTTGAAGTTTCATCACTCCGATTTTTTGTTAACCAGTTTTTCTCGAAAGAAGAATGGTCACCCATGGTAGGTGTTCACCTTGATAAAAGCTTCATCAATCACATTTTAATAAACATTACAAGTACATAGGCCATGACTTGAAAAGGAAATTAGCCTGTGTACATTCTCTCCACCATAACGCATACTATGGAAACCTATAGCATTTATGGCTAGCCAGAGAGTCTAGATGATGTCACGTCGGACAACTTCTCTCTCTCTCTCTCCCTCTTTCTCTCGCTCCAGTTTGGAGCAGTAAGTCACAATCCCAGACTTCATCAACATTCATCCTCGGCTAGAAATATCCAACCATGCCCTGTGAATATTCTTTGCATACTTGCAACAAAAGTAGAGATGTGAGAATTGAGAAGTATTCTTCCTTCTCCCTGTAAATTGGACGACTTCTGTATCCAGAATAAACCGTGCCCTGAAGCCTGTAGTCATCATTCTCTCTCCCATGAGCAACCACAAGATATTCACTTGCAATGGAGTTTGCACTATCCAGATCACTCGACAATCTCTAGCTAAGTTCATATCCTTGTTCATAGCTTCTGTTGCCAAAGCATTGCTGGGCCTTTTAATAGGAAAATCTTGCTCTCCCAAGTCCAGTGATCCCGAGCCCCTGTCGAGGGGTCATTCCTTATTTTCAGTCTCCAAAGCCTGCGTAAACTCCCTCAGCTTCTGCTCTGAAAGGCCACAGGAGAACAATGACATCCACATTACATCAATATGCCCGGTCCAGCCCAGCAGTCGACCACCTTAGCCTCCTTATTTCTTGCCAAGGCAAAGAGATGGGGGAATTTATCACAAAACAGACTCCTCGTTCATTCATCTGTCCAAAACCTAAAAGATGTGCCATATCCAACCACAAGTTGTAGAAAGGGCATGGACTTAGGCAGACTGATATGGTGCTGTTCTGTTGGTTCTCTAGGTTTTGGAATTAGGGGTAGGTATGTGCATGGCCTCAAATTTCAGCGAAATTCGATCGAATTTCTGTCGAATATCGATATCCAGTCGAAATCGAAATTCGACCGAAATGACCGGAATATGTGGGTCCTAGTACAAAAAATGACCGAAATGACCGAAATTTCGGTCGAAATTCCACTGAAATTCTGTTTTGGTCGATACCGAAATGGTGACCGAAACCGACATTTAGGGCCTTGGGTATGTGGATGTGCCTTACTAGATGGTAAGGTAACTGATGTTTAGGAAAAACCTTCCCATTTCTGTTTAGATGACAAAATAGAGGCATCATGATAAGGAAATATACGCTGATGAGAAACCTTCCCACTTCAATTCAGATGGTAAAAATCTGGGCATCATTATTCTTGTTTGAATAATGAAGATGTTTGAATAATGAAGATATCTTTTTCACTAGTAAATTTGCTTTGCACAATTCTTGGTCCTTGATTATCTCTGCTTATCAAAGTTAAGTGACTCAAGCTTGCAATAGTCATTCGACTAAAACTGATTAGTCGGTTCAACCATAGCGTTCGGTGGTGTGGTTGAATAAAGTAACACTAATCAATTCGATTACGAATGAGCATGGCCAATTACTCTGACCGAATAACCAACTAATGACATATATTCTAGTATAGTTCTGTTTTGCAGATTTTTTTAAAGTAAACTAAAAGTATGACGTGTAATATTTTAATTTATTTGGTGCCTAAATCATGTTAAGTAATGGTTGAATCCTCCATATATACAAATATATGTATTAAACGTATTTTTATTTAAGATAATAGAAAGTCATATTTTTGATTTGTTACCCAGATAATGTTTATTTTTATTTAGTGCTTCTGACGGAATCTCCTTAATATAGGCTTTTGCAACTTTGATGCGACTTGAAGCGTCTTTTCCACGTTGGTTATGTATATGGGTTAATACCTAAAATTAATATAAACAATAATTAATTAATTATATTTCCATTAACTCAATTGGTGTAGCCATAGAGGTCACAAAAGGGTAGATTTCAACAAAAAAGTGCACGTGTTAAGCTTATTTCAAGCAGTACAGCAATGAATGCTATATGTATGGTAGTATTGTGAGATCCAATAATAGATTCATACAACAGTCAAACATTTTTCCACATTGAGTTCTTCAGATGCTGTTTTAATGTCAGAATTGGTGTGACGTTAGGATCACATGGAATGCTCCCTATTCCTCTCCGGAAGGTTTTGAATACTCAGAAAGCATGACAACATGTTATAGGTGGCGTGGATTACTAATGGACAACTTGGTCTTAAGCATTTTGGGTGGTTGTGACGTGTCCACTCTGGCTCGAACTCAATAAGTTATCAAGGTTAGTCTTCTCTGATAATGGTTCATGTCTAGGTTTGAGTTATTACAAATGGTATTAGAGCATGTTCTCTATGATAGTTAAGATACTTGCCTGAAAGGTGGAGCTACCCTTGCAAAAAGATAGAAGGAAAAAACTACTCGGAGCTTACAATCATAATTAAAACTGGGAATAGGTAATGGGATATATGCAACGAGGATTTTGCGAATATAAGGTTGTAACATCCAAGAATAGTTCCACATCTAATACACACAAAGAGTGAGAGTGGATTATAAGTGGTGGTTATTGCTACTTTACAACTTGATCTTAAGCTTTGGGTGGTTGTCAACGGATCTAATTGGATTCAAACTCGACGAGTTTTCAAGACCAATCTTCACCGACAAAGGCTTGGCTCTAGACCTGAAACTTTACAGAGATAACACTAAAAGAATGTGGTGCTATACTACTAAAATATTTCTATGGTGCTGTGTTATTAAGATCTTTTAGCTTCTTGGGACACAACCACGATCCTTACGGCACCATTTTCTAGGATTTGGAGGGTTAACAGCCTCATGTAATCGGCCATTGCCTTTAAAAAACATGAATGTTCTCACGAAGAGGGAACCCACTAGGTTTTTCAAGCCAATGAGATCGAGAAAGAACTTGTGATACTTTACCCTTGAGGATTTTCAAGTCAATGGAATCGAGAAAGATCTTGCGATGCTTTCAATGAGGTCAGATACCAGTAATGGCGAGGATGCAGAGGGTAGCAAGCAAGGATCCCATGGGCTCATTCTTTCTATGCATGGTGTTCTACTGCTCTTTATAGAGGTGATATCTTCCGCTACGAGACCATGCAATGTTGTATGCAAAAGCAAGAGGTGATGTTATTGTTAGGTGGCTGTTTGTTGGCATAGTATATAGATTCTTGACATTTAAGAGGAGAAAGGCATATGTCGCTTTTACATAGTTGCGAAATGTCGACGTGTTTGTAGTATGAATGGATAAAAGCATGACTAAGTTTGTGAGATCTAGACGAGTTTGGGATGTGGAAATTAGGCGTACCTTGGGTAGTAACTACTGGGGATAGCGACTCACCTTGTTGGCGGATGATAAACTCCATCTAGAGGGGTCCTCGATGGTGTTTTCCTCGTCGGAGGCCGCAAATAGGGAGCATTCATCCTCTGTTAATGAATTTTGTCTACTCTGTAGCAAGCTCTGGCCTGTAATAAGTTTTTGATAAGGGTTGGATAGTATCTTGCCTTTGTCGTTAACAAGTTGGGACTTCTACAACTACATGTGGTTGGAGCTCTTCCAATTACCCAAGGCACATCCTCTTTTTCTTTTGAAGAATGGAGTAAGGATTGGCAGACTTACACTTTGAGAAGATTGTTGCATCACAGCTTGATCCCTGAAGCAGAGATCTAGTATGGTATCAAACATATCAATCATCATATAATAATCACATACTGGTGAGTATGGTGAATGATTTTATTCCTTAAGTTGTTGCATACTCTTTTTATTTGTCAATAACGATTGAGGACTTTTCAAGACCAAGACCACAAGTAAAGCCTATTTATCCAGGAATCTCCCACATTATAATTTTGCATGCCGTTTATATTGGTTGAGAAAATATTTGAATTATATATGTACTCAGTATGTTGAATCTCGATTCGTTGATATACAATTGTTGAATGTATTTTTCATTTGTTCTTTTTTCACAACCGTTCAAATTCTTTGAGGATATTAGTTCCAATTGTGTATGATTTGATTTCCATGTATTATTTATCATATATCACTGTAGTGGGGATCTCTTGTCACAATATGTCCAATACGGATGTCTAGACTTTATCATAAATTACAAAAAAGTCTTCAACTATGCTTGAAGGTCTCATTTTCCAAATGTAAAAAAGAGGGATATGATCTTATTTTTTGTCTCAAATACAAAGACTGTAAGCTTCCGCGACTCATATGTCGATGTTAAACCCTGAAGTTATTAGAAAGTTAAGGTTCATCTTTGTTACATTTGAAAATGAGGCCCCTAATTGGACATCGATGTATGGTATAGTTGAGGTCTTTTTGTAATTCATCCTAGATTTCACTTTAAGCTATAACTATGCTAAGATCATTTAAAAATAAAAAAATAAATATATCCATTTATGTGAAATGAGGTTAGAGGTCATGCTCATGGTTTTAAAAAATGTACCTCGAGGCGTTGAGGCGTATATGCCTCAAGCAACCCATGTGAGGCATGCACCTCAAAGCGTTGAGGTAGTCCTGAGGCAAGTCCTCGAGTTGCATAGGTTTGCTACCCAAGTTTTAATATTTTTATGTCAATTCTTAATATATCTTAAGTATAATATTAATTATCAATAATTTAGTTTGTTATATACTCATATATATTTGTTATATTTAAAAAATTATGTGCTAGCCATATAAAAAAATCGTTTTGGGACAGGGGCGTTGACCCCTGCAACCCCGACAAGGGGAAAGCACACCTGCTCCCCCTAGGCCCTCCTTAGGCTTGCTAACCTAACAATGAGACCCCAATGCTGGTAGGGTATGGTGCAACGAGGGGTGCATACAATGGTTCTTCAGTTGGATTTTACAAATCGGATGGTTATGATTCAAAGCATATCAATATATATGTTAGTCATATAACACAAAAAAATAAATATATTATATATTCTGTACGTTAACAATATATGTTAGTCACATAATTTTGCTCCATAACATGCACATGAAGGGAAGTGTTGTATATCAACAAGAACTTCACTCCGCTAACATTAATGGGGTCATAATAAGCTTTGCATTGCATATGGATGGCAATATGAATTAGAATCCAAAGTAAATCATGCAAAAAGTATTATACATTCTTACGATTATTGCATATATGGTGAATATGTTGGGGAATATTTAAATTTGTGATTTTATAAATAAATAAATAAATAAATATAATTATGCTTAATTGTTTTTTTTATATTTTCTATATAAATTTAGGCTTATACCTCGGCCGCCTTGAGGCTTACGCCTTGCCTCATCAAGGAAAAATCACCTCGATCTGCCTCACATTTTTTAAAACCACGGTCTTGCTCTTAAGTATGGTGGTAATGTGGTAGGTCTATGGATAATATTTCCATATGATAATGGGAGGAAGGTTGTTTATGATCTTGGTAGAGGTTTTGCCTTCTACACCGAGAGGCTTTTGTTGGCCATTCGAGTTTTAAATCAGGATAACCATCTCGAGGCATGTATGGATGCAAACGATCACACACACACACACGCGTGTTACCATATCCCTATACATTTTAAAATATGAATACATGTAGATATAAATATTAAAATTTTGTTATCATATCCTTAAAAATAAATACAAATATAAAATGAATACGGATTTGATAAAGATAATGGTAGAAATACTATAAATTATCTTAAATATACTGTCTTACCATATTATGAAATTATTATAGTTTACGAAGTTACAAAATTATGTTACATATATTAAAAATAAATATACAATTACATTTATATATTAAAGAAAAATTTTGCCCTTGCGCCCCTTTGAGTTTCTGCTAATACACTTAAGATCCTACTTTTTTTGGCAATAACATTTATGCCCTAATATTCTTCCATCACTAATAGTTGTGCCTTCTTTTAACAAGTAAATGACTATCCCGTACCATAGGGATCAAACTTTATTTCTTTCTTATCAACGATGAAGATCAATTCATTCAACTAACCCTTATATTGAACATGTTCAACATGAATTTCTGATTTAAAACAGGCAATCATTGCTTCTAGATTATTGCTGGAAATGAAATTTTAGGGATCCTAATAAATTATACATCTTAGACTATAGCTCATTAGTCCTCACTAATCTTATAGCAGCCATAAAGCTTTTAACTACTCTAGCTAACAATTTTGCTTATACATCATAATACAGAAAGTATTTTTGTCATGAAGAATTCAATATAATATATTTAAATCAATAATCTACATAATAAGCAGTTTCTTAAGAATCAATTGAATCTGGTCACAGGTCAAAATCAGCTTCTTAAGAAGTAAGATGACTAATACGTAAGATGAGAATCAAAACCCATTTTTTTCTTATCAATAACGAGAACAATTCATGAACATGCTTCAATGGTCTGTTAGTAGTGCATTGTGCCTTTCATCCAAAAGATTCTTTCATCCAAAAGATTAGGGTTCAAATATTGAGATGACCACTTGTTAATATTTCCCTTGTTTCAAAAAAGAAAAAAAAAACGAAGAACATTCAACTAATTTTTGTCTTTAACCTCGTCAACCTAATTACCATGAAGCTAACAGATCCATGCTTCTAAATTGTTGCGAGAAGTTGTGTATACAATAAAGAAGAATGGAATTTAGGAACCTAATAAATCAAATATATAAGGCTATATGCTCTTTAATCTTTGCTAGCTTGACTTTAGGATTGGCAACTATACAAACATAGTGAAGGCTATATTTTTATTCGTCTAGACAAAAAAATATTTTAAGAACCATAGTACAATTTCGTGATAAGGAATTTTATAAAACACTTAAATTAACAATATACATAAACAACATGTATATGACTAAATACGATAATTGACGATATGGTGTGGCATGTTCCTCGACCCTGCAACGAACACTCTTGATGTATCGATACCAACCATGATGGTGATATGATACGATATTATGCCATGTCGTCGACATTCCTATGGAATCTCAAACTATTGTGATAGGTCAAGACTAATGACCAACACATTCTTGTGTGATGTTGAGTTGATAAGAGATTTCAACTAGCTAAGAAGTTGTGATTTATGGGGTTAAAGGAAGCTCTTTCATGAGAAGAATGAACAAGTTTTACCATTGAGCAAGAATTTGAGGACATGGTCTTGTGTGGGGAAGTGCCACCTTACTTGCATTGCTTGTACTCAGGCAACATGCATGACATTCTTATGTACCTTGTTGGTCCAAAGAGATCAAGATGATAGGCTTAAGAGGTATTACTATGTCATGTAAAGAAATATACTTTTAAAGAAAACAGATTTTCTTGTAAATCTTAGTCAATAGATTTGTGTGTACGATCAGATATTGTAAAACAGAGTTTATTGTAAATAAATTTTGGATGGCAAGGGACACACTCAAAAAGATCGAGAGATGAGAAGAGACGCGTGGCAAAGGGTTCTCGTTGAGCAAGGTTCAGAATGACGATATTCTTCCCTCAAATGTGGGGTTTAGATATGGCATGCACCCCTCCATATGTTTGGCCTTTCCCTTCTCGTTCTCTCTAAAGACCCGATCCTAGTGCAACATATTTCACCACATGTCACTTTGATTTTAGCATAATCTTTCAACATCTTCCACTTGACAAAAGTGCTCAGGACTTCTAGACTTCCACTATTCATGTAATGTATGATTGATAGTATGTTTAGTGAGGATTATTATCACGACTCCTTCTTACTTGACTCATGCATTACTGAGTTCTATTAAATCAATATGTTTAATATATGTTGTTATTCCATTGGTTAGATAATCAACTAAAATGTTACATGTAGTTATGTAGATTTTCGTAATTTCTAATTTTGTCGCTATATCTTGTATATAATGATATTGGATCTTAATATGCTTTCCTTTATTAACTGTTAGACTCATTAACAATCAAGTTTATCGTGACTCGATTATCAAAGTACAATTCGATTGATCATTTAATCGATTCGAGGTTTAAGTTTTCAAGAAAATGTTTAGTCTAAACAACATGAGTGATGGTCATGCGATATGCAATTTATTATTCTTCTTGCCAATGTCTAGATGTACATCCTTTTTCTTGTCACCTCATCAAATTGTTGCACCACCAAACATGAAAAAAGTGACATGTAGATATCTTATTATTTGTATCATCTGAAATTGGCAATGTTGTATCCTACTAACTTATTATTTGCATAATCTTAAGCGGTTTTCTCGCATCTTATCCTCGATCGGAGATATACCAACTTCCATTCTGATTGCATCATTCCAACTTCGATCTTTACGTGTGTGTCCACACAACTACCTTAGCATTTTCATTTCTGCTGCTGTCATTCTCTGCATATGTCTATGGTTTACAAGCCAACATTCAGATCTATAGAGCATAGTAGGTCTCACGACTGCTTTGTAGAACCTTCTTTTGATTTTCAAAAGATTTTCTTATAACAGAGAATATCAAAGGTTCCTCTCCACTTTAGCTAGTCTACATTCTATTAGTAACATCTCCATCAATTTCCCCACCATGTTGCAAAATAGATCCCATGTATCTAAAAGAATCTCTCTTTTGAATGTTATCATCACCAATTTTCACCACGATTCTTTTATCATTGCTTCCATCAAAAGAGCAATCCATATATTCAGTCTTTGCCCTACTTAAACGAAATCCTTTACTCTCCAATGCATGTCTCCAGACCTCATGTTTCTCATTCACTCCATTTCTAGTCTCATCAATCAACATAATATCATCACCAAATAAAATATACCAATGTATCTCATCCTGAATGTGGCTTGTCAACTCGTCCATAATCAAAGTAGAAAGAAATGGACTCAAAGTTGAACTTTGATGTAAACCAATGTTGATGTCAAAATAATCCGTCTTCCCAAATTGGATCCTTGCACAAGATAAAGCCCTATCATACATATCCTTTATGAGGTTAATGTATATGACATATACTTGTCTATTCTCCAAAATTCTTCACAACATCTCACGTAGGACATAATCATAAGCCTTCTTCAAATCAATAAAAGTCATATAGAGTTTTCTTCCTTTTAGCTCTATAAATCTCCATTGTTCTCCTCAACAAATGGATGGCTTCAATGGTTGAGCGACTTAGCATGAATCCGAATTGGTTCTTTTACTTTGGAAATTTGTCTCAACCTTCTTTTGATCACACGTTCCCAAATTTCCATAGTGTGACTCATCAGCTTGATACCTATGTAATTTGTACAATTTTGTTGTTCTTATAAAGAGGCATCACGATACTTTACCTTCAATCTCCAGGCATTTTCTTGCTTCGTGAAATAATATTGAATAAATTTGTAAGCCTAGATGTGGCACGATGAGACAAGGACCTGCTGTCATAGTTCCCCTATACTCAGTACTTCAGACAGAGTCTGCAAGCAAATGTAACCCTACTCGCCCATGCACCAGTAGAAATGCCAATACTTCGTGAATCCAGTCAATAAACAAGGAAGTACCTAGGCCGAGATTTTGGATTTAACTCTTAAGATCGTTCCTCATTATGTCTGGAAAGTACCTGAAAATAATGTGGGCTTTATGAACACAATACAATGAAGTCCATTACAGATTTTAATCAAGGTCAAAGTTTTGCAGCATTCCCATTGTTGTAGTTTTTGACTTTTCACTTTTCTGAGTATTTTTCATTAATAATCGCCTAAAGAGTTTTTCGATTCTCAATTATTCTAAGTCTAAGAGTACAGGAGGAGAAATCAGAAAAGCCGATGCACGAGAAAATAGTGAATGTGAATGTAAAGTTAGAAATATGTACCTTGCTCCAACACTCTACATGCAACGTGATCCGCACATAAATTTAAACCATTCTGTATGCAATGCAATTTCTAAAATCACCTTAAGAAGGAATTACTATTAACGTGAAGCACCAGTTATTTTGGCTAAGTCCATGCACGGAAGTCTATAGGAACATGTAGATATTAGGGCTTTGGACCTATGTATAGATAAAGAAACCCTAAGTGTCCAAGGTCTCAATCAGCGAAGACATAAACTAAAATAAAGGCGAAAAGCACAAACCACAAGAAACAAAATAAACAAGAGGAAAAATAAGGAGGACAGTAGTGTAGAAGGCGATGAAAAACATGATAAAACCTGGTCGGTTCCCTAGGGGAACAATCATATAATGAAATAGACCCGTAGAGTTCACGTGTCTTTGTCCTGAATTATTACAAATTTATAAATAAATCTCTCTCCATCTCACCAAAAAAAACCTACATTAAACTAATCTACACGGCTCTTGGTTCTTCTTTGATGCTCTCTCCTACCAACTAGGATGAATAGCCAGACTCCATCTCGTGAAGTTGCTCAGGTCCTACAAAGTTCTCCTCGATCCATGTGCCCTCTCAACAAATCCAAACAAGGAGATGTGTCGGACAAGCTATGTAGATTTAAATAAAAAGAGACATAAACCGATAGAGAAATAATGTTCAAAGCAAACTAAAGAAACACTATATACTACATTGATCCCTGACAACGACGCCTTTTGTATAACCACAAAGCTGATCTACTAAGTTAAAAAGCGAGCCTAGCAATTGCTGTGACGATACGCTATCGATTAAGCAACAATCAACCCACATTATGATAAATAAATCAATTAATGCGAAGTGTGAGTCAAAATTTATTATAACTCTACTATAGGTGTGTATATGTGTAAGTATGATAGAGTAACGAAGTAAGGGAACAAATGAGATAGTTGAGAATTTAATGATTAATTATTGCTAATTAATATTAATTTTATATTAATTTTTTTCTTTTTTCTTTTTATAATTTTTGTGGGTTTTTTAGTTATACTTCATTTTTATGGATTTTTAATTATTTTGTATTTTTAATTTTAAAATTTATATTTCCTTTTTAAATTTACATAATTGTATTTTTCTTCTTATATTTGAAAATAAAATATATAATTATATAATAATAATTATATTATATATTGTATATGTAATACATAGGATATACATATACACTTTTATATTTTTAAATATACATAGATATAGTCGAAATGCATAAAAAAGATTTTTTTATTTTTCATTATTTCTGACTTTTAAATAAGTTTTTACTAAATTTTATGTATTTTAAAGTAATAAATATATCAAAATAGCGAGCAAAATAATTAGATGAGATTGTTTTAGGTTTAATAAATATTAATAAGTTCAAAATTAACCTAAAACTATTTTTAGTATATAGTATATAATACAAAAAAATCACAAACATGAAGATATATTTTTGGATTTTCTTGACTTTTTTTTCTAATTTTTATAAAATTTTTGGATTGTGCAGTTTTAGGTTTTATATTTCATATTTTTTAAGGATTTTTGAATATGTAGTAGCTTATAATTTAAAAAATAATATATTTTGGGGGAATTTCCAGAGAGTTTTTTTCACTAATATTTTTGGATTTTAATATTTAGATAGGGAATAAAGTTTTTTTATATTTTAATAAATAAGAAAATTTACTAAAATGATAAATAAAAAATTTGCTATGCATAATCATCACAACATGCATCTACATTAATTTTCCGACAATTTTTACAATAATAAAAAAATTATAAATCTTAAAATAAAAGAAAATAAATCATAATAAGAACACAGACCTAATTGTAATTTCCATAAACTTTACATGTATTTTAGAATTGTTACAAGAGCCTTAAAGGTACATGCACAAAATTTACAGGGCTTTACATGCCCCTACACGTGAGACAGGAGGACCTAAATGTAATTACACTATATTTCAGGGTCCTACTTGTGGATATTCCTAAAAATTTATAATTTATATATCATTTACAATATTAAAGAAAAATGAAAAAAATACAGAGGGTATGTGTGAATTATACCTTGTATGTGGCACGTGGTGAGCACGTGAGGCGCTGATGGACAGGTGACACGACTCCACGTGTCTTAACTTAACCTATAATAAAGGAACGATATTAGATTTAGATCCAACTCCCGATTCGATGGTAGCTAGAGGCTCACGAAGAATCAGGAAGAACCTCTTCCCTATTGAACTTTAATCGGTTGTTACTCCTAGCTTCGCCAATGTCTCTAACTCTTGACACGCTCAACTTGTTTCTGGAACTCCTCCACACCTACATGGACACTTCATAAGGTCGAAGCCTCGTCAGAGGAGGCATGGAAGTCATTCTCCATTCAGGACATCTGAGCTGAAGTTCTTCTCCTATTTCTCTTCCCGGTGGTTCTTCTAGGCTTCTTTCCTGCATAAAAAGGCTACTGGGTTCGAGGGGTGTCTCCTCGAATTGAGATTGAAGTTGATAACGTTAAGAATGGGATGAGCATAATGGGCTCCAACGAAGGGCAGAGAAAGAGACTCGATGCTTCGACTTACGCAAAATCGAAGGTGGAAGGGGTGATTTGGATAGTGAAGAAGCGAATAGGATCAAAATGGGGTGGTCAATAGATCAAAACCAGGCGATGAGGTGAACTTGAACAGATGGCCGGAGCATGGTCTCCGACGAACTATGAATCACACTTTTTACGCTACAAGAAAGGAAATTAAACTTAACTACTAATTGATCTACGTTACGGAAAGACAATGCACGATAAAAAACCTACAGCTATCAGCTCATATCTTCATATAGATAGGGAGCAGAGACCTTCATCGGAGCTAAAGCTCAACAACGGTGGATCGTGCCTCAATCACTCTTTCTCCTCGCCAACACCTTGGTTGGCTTCCTTCTGTCACCAGGGAGCTCGAGCTCGATCAGGATTGGGTTACAAAGGGCGTAATGGCAAAATTCAAAAGGGATGAGTTTATATACAAGTGATCAACTATCTCGTGAAGAGGATGGCATGAAGGAGAAGAGGAGTTGGTGGAGGCTAGAAGGTAACTGTGGAAGAGGAAGATGTGGTTTACAAAGAGGGAGGGAGCTTGAGGGAGAAGGGGAGCATGGAGGAAGGTGGAGAAAATGGAGAAAAAAGGGGAGTCTTGTGTTCTGATAGAGGTCAGAATGGAGGCTAGACAGTTGGCCTAGAGTCAATGTTTGGGCTCTCCTGATTGGTCCACCTAGAACGTTACAGGACAAAAAAAGAATCAAAAATAAAAGTTAAATAAAAAATAAATAAAAGATTATTTTATTTACAAAAACTCAAAGCATGAAAAATGTACCTTGTTTTATGTACTATTTTATCTGGATTTTTATTTATCTTTACAACCATGTTTGTTATGTTTTAATTTTTACAAGTATAAATATTGGTATGTTTACCTATATTTTGAGTACTTTATTTTTATTTTACATTTTAATTTTTATTATTAGGTGTACATATTTATATATCTATAATATAGCTAAATAAATATTTACATATTTTTATTTTATTTTTATGATTTTATTTGCATATATAAATAGTTTTATGCATGTACTTTATGTGTATAATATACTTATACATTTTTATATACTATTTATTTCAAGTGTATTTTAATTGTTTTATTTTGTATTTATTTTTTTATTGTATTCAAAATATATACATAATTATTTAAAAATATGATAATAGTAAAAATATAAAGAATAAAATATGTGAATAAAATATGTGAATAAAATATACAGATACAATGAACAATGGGACCCTAGAAAGACGGCTTTTGCATCTTAATTTTATTTTTTAATGAAACAACCTTCACTAAATAGATAATTTAATTTTAAATATAATGGAGATTGGTTTGGTGAATTTTGGGTTTGTATGGAGAAGATATTGATTGTGAAGTTTGGACTGTGGCTATTTCATCTATGTGTCCTTGTTTCATAGTGTTTTATATATATGTGCACTTATTTTTGTATTTTTCTGTGTATTATTATGTACACATTTCATGTAGATCATTTTATTATTTGAGGTGTATAAAATAAAGAATAAAATGGAGTAAAAATTATTATTTTAAAGATAAAAAATTAGGGTTTCTATATACAATATAGACCCTTATCCCCCCTATTTTATCCCTTGTCCACTAAGTTAATATTGACTCGATTTTGGAGTTTAGGGTCCTTCAGTATATTTGATAATCCATTTATTTCCTTTTATTTTCTTAATTTTTTAGATTTAAATACATATATTTGTACAATATTTATAAACTAATTATAGATGAATAATGGATGCTAATTTGTACAAGTAGTGATATATACATGTGTTTTGCTAGGCATTTAAATACAAAATATAAGAATAAAGGTAGATGAATGACTATTGATCAGGGTGTTACAACCTCCTCCACTAATATTTGCATTATTTTTGTTGGGCTAATAACTTATTCCTGGTGCTAGTGGTGGCATGCTCTGGGTAGATTTTTCCTCCTATCTTTTATAGGGTATCTCCACCTCTCAGGTAACCCTTTCTACTATTAGAGTAAACCCGCTCTGATACCACATTTTGGGCTCAGTTTCCCAAACTGTTATCGAGGAAAATGGACTTCGACGACTTGTTGGGTTTCCTTTAAATGAATCCATTAACAACAATCTAAAATGCTTAATTGTAAGTTGTCAAGTAGTAATCCTCCGCACTTGTAACCCTCTCTCATACTTCATGAGAATTTGATGCGGGACTATGTTGGGGTGTTATAAGAGGAGGTGGGGGAGATGAGAGGGTGGGATGGAGGATGGACATGCAACGAGGGGGGAGGCGGCGATAGCGACAATGGAGAGAGGGGTGGGGTGGAGAGGAGCACAACAAGTAATCTAGCCTTGTTATTGTTAATGACCTCATGCTTGACATCTTCTCATGCACCAATTCCCTCCTCTATATGCGATCTGCTCCTTTGTCACCCCAGTTAAGAATTATGCGGATCGACATTGCCACTGCTTTGACTAAGTCGAGAACGACATGTCCACATCTATACTGATTGCATGTGTGTTCATGTCGAGGCACTAGGAGGATGTCTTCGTTAGTGAGATATTCTAAGCATGAGATGCTACCGACGTTGTTGAATGCGACCATCAAGATCAATGGGTTGATTTGGTGCTAGCGATCAGACAAGACTATACGTGGATTTAGGATGTTGAGAGTAGGAGGTAGTGGCATCGAAGGGGGAGAGTCGGGGGAGGGGGTTGCATGGGTGATTGGTTGCGGAAGGAGTGACATACTTTCACAAATATGATTTATTAAAGGGGAAAATTTTCAACATTTACCTGATACTATTGAGATAATTCTATCTCATGTTATCTAGTTTATTTATTTCTATCTTATTTATGTATCTATCTGTAATTAACCCAGGGCTTTTCTCCTATATAAGAGAGCCCTAGGGTTTCTTCTATGATATTAGAATTATTTCTCCCAACATGGTATCGGAGCAACGATCCTAGATTGGGGCTCCTGTATCCCACCCAAAACCCTAACCCTACACCCTACACACCCCTCCCTCCTCCTGGCACCGCCATCGATCCCCTCCTCCCGGCGCCGCCTGCAGGCTGCCCTTACCTCCCTGCACACCGCTGCCGCCCCCAAGGTACCCCCTCCAGCCCTCCCGCGCAGTTGCTAGGTGCTTGGAGGCACCTTAGGCCTCCTCGCGCTGCAGTCTGGGCACTCCCCAGCCCTCCTTTGCTGCGACCAGGTCCCTCCCGACCCCTCTAGGCCGCCACCAAGGGCCCCACATCCCGCTGTGCTTCGTAGGGGAGACAAGCTATACCCTCGTGTGTTGCGGCTGCTTTCCCGTGGTCTGGAAGTAGTCTTTGAGCCTTTCTTCTACAACCTATTGGTCTGATTTTGGTCGTAGGTGGTGATTTTTATCTTCTAAATCACATCCAACGACACTAGACCACAGCAATAATCAATGATGATGGTTGTTTTAGTCTACAGATACAACCACACCTCTTTATGCTTGCGTAGACATTCAAATTGTTCTACTCCTCAGTTGTCCATGGTTCATCTTGTTGATACAATGTTAGGAAATAAGAGTGACACGTTCTCTTCTTCTGGTGCTTTCAAAGATCCGGCACCGATCGTCAAGATGGATGGGACTAACTATGAATTATGGTCCATGCAATTTCACACTCTTATGCAGTGCCACAACAAGGAACACATTCTGACCGAATCGGAACCGACAGACAAAACCGGGGCCAATGCTTCATGGAAGCAAGATGATGCTTATGCTCGCATTTGGCTCTCCGGGACACTCATCACGGAGATTGCTAACGATATTGTCAACCAACCCACCACGAAGGCTATATGGGATATCTTAGTAGTCACATATGGGCAAGCCAAGAATGAGAGCAAGATTCTTCAGTTACAGTTTGACATTTTCTCGACCAAACAGAACGGTTGTCCACTCCATGTGCACTTTGCTCATCTTAGAGGCATGTTTGAACACCTACACAACATAATTCCTATTACTACCAACACTGAGCAACAACAACAATATCGGAATGCCACTATGACAGGAGTTTTCCTATCCTCTCTTGATTCTGAGTATGATGCAACATGTACACAACTCCTAACTGGAGAGACGATAACTCCTATGGAAGAGGTGTACAAGCGATTGAGCTGGATTACTACTCCCTCCACTACTGTAGCTTAGAATACTACCGCTATGGACGTGTCTCGCGGAAGAGGCGTGACTTCCCAGTTTCGAGGGCGTGGTCCTCGTGGTCGAGGCGGAGGACGTCGACGAGGTCCATGTTCTCATTGCCATCGTCCTGGTCACTCTGAGAAGACATGCTTTTAGAAGCATGGTTATCCTGCATCTGCGAGGGTTGCTGAGCATACCAAACCTACTTTGGCTCCTCCCCAGGATGCTCGCCTAGATGATATTGTTTCGAGGCTTCAAGAGATGATGTCCACTCCTACTATTCCAGCTGCAACTTCTTCAGATGCCGCAGCCAATGCCAGAGCTTCGTCTAGCTCCTCAGTTATTACTTACGCTCTTACCAGTTGTAGCAGCTCAGATTTGATTGACTGGATTGTGGACTCTGGAGCATCACATCATATGTGTGGAGATCGAACATAGTTTAGTTCTTACAGATCTATTGCTCCTGGTAGATTCATGGTGATCGTTAATGGGGTTCGTCTACCTATTGTTGGTCAGGGGGAAATTGTTCTAGCTTCTTCTTTACATTTGCAGAATGTTTTACATGCTCCAGATTTTCAGATGAATCTTTTGTCTATTAGTCAAATTACAAAAGATTTACATTACCGTGTCATATTTGATCCATCTTTCCTTGTGTTTTAGGACATACTAACGAGCAGGGTGATTGGATGTAGCCGTGAGTAGAGAGGATTGTACAAGCTTGCCATACCATCTCACGCTGGGATTGCTACTATTCCTTCCGGATATGTTTCTCTGTTCATGTGACATCTTCGTTTTGGACATCTTTCTCTTCAGAAGATGTGTCATGTTCTATCGCAGTTATCTACTCGTACTACCTTGGACTATGACGCCTGTCAGCTTGGGAAGCTTTTATATGTCATCTTCAACAGACCAAATATTTCCTTTGTAGTGAACAAAGTTAGCCAGTTCATGGAGCAGCCCAGGAAGGTGCATATGGATGCTGTTCATATGATTTTGAGGTACTTGAAGAATTCACCTGGTACTGATCTTATTTCCAGCAGGGATACATCTCTTGAGGTGACAGCTTGTGCAAATGCAGATTATGCAGGGTGCCCCAAAGACAGGAAGTCTACTTCTGGCTTTGCTATTTTTGTGGGTAGCTCCTTTGTTTCATGGAAGAGCAAGGAACAGACAGTGGTTGCGAGATCTAGTGCAGAGTCTGAATACAGGGCCATGGCACAAGGAAGTGCAGAGATGATGTGGGTTAGATCCGTGTTGACTGACCTTGTTGTTGAGGTTCCTCTTCCTATGAAATTGTTATGTGACAATCAAGCAACTCTATTTATTGCCAATAATCCTGTTTTCCATGAACGAACTAAGCATATACAGGTGGATTGCCATTATACTAGAGACATGATTCTCATATCCACCTCGCATGTTTCCACGGGAGATCAGGCTGCGAACATCTTCACCAAGGCACTTACTAGAGGTCCATTCCAGAAGTGTTGCACCAAGCTGAGCATGATAGATATCTATGCTCCAGCTTGAGGGGGAGTGTTGAGATAATTGTATCTTATGTTATCTAGTTTTCTTATTTCTGTCTTATTTATGTATCTCTCTGTAATTAACCTAGGACTTTTCTCTTATATAAGAGAGCCCTAGGGTCTCTTCTATGATATGAAAATTATTTCTCCCAATAGATCCTATTACTTTTAACGGATAAGACTTAACAGAAGGTAACACAAGTGCATGCCCTTCAATGGTTAGTGATTATAAAGGGATATGGGTGCAATTACATATTATGTAGTGGTTTAAATGTAATCAAAAAAGTCTATATAGATGAATGAGCAAAAACCATTCTTAAATTTGATGGTGAATATAGTATTTGTTGTTATATTTTAGACAGCAAACAATATAAACAACAATGCGGATTAAAAAAAAAATCTTACAGTCATTGCTAAATTAGAATCAATTGATAGATAATTCGTTGCTATATCACCAACGCTAAAATTACAAGAAAGAATATAATTTATCGTAATTTCTTCTATTCTTCAAATTACAAGGATTATCAGTATATCACTTTAAAATTCCAGGATCACTACCTTCTCTGACACGATGAACCCTAGGCAATCATGATATAAAAAGACTAAGGGCCCTTTCATTTAGGAGTTTTGGATGGGTGACTCGATTTTTCCTCTAGATTTGGGGTCAAGATCCTCTCAACAATAATTCTCCAATCAAATACTAAGGTTCCACTTATCCATGATATCAGGGATAAATGCAAGCTACTTCTTCATGCATGGTACCTTGATGATGGTACGATTATTGGGGACATAGATCAAGTGGCTAAGGTTCTGAGTATAATCCAGTAGAGCGGGCCAAACTTTGATCTAGTTTTGAATATTCATAAAACTGAACTCTTTTGTCATACATGTGATGGTAGGAAGCTTCGCAAAGGGTTGTTCCCAACATGTATTGGAAGACCTTCTTCAGGAGTGAATTTGCTTGGAGGGGCGGTTATGGATAAACATTTTATTGAAGGTTTGGCTTTGGAAAGGGCTGCTAAAGCTATGAAATTGATGCATCTTCTTCCTCAGTTGGGTGATCCCCAGAGTGAGCTTCTTTTACTCCGTTCATGTATGGGTTTAGCAAAACTTTTATTTGGCTTAAGGACTTGTCAACCTATGTACATGGAGGATGCATCTATATTATTTGACAGGGGCTTACGAGAAGCTATTGAGGACATTGTTGTTTGTGGAGGTCCCTTTTTTGAAGACCTCCAATGGAGGATGGCTTCATTGCCTATTCAACTTGACGGTTCGGGGCTACTTTCAGCAGTTGAGGCTTCTTCGTATACCTCTGTGACCTCCATGACATAGTCTTGGGATCTTCAGGATCATATCTTACGGTACAGTGAGATTTACAATGTGGATTACATCTTTGATTCTGCTCTTCATCGTCTTCATGGAATAATTCCCTCATTTGACCTCAGTTGCTTTTCTAGAAAGGACTCCGTCCCTCCAAAGACCCAAAATGTTTTGGCGAGTGTTTTTTTAGCAAAATAATTGAGGGCATGGAGGTGAAATTGGATATGACCATTAGACAAAAGGCCATTTTCCAGTGTATTCAAGCTGACCATGCCCAAGATTTTCTCCTTACTATTCCTATTGACGGACTTGGTCTGCACATGTCACCAGTAGAGTATCGCAGTATCCTCAGATATCGTCTCATGATTCCTTTATTTCCAGATGATGAGTTATGCCCCGTTTGTCGTAAGGCATGCTTAGACACTTTTGGGGATTATGCAATTCATTCCAAGGAGCTTACATATTTTAAGTACAGACACATTCTTGTTAGAGATGTTTTATTTGACGTACTTAGGCGTGCGGGTATTGCTGCTAAGAAAAAGATACCTGTGAATTTTTTAATTGATCCACAAGATGGAAGATCCACTCTTATACCTGCTGATATTCTGATTTTCGGATGGGTTGGAGAGAAACATGCATGTGTAGATTTGACAAGAGTTTCTCCGTTGGTGGGATTAAAGAGTGGGACCTTTACAACGGGACACGCTGCTCTCAAAGCTGCTTTAGCAAAAGTGATGAAGCACAAAAAACGTGCTTGGAGAATCAACATGTCTTCATCCCTTTTGATTTTGATACTTTTGGATTCCTAGCGCCAGAAGCTGTTTAACTTTTGAAGAGGGTTCAAAAAGTCATGAGCAGTAATGTTATGGTTCTTAAGTTTATGGATGCGGTGTTTAGAAAGATTGATTTTGCAATCCAAAAAGGATTAGCGACACAACTAGGAGATATTCTCAAATAAAAAAATATCAAAAAAAAAAACAAAAAAAAAGTTATTTCGTGTATATCTAGTTGGTTAGATGTTTTGACACGTATCTTTCGGTGCTGATGAGTTTTCCACAATGGATGTTGCTGAGATCCAACACCCATAATACACAACACGTCCACATGAAAAAATCATGTATATTTATGCCATTTGATGGAAATATGCATTTTAAAGTCTCACTGATTGCAATGACATGAGGTATTTAACGTCTGGGATCCATTAAGGCCATCTCCCAAGGTTTAGTTAAAAGATTTTTCGACCGTAAAGAAGAGAGTAAATATTTATAGTAACACGAGCAAAAAAAGTCTCTCATTAGGTGTTGTGCAACGGCATGTCTTTTACATGCAAGTAAACTACAAAAAAGTCTTTAACTATATACCTGATTTCCATGTCATATATGGACTTTAAAAGGTAACAAGGTCGTAAATGATTTTTAACTATTGATTTGATTTCGAACTCGATCAGAA
Organism: Ottelia alismoides; assembly: GCA_037367405.1. Lineage (NCBI taxonomy): Eukaryota > Viridiplantae > Streptophyta > Magnoliopsida > Alismatales > Hydrocharitaceae > Ottelia > Ottelia alismoides. The sequence continues at coordinate 76,023 of JAZKJV010006929.1, forward strand.
TGTGAACACGGAGCTTATACTGATGCACCATTGTAATTGAGTAAATGGAGCAAGTTTACATCGAAACAGAAGGCAAGCGGGCAACAAGCTGCGCCACTAGACCTTTTTGAAACCACGTTGAGATGAAGATTAAAAATCGGTTAACATATTGTTATCTTTTAAAGCATATGTATGACATTGAAACTGGGTTTATAATTTAGCATCTTTTTTTGTAATTTACTCTAAATAAACTAAAAAAAGTCATTGAATCATAGAATGCGCTCTAAAAAGATGAGAGAACAATGACAAAATGAAAGATAAGCCTCTATAGTGAGGCATATGCTATTAAATAAATCAAAAATATTTGTGTTAAGAGTCTCAAGACTCCCCCAGACCATATGAAACAATTTTTTTTTCAAAGAACATCCATCTCCAATGCCCATAAAATGGTTTAACCAGAGACTTTACTGCACCAAATCATGAACGATCCAGATTTCTGTCTCGAAGAAACACAAGTAAGTCCTGTTAGATTCCATTAAATCCATCCATAAGATCAACAAATTATTCTCCACCATCAATACCAGACAAAACACAAGTATGTCCTTATCCCAATACCGTTCCCATGCAAAAATCTACTGATATTTTGACCTTAGTAGATGTTGCTTTCTTTCAGGACAATGAAGTCACTGTAGCCATCTGCCCTAATTCCAGCAAGGAAATTATAACCGCTAATAGCCAATGCTCCACAGCATCATCTTCTGAAGAAGCTTAATCCCAGTGTCCATTCCACTTGCATTCTGGAAGATTGTGGCAAATCCTCTCTATGGGGATTAATAATAATAATAATAATAATAATAATAATTAAAAGCTAATGTAGGATTCATTCTTACAGTCCTTGTGTCTCCTGCAAAAAAAAGGATTTGTGAAGCTCTGCCCATCATTATAATGCAGTACAAAGCTACTGAAGCAATAATACCAACTTAAGAATCATGCCATTATGGGCCGATACGTCTATTAATTAACTGCAACAACCAAGTTGTGGAATAATTAATCAGAAACGTATGTCAGGTTTCCAAAAGAATTAGACACAGAAGTCTCTGGGCAGCAATGTAGGGAGTCCTTTTCAAGTACAGACGTAAACGAGGGTGAACAGTGGGGCATAAAGAAATGAAACCAACGACGACGTAGTAAAAGAAAGGGATGGAAGTGAGATGCTGTTCCTTTCCCTCCACCCTTCGTGATCCCACAGGACTTGGCGTCATGGGCATATCATATGCGGACAGTACATGCAACATGCGATGGAGGGAGAGGTAGGGGACAGACGCGCAGCACAGGCACATGCTGGTTGACCCTCGAATCCCGCCATCGGGTTTCAAAGAGATGCTTCTCTGCTCCTGTCATAACTACGTCTACCTCCCCTCCCCCCTCCTCAAAAAGCCTCTCCACATCTACTTCTGATATTAATTAATTAATTGAGGATGTGCCTACAGCTCTACTGTAAACTGTAGAGTGTAA
>JAZKJV010006930.1:0-265000 GCA_037367405.1 Ottelia alismoides
TTCATAGAAAACTCCATTTGTATCATCCAAGTAGGTTCTCCTTCCTCTTTCTTTCTCCGATTTCTCTTTTCTCTTCTCGATCCTCTGTTTCCCTCTGTTCACTTACTGATTTGATTTTCTGATATCCTCGTCGATCACATCCATCTTCAATTCCCTTCGATTCACATTCTATCTTCCATCCATTGCATCTCCGACCACGCACAGTGGTCAGAGCATTGATTCCTTCTAGCACCAACACTGGAATCACCAGCTCACTTTCCTTTTGTTTGATTTTGGATCGAGCTTTTGTGCTCGAGTCAGAGTACTTCATTGCAGATGTATATCGCACTTCATTTTGAAGATTCGTGCATCACACCTGGAAACCTAAGAAACATAGAATACATGCTGATCGAGTCTCATCTAGAGCTCCATCATTGCCGCCATGCATACCCAAAGAATCACTGACAACGCCAGAGATCGTTAGAGCTCCGACGCCTGTAAAAACTCGGTTATATATGCAACTGAAGTTCCGCTGCATAGCACCTGTAGGCAAAGCAGAAAACTATCACATGTAGTAGACGAAGCCGAACCACCTAAGATCTAACCGACTACGCCTTCGAGAATCACATCACCTATAGTGAATGGAAACGCCTGGAGATCTGCTCCGATCAAATAAGAGATCCATCTCCTGAACAAAGCATCTAGGAGATATTGAATATCCGTCTCCATCGCGAGAGACTTGGCCAAAGCATATCAAAACCGCCGCCCATGAAAGCATCGATTGGATCAAAATCTCCTCAAAACCGTTCTCATCCAAATCTGATCGAAGTCTCCACCGCCAAGATGGGCTCACGTGTGGAACTCGTGAGCATCCGATATTTTGGGAAATTTTGCATTCTCACCCCTACAAATCCTACTATTTTCGTAAAGGTCCTAAGTAGAGCGATAACGTGCTTAAGTACGTGATTCCCTTGACATCTTGCGTTTATGCCCTCTGGATTATATCCAATCGCATAAGTCATCTGAACACCACGTGAGTATGGGATAATTTGCATTACCACCCTGATCTTGCATGAATATCTAAGAAGGGATTTATACATGCACATACATGTGGTCTACACGTGCTCCACAGGCATTTTACGTGACGTACCGCAAGTTTCTACATTTTACACACGCACCCTATCTTTCCAGTTTTATTACATAAATATCCTCGAACTGTTTATAATACCATACATACAATATAAATAATATGTAAAATTCCAAAATATAAAAAATATATTAAAACTACACATAAATACATTATATTACAAAATATACAGTATAAAATAATATTTTGAAAATAAAAATGCTTTTTAGCATCAAAAATCATTAAAACACTAAAAAATCTAACAAACTATAAAAATACATAAAAAGTATATAAAATGCCTCTAAAAATTTTATAAAAATTACCTACAATATATTATTTTGTTTTTATAATAAATCAGAAATAAAATAAAAATCAAATATTAAAATCAATAAAAAATACAAAAGTCTTAAAACGTGTAAAAATCGTAACTAAAAAATAGAAATCTCCTAAAAATGCCCAACATATAATTTTTCAAAATACAACAAAAGTCATCTACTTTTAAATTTTATAAATTCAAAATACCATATATTTTCCATAAAAAAAATAAGTTTTCAACACAAAAAATAATATAAAATCCATAAAAATACTAAACCCCTTAAAAATTCAAAAAAAAGTAAAAAAATTAAAACATAAAAATAAGAAAATAAAAATCAAATAAAAATTACAAAATATTTTCATAATAATAAAAAATCACAGAATACTCAAAAATTCACAAAAACAATATAAAATTCATAAAAATTAAATAAAAAATATAGAAAAATCTCTAAAAAATATAATCCCCACAAAACCCTAATTGTCTACCGTTTAACCCTAGTTTCCAGCAGTTTGCCTCCCTGAGTTCGACACTCCCGTATGATGACACGAAATTCGATGCAGTTAAGATGGATTGATTAAGCAATGGTCATTGTTCTCAACCAATCGATTTGGTCAATGAGAAGATTTTATTTTAACCACTTAATGAAAATCAAGCAATGAAAATGTAAGCGGTTTGGCTATTCTATTTGCCTGGTATAGCGACGAGGGTCGAACCCAAGGAGCACGATTTAAAAACTATGTAGTCAAATTTCCAAGATAATTTTTAGTTGTTTTTGAATTTTCAGTGTTTTTAATTATTTTCAAATGAAGGACAAGTCACAATATGAACAAGGGATAAAACACACACATCACACTCTTTTTGTATTTTTTATAATGTTCAAAATGTATAGAAAAGTCCAAAGAAAATATGTTTGTGTTTTATATATTTTAAAATATTTTTATTAATTTTTTCAAATTTTTCTGATGTTTTTGTGATTTTATAAAATCCAAATAGTGAAAAATAGAGAAAACAATGCAAAACTAAGAGTATTTTGCAACTTAAATACTTTAAGTGCCTAAACTCCTGAAAATTATTTATAGGATAAACTGCAATTAAATATCTACAAACAGAGACTAGATTCACCATTTTTGGATTTTTCTAGAATTGTTACAATGTTTTTAAAATTTTTCATTTTCGCACGTTTTGGGGTTTTATAAATGATCTATGCACTAAAATTGGACAGAAATTAAAAGACAAAAAAACTCACCTACAATAATTTTTTGGGAATTTTTTGAAAAATTTCGAAATTTTATAATTTTTCTAATTTCAGGAACGCAAAAAGACATGTTTTTGAATTTTTAAAAATATCAAAATTCAACAAAATGCAATGAAAATTTTTATGCAATGTTTAGGCACACACCAAGAGCACAAACAACTTTTTTTGAGAATTTTTAGAATAATAAAAATATTTATTTCATAAAAAAGATCTTGCAATTGAAGTCTGGTTACACATAGACTAAAAAGTAATTCTTCAATGTTTCTGCATTTAAATATAACAATAAATGAGCTTCTGGTAGAAATTCGAAATCCACCCAAGGTAGGGGTTGATTCGTAGATTCTGAAAGTTCCAAGGGCTTCTGCGTAATTGTTTCAATTTTTTATTTTTAAAACACCCAACCTTAGGGCTCTTTTCTTTCGTCTTCAAATGGGAAGAGGGGCAAGGGTGGCCACTGCCCTCCCTGGGCGAGGAGGTTCTGGCGTCGCTTGTGGAGGAGAGTCACCGGGCACCGTCAGCGCGTATGCGCTGCGTTGGAGGAGGCTGGGTGGTGAGGTGGCCACGTCGCAGAAGGGCGATGCGGCCTTGCGTCGGTGGTTGGCGAAAGGCACGCCTGGACGAGTTCCGCTGGGGGAGTGGGCGGCGGTGGAGTGTGGGAGCGGCTCTGGTAGAAAGGGGGGGGTCTCGTGGGCTCGTGGCGGAAGGCTGCCTCGCACAGTGTCACCGCGCTTGACGGACGGGGTTTCAGCGATTTGAGACGGAGATGCGGCGGTCTGGAGGCGGTTGTCGCATCGCGCGACGGTGCGGGGCGTGGAGGGTCGGCGCCTACACGGGGCTGGGCGCCGCTAAAGGAGGCATGGGGAAATCGACTAAAGGCCGCAACGGTGCCACAATGGCTAGATGCAGGCGACTGAGGTGGCGGCCCTTCTACCTGATGCTGAGTTTTTTTTATATTTTTCTGTATGTTAACAACAGAAATGTATTTTTTTCTATTACGTAAACAGAGACAAGAAAAAGATTTTTTTTTATTTTTCTGCAAAATAAATGTTAGATAGAGATAAAAAACTATATATGTTTTTTATTTTATTTATTTATAAACAAAATAGAATATGTGAATGAATCAGATCTTGCGATGCAGAAGATAGACCCGTGTCTCAAGCCACTATGTGTGGTCGGAGTTGAATGATGGCGTGAGATAGAATGAGAACGTGTAGAGATAGAAAAAATGATGTGGATGATTGATGCATGGATTTTTTTATTTTAAGATCTCTAAAATTTAATAAAGAAATCGACGCAAAATGAAACGTAAGATTTATCTAAGAAGAAAGACGGTAAAGAAAACGGATCTCACCTTGGGATCGGATATGCCGTGTTGGCCTTAGTGAGGACCGACGTGCTGTCACCGGATAGTTCGGAGGCTGAGCACCCTTCTTCAACAAGATGACTCTCGGAGATCGGGTGCCTCTCCACCAAAGATTGATCAAATATGAATGAGGGAGGATGGAGCTAATAAAAAGAGAAGAAAAATAAAAAAGGAAGGTATATACACTTAAGGAAGGTGTTTACTGGTGAAATTAATAAAATAATTAAAATAATTAAATAATTAATTAAAAATGAATTTCAGAATTAATTAAAATAAATAAATTAAATAATTTACAAAAATTAATTAGCCACCTTAATAGTGGCTATTAAAGGTATGGAATTAAATCATGTATACAAGGTAGGTTTTTAAATCAAATAAATCAAATAATTAAATACAAAATTTGTAATTAAATTAAATTAATTAATATTAGATATTTATTTTTTTAATAATTTTTATATAAGGATATTAGTTGTATACAAATATTATGTACATATAATGCAATATATACATGTAGAAATAAGGAAATAATTTTTAAATAATATTTTTATAATTTTATTATTTATCTATTTTTATTTTTAATGAAAATAATATTTACAATTATGTACATTATTTATATATAAAAATAAATATAAATTGAATATATACAATAAGTATGTGGGAAAACTGCACAACACACCCCAGAAAACGGACTTTTCAACCGTAACTCCAAAAGTTATGAAATCACAACCATTTTAAAGATAATTTAATTTAGAATATAATGGAAGTGAGTTTGGTTTAATTTGACTTCTTATGGAGCTGAAATTGGTATTTCAATTATCATTTTGCGGCTTTTTCTGAGTATGATCATTTTTAATATGTATTTACAACATATTTTTATTTACAAATTTTGTTTACAAAAATAATTAATTTTGAGGTCAATTTATGTACAAATAAAATAGTACAAGTTTTATACAAATATACATGTAACAAATATACAATTTATTTTTGGATTTTTGAGTTAAAGACCCTATCTCCCCCTACTTTATTCTTGGTCGATCAGGTCAAGTCTTGACCTTCTCTCGGGGTTCGGGTCAATCTGTATTTACTTCATAAACACATCTTTTATTTTTTTGTTCTTTTTCTTTTCTTCTTTATTCTTTTATTTTGAATACAAAAAATGTTAAAAATAGATATTTAATACATGCATGCAAAATGGTAATTACATGAAATTAGTGGGTATTTACAGGTGTTTAACTACAGAAATGAAGCTAAAATAAAGAATAAATGCGATTAATTGTGGATTCTTCATCGTACTTTCACTATACATCAAAGTTTAGAAGTATAAATAAAACATAAAAAGATTAATTATCAATTAATCTTTTCTGGTAAAACTCACATGGTTGATACGACGACCGATAGATTTTATTTGTCTCTTTTCAGGAGTTCAGAAAACCATTGATCAAGTGGTTTTTCATCACTCACTCTCTTGATTTCACACTAGAAATCAGGGAGGTGGGAGGAACAAATGGTGGATATGTTGAAGACGAGGGAGTCAAGGTGCTTATATAGAGGAAGAAGACGTGGGGCGCAAGACATCAGAGTCTCATCACTGACAAAGGAGGGTAATGGGGAAAGGAGGTTATGCAAATAGCCCAACAACCAGGCAGTTGGGTTATTGGACGAAGGAAGAGGAGAAGGGAGAGGGGAAGAAGAAGGAGAAGGGGAACACCGGAAGAAAACAGGAAGAAAGGAAACATAGGAGAGATAAAAAATAAAATAAATCAATCAATAAATTCAATTAAAATAAATATATAATTATAAAAAATTAATAATTTAATTATAAATTTATTTAATTAAATAATATTATTTAATTAATCAAATAAATAAGTATATAAATAATATAGGTATATTATACCTATATAAATAAATAATTAATTAAATTTAATAATTTTAGTCTTTAGTAAATTTTATTTTATATTAATAATATAACATTAATAAAATATAAAAATAAAAGATATAGGAAAAATAAAACAGAATAGGATTAAGATACATTGTACAATTTATATCAATAGGGTGTCAAAACCTATTTTTTGCATATTAAATATGATTGTAATGAAATCACTTTTATAAAGCAAACTTTAAAGTGAGTACGTCCAATTCAAAGTTTATATGGCTGAGTTCATAAAGTTCATGTATAATCATTCTTCTCTTTTATTTTTCTTTTTCTATTTATTTATTTTGGATAAAATAAGTGTTAAATATATAATATTAACAAATGCCGTTAGAATATTGAGTAGTGAGAATCAGTGAATATTTACATGTATTTTACCGAAATTTTAACCAAAATAAAAGAATAAAGACAATAAATCATGCATTCATAATACTGCATTTTTTGGTGATTTTTAAAGGCTAAACCGAATTTCTAAGATTTTAAAACCTAAAACCAACTATGGATAAAAAAACTAGCAATAAAATGCAAACAACACTACAAAATAAAGAAACGAAGTCAGAGCTATTTAAATGAAATGGCGAGCACATTTTGTTGGTTGCTAAACAAATACGAAAGATAAATATTGAATGCATCAGCAAAAGTAACAGAATCTAATTTTATAGGTTAACATTTCCCCCTTTACATATGTCGCTCATGCATAAAAATATTAAACAGTTACTCTCCTTCCCTTTCCTCACCACATATTCAAATCACAGCAAACTTTATAACCATTCTTAGTTACATTCCCCTTTAATTTTCCTGGAAGAAATGCTCTAGCTTACAATGCATTGCGAGCAACAAGCCCCCTCCACCTTGCAAGCCTTTGCATCAGGTTTAGGGTTCACTGCAACACCAGCTGCACTACTTTCCAAACTCTCCCTCAGTTTCCTCGTCCTGTCGTTGATCTCGCAAGCCTCTGCATCTAAGTTCTTCTCCAGCCAAGCACCCACTTCCTCTATCTCCCTTTCCAGCTTCCTCCTCCTCTGGGTTGTCATACCCACATCCACGTCGTTGGTTTTAATCCTTGCTCCTATGTTTCTTACCAGCTTGTCGAGCTCAAACCTTGACTTGGCCTTTTCCCTGCACTTCTCATCCTCCAACTTGTGTGCTTCGGCTTCCTTGACCATCCTGTCAACGTTGCAGTTCTTGGTGTGCAATTTCTTCTTCCCTTTCTGGATTGTGATTTCCTCCCTTGAACCGGATTGATTGTGTTCTGCCAAGACGTGGAGGATGCCATCGCTGTCAATCTCAAAGCACACGGTCACCTTAGTCTTGCCAGCAATGGCGGGAGGCAAGTTTTTAACTCTGAAGCTTCCGAGAAGGTTGTTGTCTACCACCATGATCCGTTCTCCCTCGTAGACATCGATTCTCACGGCTGTCTGGTTGTCATAAGATGTTTCGTAATTCCTTTGTTTCTTTGTAGGGAAACGGGTATTCCTTGGGATCAAGACGTCCATCACTCCGTCGCTGACATCTAAACCGAGGGACAACGGGATAACATCCAGGAGCACGAGATCACAGACCATGCTACTGCTCTCACCTGAAAGTTTGGCAGCTTCTACGGCAGCACCACAGGCCACGGCCTCGTCAGGATTTATGGACTTGCAGATCTCCGCTCCACCAAACATCTCCCGAAGAATCTGTTGCACCATGGGAATGCGAGACGATCCCCCCACGAGCACCAACTTGTCGATCTCGCTCTTATTCATCTCTGCATCTTCCAAGCATTGATAGACGACGGCAATGCATCGGTTAAATAAGTCCTCATTGAGTTCCTCGAACTTGGCACGCGTGAACTTGCACCCAAAATCGATTCCCTCGTACAAGCAGTCGATCTCTATGTTAGTCTCAGTGGCAAAGGAAAGGATCCTCTTGGCCCTCTCACACGATGTCCTCAACCTTGAGATGGATGTTGGGCTGCTGCTTATGTCCACGTTATGCTTCCTCTTAAACTCGTCAACTGCATGTCGTACCATGCGTTCATCGAAGTCCTCGCCACCGAGACAGGTATCTCCTGCGGTTGTCCTCACTTTGAGAACGTCATCTTGCATTTCGACAATGGAGACATCAAATGTTCCCCCGCCCAAATCAAACACAAGAACTTTCTTGCTCTCCCCGCTGCTAAGATCTCGAGCTCTATGTAGATGATATGCGGCCGCTGCGGCTATAGGTTCATTCATCAGACGCATGACGTTGAGACCCGCAATACGACCGGCTTCCTTCGTGGCGCGACGTTGGGAATCGTCGAAATAAGCTGGAACTGTGATTACGGCATCCTCCACAGTTGTCTCCAGGTAAGTTTGTGCAATAGATTTCATGTTGGCGAGCACAATGGCAGAGATTTCTTCGGGGGAAAACTTCTTCTCCTCACCTTTGTACTCCACCACTACCTTGGGGTTGCCTTCATCGTCAGCTTCCACCTTAAACGGCAGCATACCGAGATGGCCATCGTGCCTTCTGCCAATCAATCGCTTCACACCTGTGCAATTAATGCGCCTGAGTTAAGTAGTTAATTTTCTGAATGTCCGTCTTTCCTTGAACTTGCAAGTAGACTTCCGTACCAAAAATGGTGTTACGAGAATTCCTGTGAGACTGGTTCTTGGCGGCATCGCCCACGAGTTGATCTGCGGCACCGAACGCGACACATGAAGGTGTTGTGCGGTTTCCTTGTTCGTTGATTATAATCTCGACTTGGTCGTTCCGACAGATACCCACACAGGAGTAGGAAGTGCCGAGGTCGATACCAATCGCTAGTCTCTTCACTTGCTTCTCCATGTTGCACTGGCTACACTTTCTGCTGCATAGACTTATTTTGTAACATCTGTGTTTTTTTAAGTGTGGGTTTTCGAGCAAAAATGTAAATATTTATTTATAGGAATCAAATAGAATAAATACATGCGTTTATTACACAAATACCACTAAAATAATTTATTAACAAATAAATGCAATAGATATAGATCAAATACGTAATTATCACCTGACATTAATTATTAAAAAATAATAATAGAATAAAAGAGAAGAGGATGCAACGGATTCACTATGAAAAAAATGGAGAACGGCTATTGGTTTTTGACTGAGTCGTAGTAGGAAATAGAGTCCTGATCTTTATGCGGTTTCTTTTTTTTCAAATCAGAAGCCGTTACATCTTAATCTATCCTCCGATTTTGACATCCAATCCATGTTAAGTCCAACAAGATGTGGTTGTTCTCCCTGGAAACATTATATATACCTACCATCCTCTACGTTACTTGTTGCGTTTCATTTTGGGTCCTTCTTCGCGTAATCTTAAGTTGCGACGAGCAGTGCCGAGAACTTTCGCGTGTAGTCTGCAAGCTCCTTTGATTTGGGTGGGTGAAGAATCAAGATTGATTAGAGATCCTGTCGATGTATTTTTTTATCGTATCAATGATAATCATCTTTTAAGATATATTTGCCAAATAGGATGGATAATGCTGAGTAGAATTTAACTAATTCTAAGCACCCGATTCAACTTTTGATCTATCGACGATGCCGTAAACCTTAACTATGAGATAACACGTGAATATCATTAATTTTGTTAGAATCTTTCAACATTTTTTATTTTCCATTGACGGAATATGTGTCATGAGTATTATTTACGAAACAAAACTATAATCCATCTATCATCAAATACTTTTTCTAATAGATGTGTGTATGACATCCCCGTGAGTTCTTTTTAATGGGATGTCTTAAACTTTTGAACATCAACTTGTTAATATCATGATGTTATCGCTATATGTGAGAGGATTCAGTTCTCGATGGATATTCTATATAACTTCGAGTTGTTTGATATTCGACATGAATACGTACAAAAAAAGTATTAAGCTATATTATTTAAAGGTACAAAATTTAAAATGGGTTTTAAACTAGTCATAACTGTATGTGTTAAGTCCGACCACCTCAAGAGCTTGATTTTTAACCTACTATTTGGATAGGTGAAAAACGAAGAGACGAGAGCCGCTAAGTAATGGCTTGACAAATCGGGTTCACTATCGCTGAGGCGATTATTCAGGCCTTCTCGTTTATCAACAATTAACCCACACAGATAATCAAGCAATTAATAGCAAGGATTAAAATTTATTATTCCCTACTAAGAATGTATAATGGCAAGCAAGTAGGGTCGAACACAGGAAGCAAAGGAGTAAAGCAGGTGAAACAAAAGTCAAGTGCCTCAAGTCTTGTGAATCACTTAGCCAACTTGAACTTTTTTGGTGGGTTTTAAATTTTTATGTTTTTTATTTGATTTTATATTTTATATTTTTATATTTTGATTTTCAATTTACTATTTTGTATTTTATTTTTATATTTTTATTTTTTATATTTTCTTTTTATTGTAATACATATAAAATATATAAGGAATTTATATATATACTAGAGATAAGAGAGAGATAAAAATAGGGGAAAATACTCAAAATACAAAAAATAACGTGTTTTCGTGGTTTTTATATTTTTCTAATGTTTTTATGATTTTTCAATATTTTTACTAATTTTTTTGGTGTTTTAAAAGAAAAAAATACTAAAAACAGTGAGCAAAATAAAAGGCTGAAACTAAAATGGAGATAAAAAATATCAAACAGCAACCAAAATTCTCCAAATTAATTTTAATTTAAAGATAATAAGATAGAGAAGATCAGAAAAAAGAAATTATATTTTTAGGATATTTTAGGAATTTTTAATATTTTTATGAATGTTTTACAGGTTTTTTAATTTTTAGGAATTTTCTTTTGATTTTTTTGGATTTTTGATTTGGAGCTATAACACACAGAAACACACAAAATATAATTTTTTTGGAATTTTTCAAAAATGTTTTCTAATTGTTATGTATTTTCTAATGCAAACAATGTTGAAAATGCATGTTTTTGAATTTTTATAAATAATAAAATGCAACAAAAATGCCAAATAAAAGTATAGCGTGGAAGAACAATGCAACATGAGTGCATTCCTATTTTTTGGTGATTTTTGAGATTTTATAGATGCATGCAATAAACAAAGACAACAAACAAAGACTACACTACTGGCAAGGGCGTAAATGTAATTAGCAAGAAACATAGGGGCCAAAGTGTAATTTCTACATAAAATATATAACGCGGTGAAATAGTTAATGGACTTTTCACAAATGCTCAGACCCGCAGGGGTACTCTTGCAAAACACCAGCCCCACGTGCGTGCGCACGTGCCCCTAGTAGGGACCAGATTGTAATACTCAAAAAGTTCAAGGGTCTGACTTGCAAATAATCCAAAAATATTACACTTTAAACAAAAGTTATGGACTAAAACGTAATAAAGAAACCCTTGGGGGGTCCTTCGCAAAATGTCCACGCACCCACATGCGCAGATCACGTGCGGTGACGTGGACAAGGACATGTCCGCAAATAGTCAAAACCCAAGGGGTTTAATTACAAATATTACATTTTTTTTAAATGGCTAATGAAAGTTTAGGAGCTAAACATTAAATACAAAACTGCTGGGTTAGAAAGTGCAAAATACTTAGTACGGGCACGGATTGAACGGTGGTGGCGCCTTCACTAATCCACGTGTCCGCGCGAGGCATAGCGATACCAATTCACCGCGGACGCCTAGGATTAGATCCTTCGAGGGGATATGACGATCCGACAGCTGCTGCTGCGCTCCAAGAATGGGGCTTGATCAACGGTTGCAGAGGCTGGACGAATAAGGTGAAACACGGGGTAATCTTGTAGCTAATCTAAGAGCTAAAGAAACAATAGAACAAGGGAGAAGAGGCCTCACCAAGGGCGCGCAGGAAGAGAGCTCCGACGAGACCTCCGACGAGGGGATTCGCTCGATTCAATGCCTCTCCAACGGCTCTGACGCGTGCAAATGCCTCCTGCTGTCACCATAAAGGTCTTCGACGTCTTATTGAGGGTAGAGTGGGGAAAGAGTGATCAAAAAGTGAAGGAAGGTCGGGGGTCCGTTTATACACGTTGACGGGGCGACGAAAGGAACGAGAGATCTGGAGCACGCCAGCGATGTGTGGGCCCAAGAAGAGTTGCTGGCGTGCATCGTGGAGGATCGAGGAGCAAAAGTGCAGCAGAGGTCATCACGAAAGGATGCAAGGTTCATCCTCGAAAAATTCGCGAAAACGGGTCAAAACCACAGTCTGATAGCCTATAGACCTCGGTCAGGGAGTTGACCGAGGTCAACCAGCGGAAGCTTCTAGTTGGTCAACGTGGACCAACCAGAAAATTCCCTGGTAAAAATCTTTAAGAAATCGATTAAAAATCATAAACGATTTTATTAATTTTTGGCTAGAAAATAAAAAATGTTTATTATTTTCTGAAGTATTTTATTATGATTTTTATTTATTTTTTTATATCTAAAATGGCAAGTTACCTTTTATAGCTTATATACAGGTATATTCATCTGTATATTTTATTAATTTATTTTTATTTTCTGTATTTAATTTTATTATTTTTTTGTCATTTTATCTTTTTACAAATTATTTTTATATACTTAAATATATTTTTATTTATTTTTCGGAAGTATTTTGTACAATTAAATAAATAGAAATATTATTCATATGGGTATAAGTATAGGTAATTTATCTGTATATTGTAAAGAAGTAATTTATTTTGAAGTAATTCAATCAAAAATATTATCCAATAAAAATAAATAGAAGTAGATTTATATTTATTAATTGACCAATTATAGCTGCTAGAGTCGAACACAAGGAAGCAACAACTATGATATAGGGTTATTAATTATAAGAATTAATCAAAGATTTTTTATTTTCTTTTTCTGATTATTAATAGTGTTTAATTTTAAATATTTGTAATTCTTCTTTTTTAAATATTAATTTTCAAAACAAAGTATGCAAAAAATTGCAACAAGGGTTTTTTTCAAAAATAAAGAAAAATACTCATAAATTCAGAAATAAAATGTTTTTGTGTTTTAATGATTTTTTTTTGTTTTTATTATTTTTATGAATTTTTTATATTTATATATATTTTAAAATGAAAAAAATAAAAATAATTTACAAACACAAAAGTAACTTACTGTTTTGGATTTTTAATATAAAATAAATGAAACAAATCTGGAAACTAATTTAAACAAATGAAGTTTTTATTTAGCTTTCAAATAGTATAAAAATATGTTTTGTGATTTTTCTACTAATTTTATATGACTTTTTAGAACATTTTAGGTATTTTTGAATTTTTATTTTTTTATACTGAAGTTTTATGTGATTTTTATATATGTGGTAAAAAAGATAAAATAGAGCTACTATATTTTTATATTTTTAAAACATTTTCAATTTTTTATTAATTTATAAAGTGCAAGCAGTAAAATAGAAGAAGCTTCGAATTTTTAAAAATGACAAATAAAAGCAATTTTGAAAATGAAATTTACTAAAGTTAAAGCAATTGAGTAGGAGACTGCATTAAATTTTTATGGATTTTATAGAGTAATATAGATAATTATTGAAAATAATTGAAGATAAATCAAGTAAACTGTAGAGAACGACTAATGTGTCATTACTAAATTTTTGGAACCAATTAATAACAAATAAAAAATCTAGGGTGATTTATGCAATTTAACCACAAAACGTGTGGTTGCGTACATGAATCAGAATCGGAGGGAACTAATTGCAACTATTTTTATTTACAAGACTAAATAATAATAAGAAACTTCAATATATTTATTGTAAAATTTTCTCAAATGCACGTATACATGTAGGCGAGTCTATTTAAACTGGACTAGAATGTAAATAAGAAACGAATCAATGGCATGACTGCAATTACTCAATTAATATATTTATGACACGTGTTCTATGAAGGATTTATTTACAATTAAAAACACTTGCAGCGTGAAGAGTGTTACTTCACTGGTGAAGCCCGTACCTCACGTGAGGATCGGATGGTTAAGAAGCAACGCGGTTGGATCTGATTGATCGGCTAGAATTTGGGGGTTGATATAATGGTTGTGATTCGATCTGGCAGACTTGTTCTTGATAGGATGTCCCTTGACCCTACTAGAAGAATTGGCTTGAATGAGTGCTCTGATGAACTTGGATCTACTAGATCTCCTATATCTACATCCATGGTGAATCCCCATTCATCACTCTTTATTCCTTTATTTTAGCTAGAAACCTCAGCAAAATACCATGTAAATACCTGTAAATACAATAAATTATCAAAATGCATGCATCATGTAATTATGCATAATTAAAATGTTTTGTGTAAAAATAAAGGAATAAAGAAATACAAGAAAAATAGGGAAATATTTAGAATAAATATTGAGTGATCTAATCCCAAGGGATGAAGGGAGGGCTCAACATGGGCCTGACCGCAAAAGAAACCAAGTAGAGGGAGATAAGGTCAATCATGGTGTACAAAACCCTATGTATATAAATAATTTTATTTTCCTCAAAAAAAAATTAAAAAGTGTTTCACGTATTTTGTACGTATTTATAAAAATAAAAAGAAAAATAATAAAATTCATTTCCCACCTTGTATATATACCATGTACATATGCATATAGATCTATTTATTTAACTAATGTAAATAAATCATAAAAATAAAACAAAAATACCTTTTTATTCCAAATTTTATGTTGTAAATAAATAAAACATAAAATTGGAATAATTGTACAAAAATAAACAATTAAAAATATAAATAAAAAATCCATATGTATATATACCTATATATAATAATAATATAATGTAAATACGTTATTTATTTTTCAAAAAAATAAATAAAAATCACAAAAAAATAATTTGAAAAATAATAAACATTTTTCATGTTCATACTTTTTTGAAATAAAATCGTTTACTAATTTAAAATGAATTTTCAAATGTTTAATAAATGGCGGCTTCTGATTGGTCCACAGGGGATGTTGACCCCCGATCAACTCCCCCCTGGACCACTCGACCCGGATCCGTGTTCGAGTGCTCGACTTCACCGAATTTTCCCACCTCGATCCGCCTTCCGTTCGCCTAAACCCCATGCTCCATTTTTAGCCTGATGATCCGAGGCCTCCACACAACCACCTACCTAGGGATCCGTGCACCACCGTGCCCTACCCGACCTCTTCTTGCCGGATCTTCACCACTATAAGGTCTCAGCTCTGCCGCACTTTCACTCCATCTTTGGCTATCACCTTCCTCTCCTGGGACCTCCATCCTTCTTCCTAGAGTGACAGCTACCGAGGGAGGGTGTCGCAGCGAGGTTTCGTGGGCTGCAGCCACTGATCCGGTGGTTTCGCCACCGTGCTCCGCCGCAGAGCGAGCTCGAGCCTCTGGCCTCGATGATCCATCGAGGCGACGACTCCAGGAGCTCTCTGATCTTCAGCACAGTCGACTACATCCGCCAGGTAGACCCGTTAGATCCATTTACACCGTCCATTTCCGATTTTTGTATCTCAGCTCCTCCTGCTCCACCCTAATGGTCGGAGCTCCGCCTGCCCATCCTACTCGTACCGATCCCATATCCGACTCATCATCACCCTTCTCTCACGATCTGATCACCTTGATCTTGGCTACCCGAGCCAAGATCGAGTGGGGTTCCTTCCGGCGCCTCTGCCGGAGCTTTCCCCCCGCTCATCCATGTCGCTTCCCTTTCCCTTTTTGCCAATAACCCCCGCTGGAGTGCTCCTCCGAGCGAGAACCTTATTTTGCAGGTGAATAAGTGCAGGTACCCCCCTTGGCCGTGCTTCCATCCCTTCGCCGGAGCTGCTCTAGGTTGCTCCTCCCTCGCTGGAGGATCCGGCCGTTGGGGGCTTCATCGGAGGCCACCACCCGTCGCGGAGTGTCATCACGAGGAAGACCCCCTTTTCGATCGTCCATCGGCCAGTTGGATCGTCTCCTGCGTGCAGAGGAAATTCGTCCGGGAGTTGTTCTTTCTCAGCCTCTTTCAGCCGTTGGATCGCCCCGCAGCACCAGTTCGCATCTCCACCGTCTGTGCTCTGTCATGTCAGTCCGTTAAATCCCTGATCTAACGGTCACGTTCCTCCCACGTTCGCCATCGCGCCATCACCATTGGATGGTCTAGACGGCTGCATCAGGACCATGCATCAGTAGCCAGCCACGCCTCGACACATGGCGCTCACGTTCGCCCCTCACGTGCCTCGGCTGGGTAATTGCACCCATACCCCTACAACTTTTAGTAGTTTTTGTTTAGTTTATTCAATAAGTTTGCACTCTTGGACTATTTGCACATATGGACCTCTAGTTTTATCTATTTGCATTTTACTCACTGCATGTGTGAGACACGTGCATCGCCACGTGATATTTTGGGACATTTTGCATGTATGGGCTTGGGGTTTGTTTATGTTATCGAATGAAATTTAGTTTATGAAATTTGCATTTATACCCCTGTGCGTGGTTTTAATTGAACATGTGCTGATTATTTGGGATTTTTGCGCTTTGAACCCTAAGGTTTTCGCGCGTGTTAATATCTAGCACCCCGAACTATGTTTTCTTACATTTAGGTCCATGTGTGCTGTAGCTCTTTTATTTGTTGGATAAAATAGAAAATAAACTCCAAATCGAGTGAAATTTGGGTACGTGGCTCCTGCCACTTTGTAAAAATTTCACTATTTTTTTGGGACATTTTTATTGTTTTTTGTTATTTTTAAAAATTCAAAAACACATATTTTTGCTACTGTTTGAAAAAGAAAATCAAAGAAAAATATAAAAACTTTTCTAAAAATTCTAAAAAAATTAAGGATTGTTAATTTAGTGCTTTTCTAGCTTCTATCCAATTTTGGTGTTATTTGGATTTATAAAACCCATAAAAAATGGAAAAACCCTAAAAAACTTATAAAAATCATTAAAAGTTCTATAAAATTCAAAAAAATGCAAACTCTTTTTATGTAGCTTAGAAATTATCTATAATTATCTCTTTATATATATATTTTTCATAAAAATTATCTCTTTTTATAGACATATTTTTAGTTGGTCTTTTAAGTCTGACTGCACAGTAACCCACTGTTTTCCCCTTTTTTATTTTTAGAAAATCAACTAAAAATTGAAAAATTCCCAGAAAATTATCAAAAACACTTAAAAACATAAAAAACACAAAAACCATTTTATTTGAATTTTATGAGCATTTTTGGGTGTTTAAATAAATTGTTGTAGTTGCCCTTTTATATCTTACCTTATATTTTCCTTACTATTGAAAATACAAAAAATAGTTAAACCAGTAAAATCCATCAAAAATATTTTCTCTTTATCTTATTCTTTTTGACTACTTCGTAGGCCATCTCGGCTAACCCGTGCTCCTTGAGTCCGACCCTGGTCGCTATACCAAGTTAATAAAATAGCGAGGATCGCTGTTTGATTTCATTGTTTTATCTTCGATTTAGTGTTTCCTTATTTTTCTTGATTGACCGAGTCTCTCTATTTGAGTTTCAACGATACCGAATATTATTACCCTGGTCCGATAGTGAGAGATCCTTGGATTTTCTGGTCATCGGAATGGCACCGTTGCTGGGGAGCACGGCTTAGTAGTCTTTTTTGATTTTTCGCGATTTTCGTTTCCGTAGCTTTTTTGTAGATATTTGTAGATATATTTTTTTATCTGATTTATCTATATATTTTTCTGAACTGACACACTTCTGTTTCTATTCTTGCGAGGGACCGAAGACCGAGGCGACTTTTTCGGAAGCCGAAGCAACCGCGGGATTCGGAGGCAGCTCTCTTCTTCACGGAGCTGCAGGAGAGCGCAAGAAGGAGAACCGAAGTACGGGAGCCACGAAATAGCCGTGAAAATAACCGTAGTTTAGTTTAGTTTAGATTAGTTTTATTTTCTGCAAACCATTTATTTGTAATAACACAGAGACAGAGACTTGGACTTGGGTGATATCGGGGTTTGTTTTGCCGAGCACCGGTGTGCTCGAGGAACCTCACCACAGTTTTCACCTGTTTTGATTTCTGACCATTTATTTACTACTTATTTGATTTACGCGGTTTTAGCCCTAACTTAGGATTTTCTGTGATTGTGACGTAATTAATTAAGACCGAATCCCTAATTATCTGCCTCTACCTATAGATCGATAATTGGACTTAATTAATTAAATCACAAAGAAAAAGTCAGATTACTTAGGCTCTAATCCACGTGCCTTGAGGAGTCACATACAGCGCGTGCAGAATCCGTTGTGGCGGACACCGAGTGGCTCCCAAGAAAGGACTCCGGACTTAGGCTTGAGTACCCTGCTACTGTGCTTACGTGTAGAAATTGCTTTGTCTAGGGTCAGATTCTCGTGCATCATATAGGTAGTTTATATTCTGTCTTTATTTTATGCGCGGATCATTTTGCATATAGACTGCTGGAGTCAGGTACACATTTCTTACTCTGCATGCATCATTGATTTCTCGCGTATCGGCTTTTTCGTCTTCTCCCCCTGTTTTTGGACTTAAAATAATCAGGAGAACCGAAAAATTCGTTAGGCGTTGTTTGCTTGAAAAATACCTACAAAAAGAAAAACTATAAAATTGGGACTGCTAAACACACTTGACCCTAAAAGATACCTCACTTAAAAATCTGTCTTCGGGAGAGCAACCCCCTCATTGTCTAGTTTGATTGAGCGAGAGAGCAACCCGCACACTAGGCTAGTGCCATATCCGAGCCCTGATCAGACTATCGACCTTTTATACGAGATAGTCTGATTGGCGGATTGGATTCCTATCATCTCGCGTAACCACTCTGATATCCTGACTTTCTCACCTAAATAAAATTGACAAGATAATTGACCGAGCTCTTACGGTCTGCTCAGCGTTGATTAGGTAAACTCGGAGTTTGTTTGCTCATCTTGTTTGTTTCCAGATCTCATCCGTCCGACTCGACAGATCAAGATGATGGGCAGGAGGTCTCTTAGGAAGCCTCTGGCTGCACCGCTTTTTAGTACTCCAGCCTGTTCATCTAGGTTGGTTCGTGAGAGCGAAGACCCGCTCTCCGAACCCGAGTTCGATTCCGCCCTGTTCCCCCTTGACCACCCTTCTACCTGTCCTGAGATGCCAGTGCCAGATGGGGGACAGCAGACAGATGATTTATCAGCACCTGAGTTTGGATCTTTTGCCTTGCAGAGACCATAGCCAGCAGCGAGGAGCGCACCGAGGGTCAGAGGCCAGAGACAACCACATACGTTCTAGATCAGGGTGCGACGAACACCACCATGTTAGCTTCCCTCGAGACCATGCAACACAGATACGAGATCAGGGAGCTTTCATGGTGGAGATGAGGAGAGAGATGGAGCGGCTGAGGACCACACGAGAGCAGCCGAGAGCCGATGGACGTAGGGGTCTAGATCAGCCAGAGCAGCCAGACCAACCGGCAACAGCAACAGAGCTGAGGCCGATGCGGGAGTTGTACAACCCTGGATCGACACTGACACATCGGTGGGTGGTTCTTCTGGCTATCGTGGGGGACTTCAAGTTCCCCCCGAACACACTTCAGCTTCTACCCTGCTTCCACGGGCTCGCCACTGAGGAGCCCCATCTACATCTCCAGGAGTTTGAGATGATCTGCAGCACCGTCACGATCGTCAGGTGGATGAGGACACCATCAGGATGATTTCTTTCGCTTTCTCCCTGGCAGATGGAGCAGCCAACTGGCTGAAGCACTTAGGGAGATTCGTATACACCTGGGAGCAGCTCCGCACCGAGTACTTGAACAAGTACTATCCACTTGGGCGGACCAATGCAGCAAGGGCTCTGATCAGCAACTTCTCCATGCTCCCCAACGAGCAGTTCCATGAGGTATGGGAGAGGTTCAGAGAGCTTACAGACAGATGCCCGCACCATGACATCACGAAGCCGAACCTAGTTCCATGATTCTTATGCAGGTTGACACCAGAGCTGCAGGGCCTGGTAAATGCTTCTTGTGGCGGTTCCTACTTCGCCAAGGATGAGGATCAGGTATGGGCTATCTACGAGGAGATAGCTGAGAACTATACAGTGATGTCCCAGACCCGACTTTACAGTCAGGGACGCCCACAGCCACAGACCGTGCAGTTTCAGAGGATAGCACGGGTCGATGCTGGTCCTTCCATTTCATCTGCGGCAACCACACAAGCCGAGTCCACAGCCGTCGACATGGGCACCATCAGCGAGAAGCTGGACCGAATCGAGTTAATAGAGAAGAAGTAGTACCGGGGCATATCGCAGATGGATCAGATGGCACATACGTTGAGTGACCTGAAGACACAGCTCATGTGTCTCCAGGAGGAACAGACGGCTTCTCAGCCCCGTCTTCAGGCACGAGGAGATCCGAGCAGCAGTGGTAGCTCGTCCCAGCGCTCCAGTCAGCCTAGACAGGTTCACCTTGTACAGGCGGAGCCGTACCAGCAACCACAACTGTACTACCAGTCACCACCATCCCTTGACACTCAGATGGTGGTCTACCATCCGGATCAACCCCTGGCAGTACTCCCACCACCCCCTACGAGCCGGAGCCGTTGATAGATGTCAAGGGGATTTGGTACGACCGACCCCAGCCAGGTATCCGACGAGACCATCCCGGATTCCACTGGTCAACCGGAGGCACCAGTTCCCAGCAGCAACCTCCAGTTCAGGGTGGCCAGTACATCCATCAGTGAGAGCAGCACCAACAACCCCTAGTATCCCAGCAGCAGTCATCCCAGCCACAGCAACAGTACGATCCTCGTGTCTATCAGCATGGATAGCCTTGGAGGCGAGACCAGCCTCAGCAGCAGTATCATCCACAGCACCCCTCTCACCCGCACCAGCCGCAGCAGCCTCACTACCAGCGAGGCCACCCGTCAGGTTCTCATGGGACAACCTATGAGAACCCCACCTTAGATGACCTAGCCTGCCTCATGACAGAGCAACAGGCTACCTTTAGACGGGAGATGGATGAGTTCTGCCAGGAGATGCGGGAGATCGTGAGAGGGAAGGCCGCCATCCCTGCCCAGATTGAGCTGAATCCGAACAACCTGAAGAGGAAGTATGAGCAGGTAGAGTTCACAGAGATTACCACTCCTAGTGATTCATTTGGTGATTTGTCTGCATACATGTTTGATGCTGATTTTGTTACACTTATGAGCGGTAGGATGCCAGCAGGCGGTGCCTCGTCTGAGCGACGATCCCACGCCACTTCAGGAGCACCAGGCGAGGAGGAGCGCGGTGTTGAGGCCGCGAGAGATGATGACGGTGGTACCGACGCCACCATGGATGTTGATCTAGCCGATGGTACTGAGGCCGTCGCTTCACCAGAGAGAGGAAGTGGTACTGAGGCCACCACAGTTGTTGAGCCAGAGCGTGGTACTGATGTTGCGAGTCCACATGCTGAGGGTGGTACTGAGGCCACCATTTCTACTTCTGCTAGTCATGTTGTCTTTCCGTCTGTATATGTATCTCAGGACATTTCTGGAAATAAAGGAAAGGGTTTGTTATTTTCGGATCCACATGTGTTGATTGATGATGTTTGTGTGGATTCTACTGTTCGTGAGCATGCCAGACCCTCTCCTACTCCTTCATCTGAGAAGGACCCCTTGATCCCCTTTCCATGACCACTTCACATGGCAAAGGGGAAGAAAACAGAAAATAAAAAAAAGAACCATCAGATAGAGTTCAGCCAGCAGATGATAGATACATTCCATATTTAGCTGACTCTACAGGAGGCCTTGGAGCACATACCTCTACTCCAGAGATCACTCAGAGACAGGACCACAGTTAGGAGGAAGAGGAGGAACCATCAGTCAGAGATCCATGTGCTTACTCGCGCCACGTGTTTCGCGATTCAGAACCGTCTGCCAGCCAAGAGGCCAGATGCAAGAGCCTCGTATGTCAGATGCCACATCCATGATCAGAGGTTCGACCGCACTCTATTAGACAGAGGTTCTTCAATAAACCTACTTCCGACAACCCTTCTCGACCGCTTTGAGTTGGGCACTCTCCGACAGAGCAGGACGGTCCTTCAGTTTGCTGATCGATCTGTCAAGAGGCCAAAGGGGTGCTGAAGGACGTTGTCGTCACAATTCAGGGCCTGAAATTCCCCGTGGACTTCATTGTGTTGGACATGGAGATCCCTGAGTCTGTGACCGATACCCCGATCATTCTAGGACGCCCGTTCTTGGCCACAGCCAAGGCAGTGTCCGACCATGATAGCGGGAAGGTGTACTTTCGTGTAGAGGGCGAGAGTATACAAATAGAGACGGTCGAGGAGACTAGAGACAGAGATTCTGCTTGCTCAGAGATGACTTCCGATTTAGAGCATATGACAGAGGCAGGGCGAGACATCCACCAGGACTGCGATTTTGTGATCATAGATAACGAGGCAGTTTGGGCAGATCCAGTCGCACAGGCCATCCTCTCACCTTCAGAGTTTGCTGATGCAGAGACGCCAGCAGAGGAGAGCTTGGAGAGTGCATTCCTGGTCCAGGATACTTTTCAGGCAGCAGACCCGGTTCCCGACCGTGAGACAGATTTTTGTGAGTCTGATACAGATCCCTCGGAGTCAGATATTGATTGGACAGAGTTCGATGATTTGATACCGTGTCTGACTTCCACTGAGCCTACAACTAGGGAGGGGGTTGATTCCATGCAGAGCAGAGAAAATCCAGCAGAGCAGCCTTTTCCAGATTCAGATTGTGAGCGAGAGTTCTCATTCTCCCATGCAGATTTGGCAGCATTCACTCAGACCTTTCAGAGGCCAGATCCGCCAGCACCTACTTGTCCAGAGCTGAAGCCGCTACCGTCGTCGCTGAAGTATAGGTTCCTTGTAGGTGAGCATGAGATGTACCCAATCATTATCTCCACTGATTTGACTGGAGAGCAAGAATGTCGTCTGATGGGGTTTGAAAAGAATCGCAAGGCGATAGGATGGAATGTAGCCGATCTCCAGGGATAAGTCCGGCCCTGTGCTCCCACCATATCTATCTCGAGGAAGAGGAAAAGCCATCGTGTGAGTTCCAGTGGCGACTGAACCTGAATCTTAGAGAGGTTGTCATTAAGGAGATGTCGAAATGGTGGAGCGCTGATTTTATCTACCCCATCTCCGACTCCAAATGGGTCAGTCCATTACATGTGTTGCCCAAGAAGACGGGCATCACCACAGTTCTCAGTGAGTCTGGAGAGGAGATCGCTACCCGGGTACCCACTTCTTGGCGAGTCTGTGTGGACTACATACGATTGAACCATGCCATCAAGAAGGATCATTTCCCCCTACCCTTTATTAATCAGATTATTGAGAGGCTGGTAGGGAAGAGCCATTACTGTTTCTTGGATGGGTACTCCGGCTATAATCAGGTGGCCATCGCGCCCGAGGACCAGGACAAGACCGCCTTCACCTATCCCTTCAGGACATATGCTTTTAGACGCATGCCATTTGGATTGTGCAACGCTCCGGCGACATTCCAAAGATGCATGCTGTACATCTTTTCGGACATGGTGGTGGAGTGCTTGGAGGTCTTCATGGATGATTTATCAGTCTACGGCGACGGATTCGATTCTTGTCTTGACTGCTTAGACTGAGTCCTTCAGCGATGCATTGAGGTTCACCTTGTGTTGTCTTGGGAGAAGAGTCACTTCATGGTGACTCAGGGGACGGTGCTTGGCCATATCATCTCCAACAGGGGCATGGAGGTTGATCCGGCCAAGGTGGTTGTCATTAGAAAACTCAATCCACCGTCCAACTTGCGGCAGTTACGGTCTTTTCTGGGGCACGTCGGTTTCTACAGGCATTTCATTCATGATTTTAGTAGGATTGCCCGACCGTTGACTGATCTGATGATGAAAGATACCGAGTTCCTTGTTGATGGTAAGTGTCTATTGTCATTGGAGACTCTTAAGAATCGTGCTGTAGAGGCTCCTCTTCTTCAGCCGCCTGATTGGTCTCTCCCATTCGAGATCATGACGGACGCCTATAATTTTGCCGTGGGGGTCGTGCTGGGATAGAGGAGGGATGGAGTCCCGTTTGCTATTCACTACGCTAGCTGTACATTGGATGTCGCGCAACGGAACTATACGATCACTGAGAAGGAGATGCTAGCCGTAGTTTTCACCCTAGATAAGTTCAGATCTTACATCATTGGATCTAGAGTGACCATCTACACTGATCATACCACCATCAGGTACCTCATGGCAAATAAGGATGCCAAATCTAGATTGACCAGATGGATCCTTCTACTCCAGGAGTTTGATATAGAGATTAAGGATAAGCCTGGAGTCAAGAATGTGGTGGCGGATCATCTCTCCCGATTAGAGTATCTTGAGGATTCTAAGAAGACTGAGCCTATTTGTGAGACCTTCCCAGATAAGGCGATCCTTGCCATCGCCTCTCTCCCATGGTATGTCAATATTGTGAACTATCTTGTCGCCAAGAAAGTTCCACAAGATTGGCCCAGGCAGAAACTTGAGACCTTCCTTGCGAAGGCCAAGTTTTACCATTGGGAGGATCCCGTCCTTTACCATGAAGGAGGGGATAGTATCTGGCGTCGGTGTATTCCTCAGGAGGAGCACCACAACGTCCTTACTTACTACCACAAGCCTGGGCAGGGGGATATCACTCAGGGAGGAGAACAGCACAGAAAGTTCTCCAATCCGGCCTATGGTGGCCTACTCTCTTCAAGGACTCTGATGAGTTCGTGAAGAGGTGTACTGACTGTCAGAGGATGGGCACTTGTGGACAACATGATATGATGTCGATGCAGCCCATACACTTTTGTGAGGTTTTTGATGCATGGGGCATCGATTTCATGGGTCCATTCCCTAAGAGTCAGGGATTCGAGTACATTCTGTTGGCCGTGGATTATGTGAGTCGTTGGGTTGAGGCCATCCCCGCCCGAACCGCAGATGCTAGGACTGTTTGCAGATTTTTGAGGAAGAATATCATTTCACGGTTGGGGGTACCTCGAGTGTTGATATCGGACGGGGGGTCTCATTTCGTCAACGACAAGGTAAAGGCCCTTGCTAGCGAGCTCAGCATAGGCCATCGAGTTGCCACTCCATACCACCCTCAGATGAATGGTCTTGCTGAAGTGTCGAATAGGGAGATCAAGACTATATTACAAAAAGTTGTCTGCCCTGATCGAAAGGATTGGTCACAGCTTTTGGACTCGGTCTTGTGGGCATATAGGATGTCTTTCAAGACGCCTTTGGGTACATCTCCCTTTCACCTCGTTTATGGCAAGCCCTGCCATTTACCTGTTGAGCTGAGACATAGGTCACTCTAGGCTGTCACTGATATACTTATGGATCCAGAGAGTGTAGGAGACCAAAGGAGAGTAGAGTTAACAGCCCTGGAGGAGCTTCGTGATACCGCCTTTTCAAACAGCCTACATTATAAGGAGAGAGTTAAGGAGTGGCATGATTCTCATATCAGCCACAAGCAGTTTGAGCCAGGACAGAGAGTATGGTTGTTTGATGCTAGGCTTTGATTATTTCCAGGGAAGCTACATAGCAAATGGAAGGGACCCTATTTGGTTAGAAAGGTACATGACAATGGGAGTATTGATATATCTGAGTTGTCTTCTGATGCTACCTTTCGTGTGAACGGCCAGCGACTCAAGCCATATCTAGATCATGAGTCGTAGGTCGTTGATGTTGCCCCTATTCACTTTGCGTGAGATGTGGTCCTTTGACTCACATCTATTGCATCTCACGCCTGATTATCACTGTTCTCCTGTCTTGTATAGATCCAGTTGTCCATATCACTCTATTCTTTAGTCCCACACCCCATTCTTCATCTTATGATTTTGCTATACTTAGGGTGTACTTTACCCTAAGTATAGAGGGGGTGTAGGGCTCGCAGGTATTCTATTGATTCTTTCTATCCCTGTCTTGTTGCCTATACTTAGGGATATTTTACCCTAAGTATATGGGGGGTAGACCCTGTACATCCTTCCACTCGAATTTCCCTTCATGTACAGTATACAATACATAGGATTACTTTATCCTAAGTATAGGGGGAAACACCGAGTCCTCTTCATTCTATTCATTCATTCTTGTATATAGCCATTCCTTTCAGTTCCCTATACTAAGCACGAGTTATGTCTTCTTCATCGCTTTTGATCACTCTAAGGACATCGTTCAAGCTAAGTATAGGGGGGTGTCGTATATATTTCATATATACTTTAGCCATAACTCGTACTTTGTGTGAGTGTGCTAATAAATAAAATGGCTAAAAATCCATAAAAATTAAAAAAAATTCCCTTGTACATAAAATTCTTCTTGCACATACTTATTTATTTATAAAAATTATTTTCGTACAAATGATTGTAAAATCTTTTTGTGTCAATAGCTTGGAAATATTTTCATATCAAAATTTATGTATATAGTACAAAATTTTTGTAAAATGTTTGGAAAATTAAAAGTTTGCAAAAACCTTGTGAAAATTTTTGTAAATATTTTGCAAAACTTCGCATTCATGCATACATCCATGTTTTCAAACATTTCAAAATTTTGCACATGTGTAAATATTTGTAAAATTGCATCTTTGTAAATACTTGTAGAACTTTTCCAAATCATAGTTGGCATTTAAACTGGCCTGGAATTAAATTGGAAAATGGAGCTTGGTTAAGACCTTAATCCACCTAATTATAAGAGGAACCTTATAGGGCTTAGGATTGAGACTTTTCAGGTCCATTGGGACTTAATTCTTTGTGTCCACTAGGCTATGAGCATATGTCATCTTGATGAGCCTAAGTAGAGCACTTAACAACACACGCATGACTCTCAGAGACAATGGCTTTACTTGCACCAGCACTTTACACATAGCTCTCTACGGATGAGGTGGTGAGGAGGCAGTTTCCTTTGGCTTGGGGTAGCATATGAGGGTAGTACTTCTAGGCGGAACCTCTCTTCTTCTTATAGTGAAGGAAGTGCGTCTCAACTTGGTCTGGTGGTTATGAAGTCTAAAGACATGAGTTGTGGGTTGCAATAAAGCTTCAAAAGAGGGATAGTCTACTGGTTCAAGAGGAAAAACTCCTTATGTATATATGCTGCACCATGTAGATATGTTGTACAGATGCACATGAAAAAAATGTGCAAAAAGAAAAGAACTCTAAAAAAGTGGTGGGTCAGATTGAAAATTTAATAATCCCACCGGAGTATATATAGTCAAATAAAGCAAAGTTTATGTTATACATGACCATCTCATGAAGCTTGCAGCAGGAGACTCAGCTACACTGGTTAGAGCTCCCAAGGATACATGGCTACACCGGTCATGGTCCATTCTCTTCTTCCCCCTCTTCTTGAGCCGATTGCACTTGAACTTAGAAGGGAATACCCCGCTTCTCGAGGAAAGAGTTGCTAGACCGAGGCATTAGAGTTACCAGGTTGAGGGAGGTTGTTTCTTTATTACTTCTGAGGTGGGGAGCTACATATCACTTACACCGTACAAGGAAAGATTCATGGTCATTAGAGTTTGTGTATGTAGACTTGTTCTGATCTGGTTTATTGAGGAGTCCTGACCATAGATTGGTGGAACTTAGAGGTTGTTAAGTTTTAAGCTTAAGTCCAAATAAGGATGCGACAAATTAATAATCCAAAGGTCTGACTGAGCTCCGTATTTCAATTTAATGAAGGAAAGTTTAATAATCAACCTTGATTTCTCCTCCTTTTCTTTTTCTTTCTCTTTTGCACTTCTTTTTCAAATAAGTGTTTGCTAAGGGACTAGCAAAAGTAAAGTATAGGGGGGTGATGAATCCCCATTCATCACTCTTTATTCCTTTATTTTAGCTAGAAACCTCAACAAAATACCATGTAAATACCTGTAAATACAATAAATTATCAAAATGCATGCATCATGTAATTATGCATAATTAGCATGTTTTTTGTGTAAAAACAAAGGAATAAAGAAACACAAGAAAAAGAGGGAAATATTTAGAATAAATATTGAGTGATCTAATCCCAAGGGAGGGCTCTGCATGGGCCTGACCGCAAAAGAAACCAAGTAGAGGGAGATAAGGTCAATCATGGTGTACATAACCCTATGTATATAAATAATTTTATTTTCCTCAAAATAAAATGAAAAAGTATTTCACATATTTTGTACATATTTATAAAAATAAAATAAAAATAAGGAAAATAAAAATAAAAAAAATAATAAAATTCATTTCCCACCTTGTATATATACCATGTACATATGCATATAGATCTATTTATTTAACTAATGTAAATAAATCATAAAAATAAAATAAAAATACCTTTTTATTCCAAATTTTATGTTGTAAATAAATAAAATATAAAATTGGAATAATTGTACAAAAATAAAAAATTAAAAATAAAAATAAAAATCCATATGTATATATACCTATATATAATAATAATATAATGTAAATACGTTATTTATTTTTCAAAAAAATAAATAAAAATCACAAAAAAATAATTTGAAAAATAATAGACATTTTTCATGTTCAAACTTTTTTGAAATAAAATCGTTTACTAATTTAAAATGAATTTTCAAATGTTTAATAAATGGCGGCTTTTGATTGGTCCACGGGGGATGTTGACCCCCGGTCAACTCCCCCCGGTCCACTCGACCCGGATCCGTGTTCGAGTGCCCGACTTCACCGAATTTTCCCACCTTGATCCACCTTCCATTCGCCTAAACCCTATGCTCCATTTGTAGCCTGATGATCCGAGGCCTCCGCCCGACCACCTACGTAGGGATCCATGCACCACCGTGCCCTGCCCGACCTCTTCTTGCCGGATCTTCACCACTATAAGGTCTCAGCTCCACCGCACTTTCACTCCATCTTTGGCTATCACCTTCGTCTCCTGGGACCTCCATCCTTCTTCCTAGAGTGACAGCTACCGAGGGAGGGTGTCGCAGCGAGGTTTCGTGGGCTGCAGCCACTGATCCGGTGGTTTCACCGCCGTGCTCTGCCGCCAAGCGAGCTCGAGCCTCTGGCCTCGACGAGCCATCGAGGCGATGACTCCAGGAGCTCTCTGATCTCCAGCACAGTCGACTACATCCGCCAGGTAGACCCGTTAGATCCATTTACACCGTCCATTTCCATTTTTTTTTATCTCAGCTCCGCCCGCTCTGCCCTAGTGGCCAGAACTCCACCAGCCCATCCTACTCGTACCGATCCCATCTCCGACTCATCGTCACCCTTCTCTCACGATCTGATCACCTTGATCTTGGCTACCCGAGCCAAGATCGAGTGGGGTTCCTTCCGCTGCCTCCGTCGGAGCCTTCCCCCGCTTATCCACGTCGCTTCCCTTTCCCTTTTTGCCAATAACCCCCGCCGGAGTGCTCCTCCGAGCGAGAACCTTGTTTTGCAGGTGAATAAGAGCAGGTACCCTCCTTGGTCGCGCTTCCATCCCTTCGCCGGAGCTGCTCCAGGTTGCTCCTCCCTTACCGGAGGATCCGACCGTTGGAGGCTTCATCGGAGGCCACCACCCGATGCGGAGTATCATCGCGAGGAAGATCCCCCTTTCCGATCGTCCATCGGCCAGCTGGATCATCTCCGGCATGCCGGGGAAATTCGTCCGGGAGGTGTTCTTCCTCAGCCTCTTTCAACCGTTGGATCTGCCCGCAGCACCAGTTCGCATCTCTACCGTCTGTGCTCTACCATGTCAGGCCGTTAGATCCCTGATCTAACGTTCACGTTCCTCCCACGTTCGCCATCGTGCCATCACCGTTGGATCGTCCAAACGGTTGCATCAGGACCGTGCATCAGCAACCAGCCACGCCTCGACACCTGGCGCTCATGTGCGCCCCTCACGCGCCTCGGCTGGGTAATTGTGCCCATACCTCTGCAGCTTTTAGTAGTTTTTGTTTAGTCTATTAAATAAGTTTGCACTCTTGGACTGTTTGCACATATGGACCTCTAGTTTTATCTATTTGCATTTTAGTCTCTGCCTATGTGAGACACGTGCATTGACACGTGATATTTTGGGATAATTTGCATGTATGGGCTTGGGTTTGTTTATGTTATGGAATGAAATTTATTTTCTGAAATTTGTATTTGTACCCCTGTGCGTGGCTTTAATTGAATATGTGTTGATTGTTTGGGATTTTTGCACTTTGAACCCTAAGGTTTTCGCACGTGCTAATATCTAGCTCCCCCCGAACTATGTTTTCTTACATTTAGGTCCATGTGTGCTGTAGCTCTTTTATTTGTTGGAAAAATAGCAAATAAACTCCAAATCGAGTGAAATTTGGATACGTGGCTCCTGCCACTGTGTAAAAATTTCAGTAATTTTTTGGAACATTTTTATTGCTTTTTGTTATTTTAAAAATTCAAAAACACGTATTGTTGCTACTGTTTGAAAATAAAATCAAAGAAAAATATAAAAGCTTTTCTAAAAATTCTAAAAAAATTAGGGATTGTTAGTTAGTTGTTTTCTAGCTTCTATCTAATTTTGGTCTTATTTGGATTTATAAAACCAATAAAAAATTCTAAAATTCTAAAAATATTATAAAAATCATTAAAAAATTTATAAAATTCAAAAAATGCAAACTCTTTTTCTATAGCTTAGTTTTTGTACATATTTTTCATAAAAATTGTCTCCAGATTTTTATAGACCAATTATATATTTTTAATTGGTCTTTCAAGTCTGGTTGTACAGTAACCCATTGTTTTCCCCTTTTCTGATTTTTAGAAAATCAACTAAAAATTGAAAAATTCCCAGAAAATTACCAAAAACACTTCAAAACATAAAAAACACAGAAACAATTTTATTTGAATTTTCTGAACATTTTTGGGTGTTTAAATAAATTATTGTAGTTGCCCTTTTATATCTTTTCTTATGTTTTCCTTACTATTGAAAATACAAAAAATAAGCCATTAAAATCCACCAAAAATATTTTCTCTTTATATTATTCTTTTTGACTACTTCGTAGGTCATCTCGGCCAACCTGTGCTCCTTGAGACTGACCCTGGTCGCTATACCAGGTTAATAAAATAGCGAGGACCGCCGTTTGATTTCATTGTTTTATCTTCGATTTAGTGGTTCCTTATTTTTCTTGATTGACCGAGTCTCTCTATTCGGGTCGCAACGACACCGAATATTTTTATCTTGGCCCGATAGTGAGAGATCATTGGATTTTCCGGTCATCAGTCCACTTTGCCACCTGAAGGGTCAAAAAGGGTGATGGTGATGGTCCACGCTAATTTAAGAGGAGAACAAGGTTTGGATCCTATTGATCGTGGACCTGGAGTTCAAGCTAGGATGCGTCTAAAAATTGTCTCCCGGGTGCTCGAATCAGCTATAGATCGCGTGCCTTCCTCTTGAATTTTATTGCTTGTTAGGATATGGTGCTCCGGTAGAGGCTATTATACGAAAACAAATCAAATTTGAGGGGAATGGATTGATCTTTGGTGAGGTGGTTGAAGATGAGACCAAAGTCCAGATCTGTGATCCATTTGGTGACCAAATGATGATAGGAGGATGGAGAAATGTCCGACGAAGGTGGATTGATTATCAGGAGTGGATAGAAATGATTGGATGACATCTGATCAATCAGATCGGAGGTCTATCTTACAACTACTGATCTGAATAAAAATCAAACGCAAAATACTGAAATTAAATGCTAAAATTAACCTACAGCAATGGAATTGGGAAGTTGTCACCCCAATTCGACGGTAAGAGGCCGAAGAGGCTCGGGCGCTGCAGAAAACTCCGGCCACGAGCAGATCATGTCGAAACAAGCCTCGAATCAAGCTCCAGATGATAGAGCCCAGCTCTAATCACGATCTTGGACCTTCAGGTGGAGGAATTTTCGGTTGAAGATGGATCAGATCGTAAAATAGGACATGGAGCACTATAAATAGGTAGAGGTGGATGATGAAATTCAAAAGATAAGTGTGTGTGAATCGAGGTCAGGTCGGCCAAAATTATTCTCGGGAGTGGATCTAGGATCTAATTATTCTAATCGAGCGGAAGATAAAGTTTACTGGGCAAGGGGATCGAACGGGAAAATCTGAGAAGGAAGAGAGTTTGGCTGGTTTATTCGAGTCAAGGCTGGAGGGAGTATTTGACTGGAGGTCAATGAATCCTAGCTGGACCAATCAGAAACCTCTTGGGAAAAGGACAAAGGAGGGAAAATAACAAAATAGCTAAATTAAAATAAAATAGAAATTGATTAGAAATTAAAAATTATTGAAATGAATAATGTTTATAAATAAATAAAATTATTTTGTTGTTTTAATAATTTAAATAAATTATATAAATAGGTATATATAAATAAGCACCCTTTATTCATAGGTAAAAATGCCTATATATACAACAATTCAATTTTTAGTTAATTAAGTTTAATATAATGCATAATTTAATCATTTATTAATTTATAGAATAATTTAAAGATTTTAAATATATTTCTATTTTAATTTTATGAATTAATTTAATAAGTTAAATAAATAAGGATTGAACATTATAATTACACGACACCTATAGTATAAATAAATTTATTTTATTTATTCTTTTATTTATTTATTTATTTTAAATTTTATATTTTTATTTGTATTTTATATAAATAATATACAAAATATACAAAATAATAAAAATACAATACGCATAAAAATTAGATAATTAGAATAAATAAAAATATATACAAGTGTACAATTGTACCTATAACCCCCAAAAAGTCAACTTTCACATCTCAACTTCAAAA
The DNA here is from genome assembly GCA_037367405.1 of Ottelia alismoides. NCBI lineage: Eukaryota > Viridiplantae > Streptophyta > Magnoliopsida > Alismatales > Hydrocharitaceae > Ottelia > Ottelia alismoides. Next base: position 32,563 of record JAZKJV010006930.1, read on the forward strand.
ATTATGAAAGTACCTCATTTTGAAGTTTATTTTATTTAGAACACTGCGAAAGTGAGTTTGATTTACTTTAAGTTTTATGGAGTAGATATTGATCTATCAGTTTGTGCTTTGCAGCTTTTTCAGAGTGTTGTTCCTCTTATCCTATATATGATTACTTTTGCTATTATTTTTATTATTTACAACATATTTTTATATACAAGTTTTATGAAGAAAATATTTTTATTTGAGATTATTTTAATGATAAATAAAATAGTATAAGATATGTACAATGAGTATGATGTATATGTACAATGTAACATTGATTTTTTGGAATTATTATAAGTTAATGATCCTATCTCTCCCTGCTTTATTCCTTGTCTATCATCCCAATAATTGGCCTGATCTCGAGGTTTGGATCAATCTATATTTATTCCATATATACAAGCTTCTTTTTCTTTTCTTATTTATTCTTTTATTTTGGTGTAAATACGTGATAGATATACAATATTAATAAATGCTAGACGAATGATAAATAATGAGAATTAGTTATTATTACATGTATTTTGCCAAGGATTTTAAGCGGAAATAAAAGAATAAAGATGTTGAATCATGGATTCATCAACTCACATCACCGCATAATTAACTAACAACCCACCTTTCCAAGTTCATGTGATACCAACTAAAGTCTAGAGTATGGATGCACAAACAAGGTATACCAAGATCTAAGTGTGTATACTAAGGTCTGAGACCAGTCTACTCATTGAAGAAATCAAGTCCCCACCCTACAATAGTCTAGTGGGGGAAGCCATAGGGTGGAGATACTAGGTGTCATGCATTGCCAAGATTAAAGGACCCTAACCAATATATTCAGACAGTGCCACTTGCATAATCTATTGAGTACTTCAATGATAAGTGCTCACCCATCTAGATCAAACACCCCTCTTGGAAATTGGAACATGTGCTTCATGTGCAAGACTTCAAATACAATCCACATGGAGCAATATGGGGTCGATGCGAGCTATGATAACTACCATCTACCTTTGCCGCAATAAGCATCATGATAAGTTTCTACTAATAACATAACTCCATTCTCCTGGCATATAAAGATGCCTCAATGCCATAGCACTCCTTGGATCTCGTACCCATGACTTTCACACTAACACATGTAAAGAGGATGTGTGTGCATGACAAGAGGAAGGAGGTCGGCATTCAAACTTGTTAGGAAGTGGTCAATGATGTCCATTCACACAAGGAAGAATTTCCTAATTATAAATTTACATAAGAGAAATAATTCCTTAGATTGAAATGAATGAAAAATCAACATTGAGACTCAACTAACCACTACACTAGAGAGAACTTACAACCACCAATTCTCGGATGGATGCACTACAAAGAAATTAAGTTGTGGTTACAGAATTATGCCCATGGATATGAGGTTTGTGGCCACAGAATTGAGCTCTGGCCACAACATGTCGTGACCAGTAGCCGTAGCTACAAATCTCGTCGCTAAAGTTCTCTAACCACAAATACGCCGTGGCCATTACAAGTGACCACAGAACTTGTCGTGGCCACAACTCTTGTATGAAGACTTTGGCCACGGTTTGTAGCTACGAGAAACTAATGATCACGGAATTATCGTTGCCACAAGTTTCCGTAGCCACATTCCGTGGCCACAGGTCATTTTTCTTGTAGTGATGTCACTTATTTGACTTCTTACTTTTCATTGTTTCTACCACCATTGTCACGACCACCACTGAGTCACTCGTAGCTTCTAACTTGACCTCACACTACTATCCCTTACACAATGGAGTTACATGCACTCAAGGGTAGAAAATATGTTGTGTCGTTCCCTATGAACACGATACTTAGCAACCACTCTCACACACATCAGATTCACATTTGAATACAAATGCAAGAAGGAGAATTTGCAAAGTAAAATAACTACAATTGTTGCATTATTTCCTTTCACTGACATTACCACAAAATGTATCACATAACCATGTTCAAAGATACACAATACCACAAGATGCCATCAGACTAGAACAAAACACATGTATCAGAAACTAGCTATCAAAAGTTAACAAATGAAAAGGGAAGTAATTGTACATAAACAAGGCTACAAAACACACACCTTGTCTTGTGCAAAAGCAACATTAAATCTCCACGTGCTTTCAACCAGTACGTTGAAGTGGCTCCTAAATACATGTTGGATTTAACGAAATCGATAGGTTATGAGCAAACTGCTCGATATGTATATAACACCAAACACTAGTGTGCAAAAAAAGAATTGGTGAACGTGTTACAATGAATGCACATGCGCTCACAAACAACCGACCTCAACAAGGAAAAACTCAACTCACCAGGATACAACTTCGATGAACGAGGCACCGCAACAACTCACGTGAAAACTGTCCCAAACAACTGAAGTTCATTACCCATCTGGGAAGGTCAATGATGGCGTAGGGCATGAGTCAAGGTATAAGATCATCAATAAATTAGATCAACAATTCAATTCCAAGTAGTTGAAAGAGCCTATGATTGCCTCTGTTTTTCTTTAGATATAGGAAAATGGTACAAATCTCCTCCTTTACTAACCATATTCCGAAACTTCTCTCATAAGGCTAACACTAGGAGATAAATTAGTGTAATCAACATTAATCAGCCTACTTTATTAATTCTATGTATGAAAGTGAAATCTAGACTACCAAATACGCTACTTGGCATCAAACTTCATCTAGTAGACACCGTAATGTAACATTGGAAACAAAGTGCTACGTGTCACCAAGTCAACGCAACTGACATCACAATCATCTTGACTTCTACTCGAGTACCCAAGAGTGCATGTACATTCCTTGTGATCACTAACTCCAACTATCAACGCATTACGAGAAACACATGCTCCCTCACACACGCGTAAAAGTTTCATGGTGATACAACCAGTCGGAGTGTTTGGAAAATTACAAACCTTGTGGTATAATATGGATCAGATTAGCTATAACTATGTTTTGGTGCCCATTTTTGCCTCCAATTAAGGATACGAATTCATAATGATTAGGGATCTGAATCCACGATGTGCATTCCAATGTTCCTCATGCACATAAAAGTTTCGTGGCGATCTGACGGTCGGATTCTCAAAAAATTGATCAGGAATCTTTGGTATGATATAGATCAGGACAACTACAACTGGGTTTTGGTGCATACTTTTTATCTTTTATTAGAGATCCGAATTCACACGTGTGCAATCCAATGTTCCCTTATACATCTATAAAACCTTCGTTGCAATTCGACAGGCTGATCGTTTGAATATAGATCCAAAATTCGTTATACGAAACTTAGAACTGCCAAGGCATGCCTAAATGCAAGGACGGAGCCAGAAACTTTTTACCGAAGGGGCACGAAGTAAAATATTTATTTATATGTTGATTGTAATACTACCAAGTAAAATTTGAAGAAATTATAATGCAAGATAAAAATGTCAATTTGATTAAATTTCTTAACTTTTTACGAGTGTGACACGTGTTGGGGATTTTTACTTCCACTTTTTGAAAAACACCTCCATTTTGTTACAAATCTATAAAATCGTAAGATTGAACATTGGATACATATATATCCATTATAAATTTGGACAAACCATATTTTGCAATAAGTTTTTGAAACATTTTCATATAAAATGAATCTAAAAGATCTATAGAAAAAATCCACAAAAACATCTAAATTTAGACATGGATCATAGGGTCAAAATAGATAAAATATAAAAAATAAAATCATAAAATAGTGATAAATATGAGTGGGAGGGGGAAGAAAGAGAGACATATGGAGAAATGGTAGAATGTATTTTTTAAAATCCAAACCAAACGGTGAACCATTTAGTCACTGGTTTGATCTTTAATCGAGTTCAATTGTTAGATTAAATCGGTTGGAGTATTCATGGCTTCATCATTTGTACGAATCTCAAAAAATTAGATCGAGCTTAATTTACCATTCACACTAGTGGAACTGATATTCTAAACCATGGAAACCATATTTAAGCACTAAGGATGTTCATGTTGAATCATTGTCGATAAATAATAATATCCAAATTCTTTGTACCAGTTCAATTTGAGTCAAACTAGTCCACTTCAATCGAACATGATCAATATTCAAACTATTTTTTTTTAAAAAATCTATTTATACTTCCACATAACCGACCGAACTGATGAGATCGAGGGTAGTATCCAATCCACCTAGTCTGATGTACCGGTCGAGTCTGAGTTTTTAAATTATGACTGATAGGGTGAGAGATATTCTAAAGTGAAAGAGAGAGAGAGAGAGAGAAGAGAAAAAAAGATATGCATGGAAAGACATTTCAAAAGATGAGATATAGGGGAGAATTGTCAAAAGAGATGATAAAGCAAATCCAAATTGAGCGAAGAAGTTACACATTTTTTAAGTTTATAAGTACATTTAATATATGAAAATCAAAATAATATTATAACCAAAATATTATATCAATAATACAGAGTTAACATCCTAAAATCTAGGGGGGACATGTGCCCCTCCATGCCCTCCTCTAGATCCGTCCATGCCTAGATGAAATCATTTCGATCTTTGATCCGAGCATATACATGTAGTCACCATTTCAACCTCATTACGGGGATAAAATTTTAACTTTGATATCATACACGACTCTCCTGGATTTACCCAACATTTCGTGATGTAAAATGGTTATCCAACAAAACACGAGCCAATCGCGATGAAAACTGATATAAGATATCTAAAACTGTAACTATGAAAATGGTGTTAATCTAACAACAAGAGGGTGTGAAAACCATACATGTGGTATCGTTCCTTTGAGATTTTCTTTCGCAGGAAACTACGGTTCTGAGTTGTTTCAAACAAAATACCTGTTTGCACAACGATCCCTTTGTTGAGCTCTTTACTATGGCGGTATCAGATCATCGATGAGACAGCTTCTGACGATGCGACCTCTGCTGACCTTTCCAGCAAACTTCCTCTTTGTGGACTGCCTACCCACCCTTTATAGGGTGGGGATGTATTAAATGGACTCAGATTTATCCATTACCCGACTCACAGTCTTCAAATGTATGTAACTTTGTCACTTTTTCATATGAAGTCGAATTCGTATTTTCTTAGGCTCTTTGGAAAGGTCTCGACTAATACCACGCAAAGGTGATCATTTCTCATTTGAATACCGTGTTCTCATTAAATTTTAGAAACGAGGAGTCTTACATTATAAAAATCATAAAGGAAGTTTTGTCCCCAAGACTTAAGGTCTTAACCCTTATGATGGACCTGACCTTAACGCTAGCACACAAACTCTAAACTCGCATTGAGTCATAAAAATCTCAAAGATAATGAAATCCAAAAAAAACTTAAAGGGAAATGAACTAGGATGTTGAACTCATAACTGCAAACAAGTGAGAGTACTTCTCCCTCATGTCTGTCTTTAGATCCCATGTCAATTCTTCAATGTTATGGCTCTATCAAAAGACTTTAACCAAAGGAATATTCTTCCACCGTAACTTCTTAACCACCTAATCCAAGTTTTCTATACAAGTGCCTCGAGGAAGGAGAGGCTTGATGTAGATCGCAATATCACCTGACCACTGCCAACACAATGGTGTAGTGCACATTCTCCCATAGAGGGTCTTGAAAGGATCTATGTCGATGCTGATGTTATAGCTGTCATTATACGCGAACTTCACAGTGGAAGGTGATCCTTCTAGGATTTGTTCCACTATACATCACATGTTCAAAGCGAATCCTCAAGAGTCTAGACAGTACTCTCAAACTGCCCATCTCTCTATGGGTGATAAACAGAGCTACAACACAAGTTGGACTTATGGGCTCTTATGAGCTCTCTCCTCTACCGCGATATGAAGTATCTCTCTATCAGTTACCATCTCCTTGGATATACCATATAAAGGGATAACATGATGAGTCTGAACCTTGGGAAGCTCTACTTGTGTACATGTCAGGTTGAATGGAATGAAATGGATGGACTTAGTCAATCGATCTATAATCACCCAAATAACATAATGGATGCATGTAGTACACGAGGACGATGCCAGAAAGTCCACAGAAATATATCCCAGCAAAGAGTCTTAAAAAATCAAGAGGATGTTGATGATAGACCTTGACCACCTGACAAGTTTAGGTAACAACTAACGTGTTCTACTACGTCCCCCTACATTCCATTTCACCAAAAGTATCGATGTAGATCCGGGTTCATCTTGATGTTGTCAGGATGGATGGAAAGTATAGAATTGTGTGCATTATTTAGGACGCATCTCCTCAGTTCCACATCATCTGGGACAAAAGGACAATCCTTCTTCAATAGGATAGACTCACTAACTCTGAATCCATCAAGATTGTCCTCCGGGAAATGATGGTGAAAGTCCTATAACCTTTGCTCTACTTGACGCACAATAAAATCCCATAATCCATTGTACTTTGTCTATATATTCATTGTATCATATGTACTCTCAAATGGATTCAACACTCCAATGGGTTTTATTTGACCATCTATGATTCTAAGTAGGTGGCACCACTTTATGTAGTCTGGATGAAGCCGGGTATTCAGATTGCCACAAATGATTATGGAGAGGAGATCATGATATGAGTGCTCATGTTATTGCATGTTTATGTGAATTACAGATGCCTGAATGCTACAACGAAGGAAGATTATTTTCCTCCCATTTATTGATCGAATTTTGAAGAGGTTGGTGGGGAAAGAATTCTTTTTCTTTTTGGGTGGCTACTCGATTTACAATCGAGTAGCCATTCCTCCTTACGATAAGAAGAATGCTACCTTCACTTGCCCTGTCTGTACCTATTCTTTCATGTGCATGTCCTATAAGGTATGCAATATTTTAGGTACCTTCCAAAGGTGCATTATCGCACTCTTTTCTAAGATGATTGACAACTTCTTGAAAGTATTTATGGGCAACTTTTTGGTCTACCATGGAATCCTATGATACATTTCTTGGGCAATTGGACTAAGTCCTCAAGAGGTGTTGCGAGGTATATCTAGTGCTCTTCTAGGAGAAAAAAGTCAATTTATGACGACAAAGGGTATTATGCTAGGGCACATTAAGGTAGATGCGATAAGAAAACTTCATCCACCAATCAACCTTAAGCACTTGTAAGCTTTCCTCGGTCATGTGGACTTTTACAGACGACTCATTAAAGACTTTTCCAAGATTGCCCGACTACTAAGTGAGCACTTAGGCAAGGATACAAAGTTCATTATAGATTATAAATGTCTAGAGTCCTTTAAACTTTTGAAGATAATGAACATGTATGTTCCTTTATTACATGCCCGTGATTGGTCTCTCCCTTTGATATCATGACATATGCATCAAACTTTGCTATAGGAGTTGTATTAGGATAGAGGAGGAATTACATTTCATTTGTAGTATACTATGTAAGCAAAGTGCTTGATCTTGCATAGCATAACTACAACTTGTTATAGTTTCGCCTTGGACAAGTTCAGGTCTCAATTTATTGCGTATAAAGTGATTGCTTTCACATAACATTCTAGACTACGTTACCTTATGGAGAAGAAGGATGCAATGGTGGGTCTTCTGAGATGGAACTTTGTATTCGAGAAGTTTGATTTCGACATAAAGGATAAACCTAGTGTAAAAAATGTAGTTGATGATCACATCTCTTGTCTCGAGCTTCTTGCTTCTCTTGACATTGCACCAATTCAAGATTCCTTCCCGTACGAGTTGATACTTTCTATCAACTCTCTCTTGTGGTACGTCAATATTGTGAAGTATCTTGTCTGTATGGATGTTTTCTGAGATTGGCCAAAGAGTCGCATTGACTGGCTCAAGTCGAATTTGAGAAACTATTATTGGGAGTATTTGTTCCTCACCGTTGAGGAACCATATTGTGTATGGAGGAGTTGTATTCCTCAAGTGGAATACAAGAGTGTCCTCATTCACTATCATATTTTAGACATAGGAGGGCATCACTTCAGGAAGAGAACCACATGGGAGATGTTGCAGTATAGCTTTTATTGACCGATTTTGTTTTGTGATGTCTATAACTTCGTGAAGTTGTGCATGGTATGACAGAGAACAGGAGGGAACGTTGGTCCCTAGGATGAGATACCGATGAAGCCGATCATCATTTGTGATGTATCTGACATTTGGAACATCGACTTCATGGGCTCGTTTTCTAGTAGCCATGAATTTGAGTATATCCTTCTCGTGGGGGATTATCTGTCAAGGTGGATGGAGGCTATCCCAACCTAAGTCACAGACATCGGGACTGTTTGTTAAGTTTGTGAGAGAGAACATTATCTCTAGGTTCATAGTCCCCAAGATACTAATATCTAATGGGGGTAGTCATTTTATGAATCGTGATCTGAAAAAGTTGGTGAAGAGCTATGACATCGAGCACTGTGTCGTAAGTCCTTACCTCCCACAATCTAATGGTATGATAGAGGATTCAAACAAGGAGGTAAATAACACTCTGTAGAAGTTCGTTTGCCCAAATAGGAAGAACTACCACGTTCTTCGGGCTTGTAGAACAACTTATAAGATACATTTGGGAACCTCCCTATTCATGATGGTTTTTGGCAAGTCGTGTCATTTGCTCGTGGAGTTAATTTACAAATCTGAATGGGCAATCAAAAAGGTCAATTGAAATAGTTTCCAAGGAGAGAAAAGGAGAGGTGGATCTAAAGGAGTTGTTGAAATCAGAACCTAAGCATATGACAATGGTGTGATTTATATAAGGACAGAGTGAAGCATTGGGGAGAAACAAGCCCTCTATTCGTTGTTTTGGAGGTCAGAATTTCATCGTCAATAGTGGAGCTCCGATGAGGTGGAGTCACTTCAGCGAGGTGGCTAAGTGGTTCAGCCATTTGGTCCTTTATAGGCTAGGGTTCGGAGTTCAAAAGTCGTAAACCGTCTTATTTCGAACATTACTTTTGCCTATGATGTTCATTTTTGATGTTCTTGAACATGTTGGAAACATCTGTAACAATACAAGATATATTACTAATTTTCCAAAATGGATATTGGATTAGTTCGGAAATTGTGATTTTGTAGAATCTGACACTTCGGGGTTTACATTGTGCGTGCGTGCGTGCGTGCGTGCGTGCGTGGGGTGTGTGTGTGTGTGTGTGTGTGTGTGTGTGTCTTAATAAGATACACATATATAAATTCGATGATACAGATAACTATACCTCTGTACACCATAAAGATATGAAACCATATTTGTTTTCAGATAAAAAAATGGAAGAAATATCATCATTCATATATGTATCTGCAAAGGAAAATAAAAATAGCATCCTTATTTGTACCTATATACTAAACTAAAAATACATATCCTGTGACCGATTAAAAATAGATACGATGTGGATATATATCTATATACCACTATCCAATTATGTACAATATGTAAATAACTTTAATCATTAGTTATTGATTTTTTGTTGAGATAATGGGGGGCATGGATGAAAACGGATATGGATATATCCGAATATCTGTTTACTGTATTTGAAAAATTAACGGATACATATATCTGTATCCAAATGTTAATCGAATACTGATCGGATATGGATTGTAAAAATTTTTCGGATACGGATACGGGTATGGTATGACTTGAATATTTGAATCCGAATTCGGATATCCGAATACAACATTTAATATTATTTTATATATATGTTAATTTGATATAAGCAACAATATCGTGTTATTATATCAGTATTATACATTATATAATTCAATATATTAATGTTATTAATAGACTTACATTTATTTGGAGATGTCTATGAACAAAAGTTACAAAACCTTATCCCTCTTTTTACTTTCCATCAAGAATGCATGTCACCTCAACATTCACTTTTGTCATGATGCAACTTATTTATATTTCATTAACATTTTTTAAAATCATTATGAACTTTGATTAAAAAAATTCAATTCATATTTGTATTTGTATGCGACTTTATTTGATCTGTATTCAGATTCCATGTTTATTGAATCCATATTTTGATTTCACTCTTTATTCGATTCGTATTTGGGTCCGATCTTTATTCGATCCATATATTCGGGTCGATCCATATTTGGATCCGATAAATATCCGATTCGGATCCGTGTCCGTAATTCTAAGGATATGATTTCCTTAATGCATAGCTGAATCATATCCGTGCCCGTATCCGTATTTGATAGAGACGAAGCGAATTATGGATATGGAAATAGGCATATCCGATCCGTATCTGATCCATTTTAATTTCCGAGAGGGCTATTATATATAACATATATATTTTAATTACTAAATCATGTATTTAGATTATACATGTACCCCCCTCTCCCCTCACTGCTCACCATAGTCACACCACCCCCAACACCATCGTGCCGTGTCACTTGTAACCACCCCCACACTATTCCTCGTGCATGCTCCTCCTTAAATAGAGATTTAAAAAATGAAATGCGGAATTTATGCATGATGATATGAACATCACATGGACGCCACATGAGATTTGGATAGGTGGTGGAGTATGTTTTGTGGTGTATATATCATAATTGGAAAATCTCTATATCTTATGCAATATACGATAGAAAGAGTGAAGGAGGCAAAGCTCTCTTGCTTCTTCTCTCTTGTCTCCCTATCTCTTTGCTATATAGAATGCCACATCATTCCTTGGGTACAGATCATCTTTTGTACAACAGAGGTGTCAAGAATAAAGTTATGTAAGAGGGTATTTTAGACATTTGTCCCTTGTGGTGTGGTGTCCTCTCTGTAAACCCTAACCCTAATCCTCTTGTTATATAAAGAGGATTAGGGAGCCTAATGGAATACACAGAAAATTCTAATCACAGAATCAACATGGTATCAGAGCCTTAGGTTCTGACCTAGGGATATGTGCTACCTTTTCCCTCTTCCCTCTCAACTAGAGCGTCGTCCTCCGCCCTCCCTCCCATCCCGCCTCCTCTCGATCTCGTGTGCCTTGACCGGTATCGCCCGCCTACCTTCTCCACGCTCCCGATCCCTGTGTCAATCCAGTATCACACTTTTCCGTTTCCCGATCACCCCTCGACTCCCGATTCCCCTCACCCTCTCTCCTGACTCCCAATTCCCCTCACACCACGTCCCAAGCCTCCCTCTCCAGGATGACCCAGGCCGCATCCTCAGCATCTCACCCCACGTCCACATCCCAGGACCCAGCATCCTATCCAGCGCCCCACGTTCCTCACGCCCTTGATCGCATCCTACCCCACGCCCTAGGCGATCTTCAACCCCAGGAGATCTTCAACCAAGGACCTGCAACCCCCCCCCCCCCCCCGGACCCTGCATCTCCTCCAGGAACTACAACCAGCCGCCAGGATTTTCATCCTCCCGGCCCTTCAACCAACATCTCTCAGAAGATCTTAACCGAGCGCTCCACGCCAAAGCCAAGGCGCATAGCCCATGCTAGATGCCAGACACACTTTCCAAGACCAGACGCACACGCCCCTACTCCAAGCACCTTCCAACAATCTACCAGGCCCAAATATTCCGCCAGACGCAGCGACACTGACGGTCACTCAAGCCACATGTATCCAAGTCATCTTCCTCTCCAGCAACCGCAAACCCTGCGCAGGATGAACCTGATCCAGCACCGACCCTTTTCCTTTACACATATATGTATCATGTGTGTGTTGTACTAGAATATATATATAAGAGGAGAAAGACACGATAAAAAACAAACAAAAGAGGTGGCAGCATCGCAATAATAGTGCGCTAGGTTCTCGCTGCAGATTGACGACGGGCGCATCTATGGCATCCGAGGTTGATGGAGGAGGTCATTCAAAAATATCCTCATTTGGATCAATTACAAAATTAAATGTCACAAACTACTTCATGTGGTCTCAGCTTTTCCTGATGATTGTTCGAGGCTACGATAAAGAACACATCATCCTCGAAGAAGAACCAACCACCAAGGTTGGTAAATATGCTACTTGGATCAAAGATAATGGCATGGTAATCTCTTGGATAATGGTTAGCATTATTAGGATTGCACAGGAGTTTGTCTACTATGACAGTGCGCACAACATGTGGAAATCCCTGTTAGCCACCTATGAATAGGACCAAAACTCTACCAAAATGTATCAATTATTTCATGATTTGATGTATATGTGTCAGAACGAGTGCCTGTTATCAAAATATTTCTCAACCGTTAAATCTCTTGTTGCAAACTACAACGTGTGCACTCCTCTATGCACATGTCCCATGCAACGACAACATCGACAGAATATGACGATCATGATCTTCCTTGGCGGATTAGATCAAACATTTGCAGCCCCTCGAGATCAGATGATTACTTCCCCTACTCTTCCAACTATGGAGTAAGCTTACAACACGTTTTGCCGACTACCGACTCCTTCTACAGAAACTATGAGCCAAACAACATCCCTTGCGGCTTCAGGACAAGGCTTCAGAGGTCTTCAAAGGGGCAGGGGTCATGGTCGTCACTCGCTCGGATGAGGGTGATCACCATAACAGTGCTCATTCTGCCACAAATTAGGACACAGTGAAGCCATTTGCTACAGCAAACACAAACGTCCAAGACCATCAGCTCAAGTTGCTACTGCAAACATCGAAGGAGGATCGATCAAAATCCCTTGAAAAGATTTTCAGGATCTCATGCAACGACTATCACAGATGAACCCCGATGAGGCCACGACATCAGGAGATATATCCGCAATTGCCTGGACAGGTACAGTTCTTGCTTCAGCTAACCATCATAATCACTAAATATGGCTCATTGATACGGGGGCTCCACTCATTTGTGTGGCAATCCACGCCTTCTTCAAAAACTTCATACAACCTAGCCAGGAATGACTGTTCAAGTCGTTGATGGAAGATCGTCACCAGTTAAAGGTGTCGGGGATGTGCATCTTACCTCCACAATAAAAATGAATAATGTTCTTTTAGTTTCAGATTTTCCACTTAGTCTACTCTCAGTCAGCCAAATATGCAAGGAGCTTCACTGCCGAGTAATTTTTGATGCCACTACTTGTGTTTGTTTATGACATAATGACTGGGAGGACGATTGGTACGGGCCGTGAAGAAGGGAGTGTCTGCCATCTTGAACACCCCTCTACTGTGGTCGCCTATTCCATGACTTCTTTTGGCAAGTCATCCACCACTCTTTGACATCAGTGTTTAGGTCATCCTTCATCTTACAAGCTTAGTCGTCTTATCCCACACCTCTCCTCGACGAGTACTATCAGTTGTGAATCTTGTCAGCTTGGGAAACATCATCATGCTACTTTTCCTTCCTTGGGTAATCAACATTCTATGAATATCTTTGATTTAGTCCACATGGATATTTGGGGTCCTAGTAGGTACCCTGATCGCCTAGGTCATCATTATTATCTTGTCCCCATTGATGATTTTTCTAGAGTATCGTGGATATTTCTTTTGAAAAACAAATCGGATGCCACTAGTATCATTACTCGATATATCGGATGGCATCACCAAAATAAAAACTCAATTCGGCCGGACAATCAAAACTCTTCGGTCTGATAATGGACAAGAGTTCTTATTATCCAATGACTTGCAAAGCCTCCTCACTAATCAAGGTATTGTGTACCAGATCACATGTCCTCACACGTCTCAACAAAACGGTGTCGCTGAACGTAAACATCGCCATATTCTTGATAATGCACGCACATTACTTCTTGCTTATAATGTCCCATCACTCTATTGGGGTGATGCCATCCTCACTGCTACATTTATTATTAATCAGATGCCATCTACAACTCTACAATAATAAATCCCATTGAAATCCTTTTTCCTAGAAAGGCCATTTATCCAATGCAGCCGAGGGATTTTGGATATACTGTGTTTGTTCATCTTCCTGCATATGGCAGAGATAAGCTAGTTGCACGAGCAATCAAATGTGTCTTTTTAAGGTATGCTACACATCAAAAAGGATATAGGTGCTTCGACACTCTGTTACGTAAACACTTTGTAAGTGCTGATGTCACCTTCTTCGAGTCAATTCCCTACTTCTCAATAGCAACCACTAATATCCCTCCACCAAATATCTCAGCAAGAGTCCCCTCCTCCACCCTATCAGTTCCAACTCCCCAACAAGTCTCCACTTTCCCTTCTGAGCCAGAGCCACCTCCTCATGTATGCTCCACCACTCAGAACATGGAAACTATTGTCATTGCAGATACCCCAGCAGATCTCTCGATTGCTCAACGACGCCTAGCTCGACAGTGTCCATCTATCTATCAAACAAAGCATCTGATCTCTGCAGCAGTGTCCCTCTCCAAGCTTACTCTAGCTTACAAGAATTTTGCACAGGCAGTCTCAAACACTGCTATCTCGAAGAACCACATTGATGCCCTAACAGATCCCCACTGGTCTCAAGCAATGCAAGAGGAGATGTCAGCTCTGGAATTAAGAAATACTTGGATACTGGTGGATTCTTCTGAAAATAGCCAAACTATTGGCTCGAAATGGGTCTTCACTGTAAAGTACAACCCAGACGGTTCTATTGCACGCTACAAGGCTCGCTTGGTCGCTAAAGGGTTTACACAAACCTATGGTGTTGATTTCTTCGACACATTTTCACCGATCGCTCGTCTGTCAACAGTAAGAATTCTCCTTGTTGTCGTAGTTCAGTTGGATTGGCCCTTACATCAACTGGATGTCAAAAATGTCTTCCTATATGGTGATCTTCATGAGGTCATTTATATGCAATAACCACCTGGATTCGAGTGACAAGGGGAGTGTCAGAAGGTATGCTTGTTACGCAAGACAATTTATGGGTTGAAACAAAATCCTCGAGCTTAGTTTCACAAACTATCTAAAGTATTACATGGTATTTGATTCACAAGGTCGTCATCTGATCACTCCTTGTTCATAAAAAAGAGCTCGAAGGGCACAATAGCAATGCTGGTATATGTTGATGACATCACCCTTATAGGAGATGATCATGAAGAGATTGCCAGAGTAAAGAAGCACCTGGCTGAACAATTTGTGATTAAGGATTTTGGACCATTGCGGTATTTCTTGGGGATTGAGATAGCTAGATCAAGGCATGGGTTGGTTATGTCTCAGCTGAAATATGCCATTGATCTACTAACAGAAACATGAATGTTTGGTTGTAAGACGGCACATATCCCTATGGATCCTAAAGGACGAATCTTCAAGGAAGGAGCAACAGAGGATGCTGGTAGATACAAATGCCTAGTTGGAAAACTGCTTTATCTCACTATTACTCAGCCAGATATTTCTCGGGCAGTAGGAAGACTAAGTCAGGTTTATGGACTTTCCTACTGTAAATCACTTTGAGGCGTGCATAATGATTCTTCGACACATCAAGCAGTCTCCTGGGAAAGGACTAATATTTCGCAAGGACGGTAACCTCAACCTCATGGCCTATTCTGATGCAGACTACGGAGGATGCTTGCAAGACAGAAAATCTACCACGGGTTTCTGCACATATCTGGGAAGAAACCTTATCACATGGAAAAGTAAAAAGCAAGCTGTGGTGTAACAGTCGAGTGCTGAAAGTGAATATAGAGCCATGGCACACGCAATAGCCGAACTCATGTGGGTTAAGTCCGTACTAACTGACCTCCATGTCAGGTCTAAGGACATTATAGAACTAAGATGTGACAATCAAGCAGCAATGTACATTGCAAATAATCCCATGTTTCATGAGCAAACAAAACATGTGAAAATTGATTACATTGCACAAGAGATCTCATACAAAAAGGGTTATTACGCACACAAGGTGTTCTATCTACGAAGCAAGCTGCAGATATATTTACAACGTTGCTAGCACGTGTCCAGTTTGAGAAATGTTGTAACAAGATGAGCATGTGCGATTTATATGCTCCAGCTTGAAGGGGAGTATCAAGAATAAAGTTATATAAGAGGGTATTTTAGACATTTGTCCCTTGTGGTGTCCTCTCTCTGTAAACCCTAACCCTAATCCTCTTGTTATATAAAGAGGATTAGGGAACCTAATGGAATACACAAAAAAATCTAATCACAGAATCAACAAGAGGCATTGTAATAGCGGCGGGTCGTTAGATTACAATAGAGCGTGTTGCATGAAAAGATCCACCAAAACCACGAGCCCATGTGCGCCGCTTGATTGTGATCGAACGACTCCTCGCCATTACAACACTCTGTTGTACAAGAGGATTCTAGCCCTCATCCCGCATCTCTCTAGCAATGTCACATCACCGAGCACGAGAAACCTGATTGATGTCATCATAAGTCAACAAAATGTATAGTCTCTTCTCGCCGCCCTTGTACTCTTATTGTAAAATTAATGTTTATTACTATGTACAAAAAACCACTAAAATTAAAAAAAATCGAAACTATAAATAAGTACAAAACCCTATATATGTAAGCATAAAACAAATCATATAAAAAAAGAAAATATATGCGTATACATAAAAATTACAAGAATAGAGTATAAATACAAATAATATCTATATATACATAAATTTTACCATTACTTCTTTGAAAAAGGAATGGAGTCGGATTGCTCACAGATGTAATACGAATAATTTGTGAATTAAATTAAGAATTCATATAGAAAATGAATGACAACTGATGAAACAGATGCAACTACATTGTTAAATTCTGGTGAAGGTTAAACGTAGACACACCTGATCAAGCATTCAACACTATACAATCCTATGTCATTCTTCGCATTTAACCGGTGTTGCTGAAATGATGACAACCTTTACAGAAATAAACGCTTTTACAAAATTGATCTCCATGAATAAGTCTATAATTTTTCGAAGGAATAAATAGAGTAAATTACATAAAACTTCCTGTGAATTGAATCACAGAATGTGCTTCTGCTCATTTACAGCAATATTACGAATCGAATCAGAAAGATAAGGTCTAGTAAAACATGCAATTAATGTTCCCTTTATCTGACATTAAAGAAATTAAAAAAATTGATGAAGAACATCTTACGGATGCAGGACTAAGAACAGCTAGTCTTCGCCTTTCTCCTCTCGATCGGAAGAGAGGAAACTAAGATGCTTTTGTTCCTTAACGGGGAAGTGATATCCCACAAACATTGCAATAAATATATATTTGATGTTGCAATCCAGAAGAAAAATAAATTATCATTTCATTTTCCAGAGTAGCTTCCTCGAGATATAGGGGGCAGTATAATTAAGGAATAAATAACTAGTCAACCCAGGTTACAACATAGGTGATGCGATCCTCTTTTATCCTTTTTTTTACGAAATGACATTGGATTTGAGCGAAGTTTGTATGATATGTAGAACATAATCTAAGATTTAATCTATATGTGATATGCTTTGAATCCTAAAAATCTGACCCAGATTGAAGAACGGTCGTAGGAACCCCCTTGCCTTACCATACTCCAACAAGGCGGGGTTCTCACTGCATACCTACAACGATACTGTAGGTCTTTTTTTTGTAAGAACTGAAGTTTGTCTGGTGAGATGTGAATATTTGCTATATAAACGTTTGCTGGCTGCGAAAGAGGTGGATGGATGATGAGGAGAAGCCTTGTAGAGAGATGGAAGATGAGAGTTCACTTCCTAAAATAGGATTTTGCTTTGGTAACATGAGTGTTCTAATCATAATATTATGAGTTTTATGACATCATGACTTCAGGATCATTGATTCCTTATGAAGAGACATTCGTCAGAGAAAAATCAGAGAAATAACAGAAGAGTATGCTGATTGGTTTAATTGGCATTTGATCAGATTTCAAAGTACATCCACGTATTTAGAGTTATAGACTTCAATGCATTGGTATTCTGGTTATAAGTTTGCACTGAACTATCTTTATTTTTGGTAATTTATTGTTGGGGATATGGCACACAACCCATGAGTATCCCCTAAAATTGTCATGCAGCAAAGATGGCATAACAAATATATGTTCCCCACACGAGAACTCAATGGCAACAATGATAGCAAGCAATCACAAACAAGCAACCACACGAGACAAGGATTTTTACGTGGAAACCCTTACTCGATGTGAGTAAGGGAAAAACCACGGGGCAAGAGCGGCAACGAATTCAGTACGGTCAAATGGAGCCAATGTTCTTCCCGGTTTTGTTGCCCACAAAATCGAGGTACAAGCTACACGCACAACGATAGTTCTTCCACAAGAAACTAACTAACCCTAGGTATCTAACAATACCAAATGTGCTCAAAATCAAAGAGATAAGGGTGGCTTCCCTTGTGGGCTCCCGGATGGAGACCCAAACATGATGCTCGGCTCCTTGAGGTCGTCAACAACGACCTCCAACTGCTCCCAAAACATGCCCAAACTGCAGCTCCAAATCCGCAACCCTAGCCGCTGCTCCTCTCGAGCTCGGCGACTGCTCTATCATTCTCGCACTCGGCCCCCTGGCACGCGTGGAGGAAGACGAAGAGGGTCCCAAGACCCTTGCTACTGTTGTTGTTGGAATGGAAGGAACCCAACGAGGGGCGTCCTAGAATCTGGAATGGGAATGGGCGAATGGGGGAGAAGCGGCTTCCGTTCTTTTGGAATAAAGAATGGGACTCACAGTCCCTGTTCTGGAATCGGGCCAACAGATGGGGCTCCCCATATGTTGGGGAAATATCAAAGAAGCCCTTCAAGTTGGGGTTGGATAGCTAATTACCCAACAACCTCCCCCTCCAGCCGCAACGGGGAGGTGTTGTCTTCGCAATGGAGATCAAAAAGAGGTGACACCGCTCAGCTCTCTACAGAGTTGAAGCTTGTCACGAGTGACTGCCTTTGTCAACATGTCTGAGGGGTTATCATCGGGGTGAATCTTCTTCAACATGAGCTGCTTCTGATCAATTACATCCCTCAGCCAATAGTATCTCACATCAATGTGTTTTGTCCGAGCATGGTTAATGGTACTCTTGCTCAAATCTATAGCGCTCTGGCTATCACAGAACACAACCGGCTCACTATCATCCAATCCAAACTCACTGAGAAAGCATTGTACCCACGACACTTCTTTACCAGCCTCTGCTGCTGCTATGTATTCTGCCTCGGTAGTTGAGAGATAAACACATTTCTGTAGCTCGAATTGCCATGATATGGCTCCCCTGCAAATTTGAAAATGTAACCTGAGATGGACTTTCTCTGATCCATGTCTCCTACCATATCTAGATCAGTGAAGCCACATAGTTTGGGATCTGACCTCCCAAACACAAGACACATACTTGAGGTTCCTCTCAAGTATCTCAAGATCCATTTCACGGCCTCCCAATGGTCCTTCCCCGGATTGGACATAAATCTGCTCACCACGCCTACTGCATAGGCTATGTCGGGTCTAGTGCAAATCATTGCATACATGAGTCTCCCAACTACGGACTGATATGGGATCTTGGCCATCTCTGTTTTCTCCTCAGAAGTAGAAGGACATGACTCTTTGGTTAGCTCTTGTGGCAACCACAACATGTGCTTCTTCATGTCCATTGTAGTACGCATCCCAAGGATGTGGCTTGTCTTGCCCAAATCTTTCATCTCAAACTCCTTGGAGAGTTATCTCTTGAGCTTCGCAATGAGATTGGAATCATGACCTACAATCAACATGTCATCCACATACATCAAAAGAATGACGAACCTGACATTGGGAAGACGACGAACATATACACATGGGTCGGCTGCAATCCTCTTGAAGCCCTGCTTTCCCATGAAAGCATCAAACTTCAAGTACCATTGTCTCGGGGCTTACTTCAAGCCATAAAGACTCTTTCTCAACCTGCAAACCATGTGCTATTTCCCTTTCTCTTGAAAACCCTGTGGTTACTCCATGTAGATCTCTTCTTTTAGATCACTGTGAAGAAACGTCGTCTTCACATCCATCTACTCCAGCTCAAGGTCCATGCTAGCAACAAGTCCTAGCACCATTCTCATTGAATTCATCTTCACCATTGGGGAGAAGATCTCATCATAGTCCACTCCTTCCTTCTGACTGGACCCTTTCACTACCAATCTGGCCTTGTACTTCACCCGCTTGCCGTTGTCATTTGATTTCAGCTTGTAGACTCATTTGTTCTTCAAGGCTTTCTTGCCTTTAGGAAGCTCAGCAAGATCATAAGTATGATTCTTTCTAAGAGATAACATCTCTTCATTCATTGCATTGCGCCAATGATCCTTGTCCTTATGGATCTGTGCCTCCTCAAAGGTGTATGGCTCACATGCATCTGTGAGCATCACGTACCAGGAAGTGGGGTAACAGGATGATGGCAGGTGTGTCCTCTCAGATCTCCTGACCTGAGGCTCTGTTGCATTTGCATGTGGATGAGGCTTCTCCCCCTGCCCTAGGTCCCCTGGACCTGCATCAACGGGGTTTGCGTCTGGCTCATGTTGCTCTAGCTGCCCATCCTTTCCACCCGTACCCTGTACTAGAGAGGGATTTGTATCCTCATCACTATCATCATCCATGGAAAACTCATCTGCATCACCACTCTCAGTGGCGTCCTCAGCCAATGTCTGGTTCTCATAAAAGATCACATCCCTGTGTCTGGTGACAATCTTCTTTCTTGGATTCCAAAGACGATATCCAAACTCCTTATCTCCATAGCCAAGAAAAATACAATGCACTACCCTGTCATCCAACTTCTTCCGCTTCTTCGTGGGTACCAATGCATGCGCCTTGCATCTAAACACCCTCAAGTGAGCATATGAGGGGTCCTTCCCTGTCCAAACACACTCTAGAATCTTGAAGCCCAAAGGAACTGATGGAGATCGGTTGATCAAGTAACATGCGGTACAAACTACCTCAGTCCAAAAAGTCTTGGGCAACTTCGCTGTCTTCAGCATACAACAGACTCTCTCAACAATGGTCATGTTCATCCTCTCAGCTAGACCATTGTGCTGGGATGTGTCTGGCTCTGTCCTCTCATGCCTGATGCTGTGCTCTGCACAATAGCCCTGAAAGCTATGGGAGATGTACTCTCCCCCATTATCCGTGCGTAGACACTTCAACAATTTCCTGTCTCACGCTCAACCATGGCATGGAATTTCTTGAAGCAATCAAACACCTGATCCTTGTAAAAGGTCTCCCTTCACATTGGATCTGGCTCTGTATGGAGCACTCCTGCTCTTCCCAACCTCACATGCATCACAAGGAGATAAAGTGATGTCATTGTGGTAGGGGATAAACTCTCTCTTGCTCAGAAGCTGCAAGCCCTTCTGGCTCATGCGGCCAAGTCGACGGTGCCACAAATCTGAATTGTCTGCCTCGCTAGCATGCAAACTCCCATCCATGACCTTCACTCTAGTCATATATAATGTGTGACACAAACTGCCTCTAGCCATGATGAGAGAACCCTTGCTAATCTTGCACTTGCTGTCGTCGAACTTCAGATGGTGGCCTTCACTATCTAGCTGTGAGACAGATATAAGGCTAAGACGTACATCAGGAACATGCCTCACATTCTGGAGTGTCATTGAGCACCCAACATCCATCTGAATCGAGATGGTGCCCATGCCAATGATCTTAGAGTAACTCTTGTTACCCATCAAGATTCGTCCATAATCACCCCTAGTGTAGGTGGTGAAGAACTCACTGTGTGGAGTCACATGATAGGAGGCGACCGTGTCAACGACCCACTCTAAATCACTCCCTGCATGCAAGCACTAATCATGGATGGTGAGAATCACCTCATCTGCATTGTCATCTGCCACAACTGCAGCTACATTCCCATCTTCATTTTTCTGGTTCTTCTTGGCTTCAGCTTGCTCTCTCTTCCAAACCCTGCAATCTCTCTTCCAGTGACCTGGTTTCTGGCAATGGTGACACTTTCCTCTGCCCTTGGACTTGTCTCTGGATTTCTGCCTCTCATGTGACGCTCCTCTGTTGCTGGATCTTCCTCTCCTCTCAACTGCATACACATGTGAAGAGGAGGATGCCTCTCCCGAAGAGTGACGTCTAATCTCCTCATTTAGGAGACTGCCCTTGAACATAGCCATGGTCAACTTGTTGTCCTTCGCAGAGTTGCTCATGGTGACTACTAGAGTCTCCCAATTGTCTGGCAGTGAACCCAACAAGAGAAGTGCCTGCAACTCATCATCAAGTACCAACCCCATGGAGGTCAACTGGTTGATAATGCTTTGGAAGTCATTCAAGTGCTCTGCCACTTTGGTCATGTACTTGTATTTCAAGTTGACAAGCTTTCTCATCAAGAAAGCCTTGTTGGTTGCGGTCTTCTAGTCATAGAGTTCGGACAATTTGTCCCATAACTCCTTTGCATTCGTCTCCTCGGCCACGTGATGAAAGACCGACATGTCAAGCCACTTCTGAATGGTCCCAATGGCCTTTCGGTTCAACTTTGTCCACTTTCCTGTGGACATGTTCTCCGGCTTGGCGCTCTCACCCTCCACCGGATCGTGGAGGTCCTTGCAATAGAAGATGTCTTCCATCTTGGCCTTCCAAATCTGTCAGTTGCTGCTTGTGAGCTTAATCATAGTACCTTCATCATCTTTGCCCATTTTGCACAGCCTGTGCTCTAATACCACTTGTTGGGGATATGGCACACAACCCAGGAGTATCCCCTAAAACTGTCCTGCAGCAAAGATGGCACAACAAATATATGTTCCTTACACGGGAACGCAATGGCAACAATGATAGCAAGCAATCACAAACAAGCAACCACACGAGACAAGGATTTTTACGTGGAAACCCTTACTCGAAGAGAGTAAGGGAAAAACCAAGGGCAAGACCGGTAACGAATTCACTACGGTCAAATGGAGCCAATGTTCTTCCCAATTTTGTTGCCCATGAAACCGAGGTACAAGCCACACGTACAACAATAGTTCTTCCACGAGAAACTAACTATCCCTAGGTATCTAACAATACCAAATGTGCTCAAAATCAAAGAGATAAGGGTGGCTTCCCTTGTGGGCTCCCGGGTGGAGACCCAAACACGATGCTCGACTCCTTGAGGTCGTCAACAACGACCTCCAACTGCTCCCAAAACACGCCCAAACTGCAGCTCCAAATCCGCAACCCTAGCCGCTGCTCCTCTCGAGCTCGGCCACTGCTCTATGCTTCTCACGCTCGGCCCCCTAGCGCGCGTGGAGGAAGACGAAGAGGGTCCCAAGACCCTTGTTACTGCTGCTGCTGGAATGGAAGGAACCCAATGGTGGGCGTCCTAGAATCTGGAATGGGAATGGACGAATGGGGGAGAAGGTGCTTCCGTTCTTTTGGAATAATGAATGGGACTCATAGTCCCTGTTCTGGAATCAGGCCAACAGATGGGGCTCCCCACTTGATGGGGAAATATCAAAGAAGTCCCTCAAGTTGGAGCTGGATAGCTAATTACCCAACATTTATATCATTATAAGGATGATTGTTTTGTGTACGTCCCTCGAATGTTATAACATATGATTATAATGCTTGATTTTATGTTTTGATCAAGCTCCTATTTTTTTACTTTTACATTAGAGATTTTCGACGTTAAAAAATCTGCATATCTGTGATTTATTCTTTCTACTGTTGGATTTTTTCCATATTTGAGGGAGAGATGATTACGATTATGATCGTGAAAATTAGAGCATTGTGTAGCAGAGTTGGACTTCATGTAATCCTTAAAGAAGATTTTATTAGATTTGATCAAATTTCATTAATAATTTAATTAGTTGAGATCCTGATTAATTAAGATTGATTGGGATCTTATTTCAATCAATACATGATTGTATTTGAGATTATAAAAGAAAAGATGGGTGGGGTTATTTCATTACGATGCCACAACAAGAGAATGAAACAATATGAGAGAGAGAACTATAGTTGGTCTTCTTAAAAATTATTCTTAATGATCATGAAAGGAAACAAACCACTTATGAAAACCTCGGGTTTTAACCCAAAAACATGTCTAAGTTGGTGATAACCGAATTGTTACAATCCATTAGAAAATTCATGAAAAGACTATTTTGATCTAATTGTAACATGTGATAGCTTGTTTGATGTGTAACGTCGTCGAAAATCCAACACATATGAAATATTGCTAATCGGAGTTCAGATGAGTAAGATATGCTCATTTTAGTGAAGATAGGTAAGTCTGAAATACTAGTACATGAATTTAGGTAGGGGTCACCTAAAATATCTGTCCAAATCCATCTAAAAGGATATAAAAGATTCCACGAGTTTCTCTCTCCTCTGCTTTGCGAACCCTAGTAGCCACCCACCACTCCCACCTCCCAATCTCGTTGGAGCTCCACCGTAGTATCGTCGGAGGTGGCAAATCGTTTATTATTTTTAATATAATTACAAGTCTTTTTTTGCAGGTTTTTCCTCGTTGGTCCATGTGGACCAACCAGGAGGGTCCGAGAGTTGACCACGGATCAACTCTCTGACTCGTCCTACTGTTGTATCAGATTGCATTTTTCCTCAATTTCTTCGAATTTTGGAGGCCACGCCTTTCACCATTTGATGTCGAGTCCTTGACCACTTTTTCTCCTCGATAACCCACCTTACACGCCCTACTCTTTCATCGGGGATTAATCCATCAATCCGCCTCGATCTTTGCTCGCACGTCACCACCTTATACATAAACCCCCCTTCTTCCATTTTCAAATTTTGAACCCCATTTTTGACCTCGTTTGGCCACCTTTTCTTGTGCCCTGGATCTGAGAAGGTGACAGCTTCTCCTCCAGCCAGGTTAGGCGTGTCGGCGAGGCCTTGAGGGCCGGTTCCACCATCTCCGGCAAGCCCGTCGTCGAGGTCACATCTCTTGGCTTTCCCAGCCAGTCGAGGTACCTTTTCTTCTTATTTTTATTGTATTTTTAGTTTTGCAGTAGCTATAGAACTTTATACCAACCGTCCTCCTCGCCTAACACCCGACTAAATACAATCTTGACCACCTCGTCGGAGCTTGCTCCGACGAGCTTCGATTCCGTATCCCCAGCCCGTTTCCACCCCGCTGTGGGAACGAGGCACTTTGCCCTCGACCCCATAAACTTCCTTTGCAGGTACCATGAGCAACAAAGACGCCAGAGGTGATTTTGTTCATCGTCGGAGCTTCCTAGGGTCCTCCTTGGCCTCACCGCTGTAGGAGCACTCCATAAGCCGCCGACCCTTTTTGTCGCCATCAGCACACAGAGGAGACCAACAGGAGCATTTGTGTGCCTTTTGGAGCTTCATAACATGTCGGAGGGAGGCACCATCGTTGGAGGAAGCTCGCAACGGCAAGCCGTCTTCCCCATTCATCCATCAACCTTCTCCATCATCGGATCATCAAGTGTCAGTCGTCGACACGTGTTTAAGTGATCGCATCATGATCGTCTGATCACGCAAAGTGAGTGGGTATTTTGCTCTTTTGCCTGCTCCATTTTTTGTATTTAATCTTTAATATGAAATCTTTCATCTTATATGCATTTTGTTTTGTAATAATTGCGACAAAGACCTTCGACTTCTCGTATTTGCAAACAGGTCCCCGGGCACATCACCTCATGTGCCTTGCACGCGTAAGGTTTGGACATTTTGCACCAAGACCCCTAGGGTTCTATGTATTGCTAATTAGTCCCAGAACTAGTTTATTGCAGTTATAATCTTTTTGGATATTTTGCAGTATAGACCCTAACCTTTTGTATAATTGTATTATAGTCCCGCTAGGCTCACGTGCTTGTCGCGTGAGCATTGGCGATTTTGCAGGAAA
This sequence comes from Ottelia alismoides, assembly GCA_037367405.1. NCBI lineage: Eukaryota > Viridiplantae > Streptophyta > Magnoliopsida > Alismatales > Hydrocharitaceae > Ottelia > Ottelia alismoides. Next base: position 58,168 of record JAZKJV010006930.1, read on the forward strand.
GGGCTGGGAGTTTTGGTTATTGATAATTGGTCCCATAACTTTTTGTAGATGTTCAATATTTCTGTGAAAATTGCAATTTGGCCCTCACACTAACAGATATTTACAAAAACCATCCAACATTGCTTTTCTCTTTGTCGTTTGTATTTGTTTCATCCATCTATAAATCTCTAAAAAATCTAAAAAATATCAGTGTGTGCATGTTGCATTGAACATTCATGCCGTATTTTTATTTTACATTTTTGAGCCTTTGTATTATTTATAAAAATCCAAAAACATGCATTTTCATCTCTGTCTGCATTAGAAAATGCATAAAAACTATAAAATCCTTTTATTTATTTAAATATTTTACAACTTCAAATCAAAAATCACTAAAAACATAAAAGAAAACTCTAAAAAATTGTAAAATCCCAAAAACATTTATAAAAATATAAAAAATCCCTAAAAATCCTAAAAATATATTTCTTGTTCCTAAATTTTCTCTATTTTATTATCTTTATATTAAAATTAATTTGGAGAATTTTGGATACTGTTTACTATTTTTCATCTCCATTTTAATTTCAGGCATTTATTTTATTCCCCTGTTTCGAGTAATTTGGACTTTAAAAATACTAAAAAATTAAAAAAAACAGAAAATTACAAAAAACATCAAAAATATAAAAAGCTCAAAAATATTTTATTTCCTGTATTTTGGATATTTTTATCTGCTTTTATCTCTCTCTTACTCCTCTTGTATATATACTCTATATAGCTTATTATATATTTTAAAGAAAAAGAAAATATAAAAATATAAAATATAAAAAGAAAATACAAAATCAGAAAATTAAAAATCAAAATATAAAAATATAAAATCAAAAATCAAATAAAAAATTAAAAACCCAAAAAAATAGCACATTTGACAAATTGATCAGATTCATTTTTGAGCACTTATTGCCCCGATGTACCTCTTGCTTCATGTGTTCGACACTCTGCACATACTTGTACCTATACACATCTTTGTTGTAGAGTTATAATAAATTTTAACTCCACATATTGCTTTTCATTGTTTGATTCTGAATTGTGGGTTAATTATTATTTTAATCTGGATTTCATGTGGTCGATTCAACGACTGAGTCTCGCCTTGTGTGGAACTTAAGACCGCTCGATTTTTGGGTTAAAGAAATGGCACCGTTGCCAGGGAGCAATAACGTTTAGATTGGGATTCATCTCTTGATTGTGATATTTGTCTATATTTTTGCTCATTCATTTGATATAATTGTTTGACTTGTCTAATCACCCTCTCTTGTTGACTTTATGCGAGGAATTACGGATCGAGGGAGGCATTTTACCCAAGGTGCATACACAACCACGTGAAGGCAGGAGGAGATTTCTGACCTAGCGTCAAAGGAGATAGGGAGGACTTGAGAAGACAGTCACATTTTGAGCATTTTTGTGTATTTATCTACTTGTGTGATTTTAGTGAGAGAGAGACTCTATTATTGTAATAAAACAGGTACTCGGAACTTTAGACATTCGGGCCCAATTTCCTAGTGTCTGTTCACTTGGGGGTCACCGTGGTTTTTCACGGTTTTCATCACATTTTTTTACTTTGTTTCTCGATTTTGTTTTCTCTATTTTATGTGATTAAGCCCTTAGTTTAAGGATTGCTTGCGATAGATTAAGGTCAAACACCTAATATATTTGCCTGTGCCTATAGTGACATTTGGACTTAGTCAAAATTTTGAATTACTTCTCACTTAGTCTTGGAACCATCGCGCTGTGAGAGTTCTCTATACTCCACTTGCAGGATCCATTGTGGTGAGCATCTAGGAGACTCCAAGACCGGACACTTCGGTTCCATTCTAAGTCATTAGCATTGGTTCTTCACGATAATAGCAATTTCAGAAACTTAGGGCTATTTCATCAGCTTGCATTTGCATATAGATAGGTTTCAATTCTGCTAAGCATCTTTGCATGAAGAGTGCTGGAGGCAAGGTGAGCATTTCTCTTTAGCATACATCATTGATTTGTCGCTTGCATTGGTTTTCTGACTCTCCCTTTGATTTTGCCAACCTAGGTGCTTAAAGGAATTGACTCCTGGATAGGCTCGTGCATTTCCCACTAATCCAAAAAAAGTGATAACAAATAAAATTAGGACTGTTAACATTACTTGACTCTAAAAACTACCAAAAAGAAAAATCTTGTATTGGGGTGAGTAATTCCCTCATTTTCTTCGCTTTTACTTGCTCGCGCACACACTAAGAATTAGTACCAAAATACCATTTCAGACCCCTAAGTGTTTGTGCAACTTTTGGACTTCTCACCTAACTCTAAAACAGACAAGATAAAAAGACCGCTCTTTTACGGTCCCTACAGATTTAAGTAGGTGAATTGTGGGTTTATTTTGTGTGAGTTTTGTTTGTGCTTTCTTGTGTGTATTCCAGATCGCCTCTATGCATTTGTGCCTTTTTCTCGCTTCTCTTGATTTGACCGTCGTGTTCTCCCGATCATTTTCCTCTTGTTTTGAGATGACTGAATGGAGCGTATTTTATCCGGACTTTACGGATCCCGCATTCACTCCAGCCGGTCCACCTCCCTTTTTCCAGGAGGACTTTGCTCCTGACTTTTGTACATATCCTCCTCAACCAGTGATTCAGGACTCGGACTTTTATCCACATCCACTTTCACATTTCCCTTCACATCCACCCGAGACTGATATGTTGGAGTCACCTTTCATGGAGTCCACCCTCGAGCACTTGACCCAAATGATGGATCATATGAGACAGAGGATTGACAACCTCACTAGCATAAATAAGAGCGACCATGATTCTCCACCATTTGATTATATGGGTTCAATCGAGGAATTCCATGAGAGCTTGCAATCGTCCAAAATACAAAAAAATGAAAAAATTTTAAAAATCCAAAAAGAGTTCGGGAGACGTTTGGTTGATTCAGACTGTGAGGAGAGGGAGCCTTTGCTAGATCATTTGTCCACGCAGCCTTTCACACCCTATCCCACCTTTGACCCTGAGTATGTCGTTGTAAAGACTGCTCTTGGCATGCCTCCTGTATATGTTGATTCCAACTTCCTCCCTTGTATGGAGGAGGTCCAAAAATTCAAAAAAAATATTGACTGAACCCGAAGTGGTGGATACCATTCATGAGATCATCCGTGCCCCACTTCAGCAGGCCATGACTGATTTATCTATTCCTCTTCCCAAGAAGAGAGAGCGGAAGAGCAGATCCGAGCATCATATATTGTCCATGGCCACTACCCACACCATCATACACCGTCTTATTCCTAAGAAGAGGAACACTGCCACACCTTTCATTAGTTGCACCATCTCTGACCATACATGTGATCGCACTCTCCTCAATGGTGGTGCTTCTATTAGCATCATACCTTTCTCGTTGGTACAATCTCTTCACTTATGGCCTCTCAAGAAGACCAGATGATCGTTCAGTTTGCTGATGGATCAATAAAGAGGCCGAAGGGTATCCTTGAAAATGCCATCATATCGGTTCAGGGCACGAGATACAATGTCGATTTTGTCGTATTGCCCATGGAGACCTCCACAGGGGAGCACTCTTCAATCATCCTGGGACAACCATTCCTCGCCTCTGCGAGGGTCGTTATTGATTATGGTTAAGGAGAGATTTGCTTTCGTCTTGTTGATAAGAGCGAGGTGGTCATCACTACACCCACTGCCGATTAGAGAACTGCACTTGATGTGACTACACCTATTCTGGCTGACCCTGAGGCATATGATCTTTATGAGGATATCAGAGAGACTTTCTTTATGACCGATGATGAGACCCGAGAATTCCTCTCCAAGGAGGAAGACTCGGAAAGCATATACCTTGAAGTTTCCGCTTCCTGTGACTGGTGTTGTGTTGATGACATCCACGGGATCTACACGATCGAAACCATTAAGCGGAGGGCATATTCAGAGACTAGACATGATGAACATGACTCGACTACTTTCACTGATGAGTCCGTTCCTGTTCATTTGGATATTGATGAGACAAAGGCCGAATTTGATTCGGTTGCTTTTATTCGGAAATTCGGGCCTTTTTATGAGAAAGATGATCCGGTTGAGATTGTAGAGTACGAACATAGTTCGACTACTTCCACTGATGAGTTCGTTCCTTTTGATTTTGACCTGGACGAAACCTCGCAGGACGACACTAACTACACTTCTTCCAATGATGATGAGTTCGTCCCATTCCACTTTGATATCAGCAAGACTCCCAAGGCCAGACCTAGTCGTACTTCTTCCACTCACTCATCTGTGCCTTCATACCCTAGGACCACCGAGGATCTTCACTCTGTCGACCCTGTTCGGTTTGCGTCATCTTAGGACCCCGATGTCGACTTGCACCATACTAGATCTATCCCTCAGCGGTCCCACAAAAAAGTTTGCTTTCAACCTTCTTGATCCTTTGTACATCCATCTCGGTTGTATATCCTATTTTGTTCATCTTTGTCCCTTTACTGTATTGCTCATCCACCCTATTCTCGTGTGTGCCTTGCTTAAGACGTAATTTGTACTAAATATAGTGGGGGTGGATGAGCCGAGGATTATTTGATCCTAAGTATAGGGGGGACGGTCAACTTCTCATTCATTCATTCATTTCTCCATTCGTTTATTCTTTAGACTTTTCTATACTCAGTCGAGTTATGTCTTCTCTTTTTCTCTCTGATCTATGAGGACATGGCTCAAGCTAAGTATACGAGGGTCGTATATACTTCATATATACTTTAGCCATAACTCATACTTTGTATTTTTATTAATAATTATGGCTAATCATACTTTTAAAATTCATTAAAAACACTTAACAAAAGAATGTTGATTATTCCTCAAATTGTTTTGTATTTACTGATTAAAAAATCAGGTAAAAATGTTTTTTTTTGCAGAATATTTGAAAAATAGTTTGAAAACTGTTTTTGAAAATCTTTTGAAAAGTAGTTGGAAACCGTTTTGTTACATGTTTTCAACCTTTGTAAAAACATTTTTGATTGAAAAAATTATTTTCTTTGTGTGAAATAAAAATGTTTGAAAAAGGATTTGCAAATGTTTGGAAAATGGTTGCAAAAATATTTGAAAAATCTATATATACTATTTGAAAAAACCTTTGCAAAATGATTTTCAATGTGGTACGTATTTGTAAAAAATATTTTGGACTATAGTTTTCCAAAATTGTTTGAAAAAAAACCCTTTCAAATAAATTTGAGGAATATAGGCATCACTTTAAATTTTTTTATTTATAAAATTGATCACTTACCCCATGTAAATTCGTAAAACTTAATTCTTGTAAATATAAGATGCATCCCTTTGTAAATATTTCTACCTAGTTTTTGGACAAATTTTTTATTTTCAAAAATCCCAAAAATATTTGCAAAATTAAAAATGCCAAAAACATTTGAAAAATCTTTTTGAAAAACCCAAAAAATGCATATCCATCATCTTTTCAAAAAACCCATAAAAAGTTCAAAATCTTGAAAATTGCATCACAAAAAAATTTTCTGCATTGAGCATAGCATTTGCATAGCATGAGCATTTTTCGGATTGAGTTTAATAGTTGGACAGTTCTAAGTAAAATTCGAAGATTGGAGCTTGGTCAGACCTTAAAATATACCTAATAACAGGAATCTTATATGATCTGGAATTGAGGTACTTCAAGTCTAGTTGACTTAATTCTTTGAGGATCACGAGACTTGGTTTAATGGATTCTTGATTGCCTAAGTAGAGTATTTCGGAGCACATGCATGACTCTTGTTGATAATGACCTAACTTGGACACATGCACCTTTCACTTGGCTCAACTCAGTTGGAGTGGTGAGGGGGTTGGATTTGCTGGTACGAGATACACACAAGTGGAAATATTTATCCTCCTCTAGGGAGGGAATTGCACCCCAACCCATCCGGTAATGATGAGTTTTGAAGACAGGAGAGTGTGGGTTGCAATAAAGCTTCAAAAGAGGAATAGTCTACTGGCTCAAGAGGAAAAACTCCTTATGTAAATGTTGTTGTGAAAAGTATTTCCAAAAAAAGAGCAAAAAGCAAAAACTCCGAAAAAGTGGACATGTCTGTATAAAAATAAAAATGTCTGTCGGAGTGCATATTTGTATAGTCAATAAGCAAGCTTGAGCTTCAAAGTCAAATCATGTGAGCCTGCAGCTGGATGACTTGACAACACTGGTCTTGCATCCTAGGATAGGTAGCTACACTGGCTACCGTCCATTCTTCTCTTCACCCTCTCCTCTTGAGTTGGTTGCCACTTGAACTTAGAAGGGAATACCCCGCTCCTCGAGGAATGAGTTATTGGATTGGGGAATCATTGGGTTGTCATGCTGGAGAAGTCAGTCTCTTTGTCATTTTAGTTGGGGAGAGCCACCATCACTTACACTGTACGAGTCAGATTCATAGTCATAAGGGTTTGCGTATGAGCTGAAGTATTCTGACCTGGCTATTGAGGAGACTTAAGCAGGGTTTTGGGATTCTCGAAGGCTAGTGGATTTCAAATTCGATTCCCATTAAGGTTCCACCTGCACTAAAATTTCAAAGGTCTGGCTTAAGCTCCACACTTTGATTTTGTGAAGACAAGTTTGATAATTAAATTTCATCCATCTTTTCTTCTTTTTCTTTTCTTTGTTTTTCTTTTTCTGCACTTATTGCATAAGTGTTTGTTAGGGACTAGCAAAGGCAAGTATAGGGGGATGATGAAGCTCCATTTCATCATCTTTATTTTATCTTTTTGGCCTTAAAAATCCTAGTAAATGAGTGTAAATAGGCTTAATTTAGGCATTTTACCATCCATGCATTGTTGTGTAAATAGTGTATAAAATACGATTTTTATAGCCAAAATTATAGAATAAAGAAAAGAAAAGAAAAAGAATAGAATATTGGAAATATATTATGACCCGAAACCCCAAGACCTAAGCATCTCGATGATTAGGTCGACAAAGAATAAAGTGGGGGGGAGATAAGGGCCAAAATACAATAAAAATCCCTTTTATTTAATTCATTCTTTATTCATTTTTGGGACCTATTTTTAGTTCCACTTTTTATACTTCAAATAAAGAAACTTTGAACATGAAAGTTGTAGATAATTACAAATAGAAAAAAATATAAAATTGATTTCATACAAAAATAATATATGGTGTACAAAATATACTCTGAATAAATTTTCAAAATCCCAACTTCCCAGACCCATATCTCTCAAATAAAAACTCAAAATGTATCAAAATCACTCTAATTGTATATAACTTTTAATAATCTATATAATGAAGTGTTTTCATATTTTTTGGAGTTACGGTTTGCAAGTTGTATTTTGGACCCCTATTGTATACTTATACCGATTAAAATATTCATTTTATTTATTATTCATTATTTTTATAATTTTATATTTTTTATAATTTTGTAAATATTATTTATAATATATTTTTATATTAAAATAGGTATAAAAATATAAAGAAAATGTAAAATAAAATACTTGTATCAATACATAGGTAAAATACTTATATCTATAACTATAAAGAATGTACTTCTATTTATTTAATTATATAAATTACTAAAAAATAAAATAAATATATATTTAAGTTTATAAAATTAAGTTATAAATATATAAAATAATAAAATAAAATAATAAAATTAAATATACAAAATAAAAATATATAGATTAATATACCTCTATAACCCATAAAAGGTAACTTATAATTTTAAACCTCGAAAAAATAGATAAAAATCATAATAAAATAATTTCGAAAATAATAAATATTTTTAATTTAATAGCCTAAAAAATAAAATCATTTAATATTTTTAATATTATTTACAATTCATTTTCAGTAGGTTTTTTCGGGAGGGTCCGAGAGTTGACCGCGGGTCAACTCTCTGAACCACCCCTGTTGTTGTGTCAGATTGCATTTTTCCTTGATTTCTTCGAATTTTGGAGGCCACGCCTTTCACCATTTGATGTCGAGTCCTTGACCACCTTTTCTCCTCGATAACAACCTTACATGCCCTACTCTTTCATCGGGGATTGATCCATTGATCCGCTCGGTCCACCACGATCTTTTCTCGCCCGTCACCACCTTGTACATAAACCCTCCTTCTTCCATTTTCAAATTTTGAACCCCATTTTTGACCTTGTTTGGCCTCCTTTTCTTGTGCCCTGGACGGGAGAAGGTGACAGCTTCTCCTCCAGCCAAGTTAGGCGTGTCGGCGAGGCCTTGAGGGCCGGTTCCACCACCTCCGGCAAGCCCATCGTCGAGGTCACATCTCTTGGCTTTCCCGGACAGTCGAGGTACTTTTTCTTCTTATTTTTATTGTATTTTTAGTTTCAGATTAGCTGTAGGACTTTATCCCAGCCATCCTCCTCGCCTAACACCCAACTAAATACCATCTTGACCACCTCGTCGGAGCTTGCTCCATCGAGCTTCGATTCTGTATCCCCAGCTCGTTTCCACCCCGCTGTGGGGTCAATGCACTTTGCCCTCGACCCCATAACCTTCCTTTGGAGGTATCTAGAGCAACAGAGATGCGTAGAGGAGATTTTGCATACCGTCGGAGCTTCCTAGGGTCCTCTTAGGCCTCGCCGCCATAGGAGCACTCCAGAAGTCGCCGACCCATTTTGCCACCACCAACACACAGAGTAAGCCTGCGGGAGCATTTTTGTTCCTTTTGGAGCTTCATAGCACGCTGGGGGTGGCACCATCGTCGGAGGAAGCTTGTATCAACGAGCCTTCTTCCTCGTTCATCCATCAGCCTTCTCCGTCGTTGGATCATCAAGTACGAGACGTCGACACGTGTTTAAGTGATCGCATCAGAACTGTCAGATCACGCAAAGTGAGTGGGTGTTTTGCTCTTTTGCCCGCTCCATTTTTTGTATTTAATCTTTAATACGAAATCTTTCATCTGTTATGTATTTTTTTCTAATAATTGTGACAAATACCTTCAAGTTCTTGTATTTACACACATGTCCCTGGGCATGTCACCTCACGTGCCTTACGCGCTTGAGGTTTGGACATTTTGTGATGGGAACCCTACGATTCTATGTATCGCTAAATAGTCCCAGAACTAGTTTATTGTAGTTATAATATTTTTGGACATTTTGCAGTATAGACCCTAGCGTTTTGTGTAATTACATTATAGTCCTCGCCAGGCTCGCATGCTTGTCGCGTGAGCTTTGGCGATTTTGCAGGGAAGGGCTGGGAGCTTTGGTTATTGATAATTGGTCCCATAACTTTTGTAGACGTTCAATATTTCTATAAAAATTGCAACTTGGCCCTTACACTTTCAGATATTTACAAAAATACCCATACCAGTATTGCTTTTTCTCATTGTCGTTTGTATTTATTTCATGCATCTATAAATCTCTAAAAAAATCTAAAAAATATCATTGTGTACCTCTTGCATTGAACATTCATGCCATATTTTTATTTTACATTTTTGAGCCTTTTTATTATTTATAAAATTCAAAAACATGCATTTTCATCTAGTTTGCATTAGAAAATACATAACAATTATAATCCCTTTTGAAAAATTCCAAAAAATATATTTCTATTTATTTAATTATTTTACAACTTCAAACCAAAAATCACTAAAAATATAAAAGAAAACTCTAAAAAATTGTAAAACCCCTAAAACTTTTATACAATATAAAAAATCCTAAAAATATATTTGTTGTTCCCAAATTTTCTTTATTTTATTATTTTTATATTAAAATTAATTTGGATAATTTTGATATTGTTTATTATTTTTCATCTCCATTTTAATTTCAGGCATTTATTTTATTCTCTGTTTTGAGTAATTTGGACTTTAGAAATACTAAAAAATTAGAAAAAATACAGGAAAATAAAAAACATCAGAAAACATAAAAAAACCAAAAATATTTTATTTCCTGTATTTTAGATATTTTTATACACTTTTATCTCTCTCTTACTCCTCTTGTATATATACTCTATATAGCTTACTATATATTTTAAAAGAAAAAGGAAATATAAAAAATATAAAATATAAAAAAATTAAAAATTAGAAAATTAAAAATCAAAGTATAAAGTATAAAATATAAAATCAAATAAAAAAATTAAAAATTTAAAAAACCCATAAAAACATCACATATAGACAAATTGATCAAGTTCATTTTTGAGCACTTATTGCCCCGATCTACCTCTTGCTTCTTGTGTTCGACACTCTACACATACTTGTACCTATACACATCTTTGTTGTAGAGTTATAATAAATTTTAATTCCACATATTGCTTTTCATTGTTTGATTCTAAATTGTGGGTTAATTTTTGTTTCAATCTGGATTTCGTGTGGTCGATTTAGCAATTGAGTTCCCGCCTTGTGTGGAACTTAAAACCACTTGATTTTTGGATTGAAAAATGATGCGGGAGGAAATCGGCCTTGGACGAGCAGTTTCTATTGATCATGAAGAACGATAGTTAGCTAATTGAATCGAGTCCGGAGTCTGATCTTGGGAGTCACTCGTTGCCTGCCACAACGGATCCCGCCAGCATTGTATGTGACTCCTCACGGTACGTGGTCTCAAATTCAATTAAACTAACATTTTCAATTAATTTTTATCCAGGTCCAATTACGTTCTATAGGAACCGATAATCAATTATGTGTTGGGCCTTAGCTATTTACATCACAATCAACAAAACATCCTACCTATAGGGGCCAAAATCACGAGAATCTAATAGAGAGTTATAGCGATGAAATAAAAAACTTAGAAAATAGTGGTGAGGTCCTACAAGTGCACCGACATTTGGCGAAACAGACCTCGAGAAAATATCCAAGTCGACAAGCCCACAGTTCGAAATGATTACAACAATTATTGTTCTCTCAAATAAAATAAAAGCTTTTTTTCTCGTCCCTGCTCTTCCTCATGTGCGGGTCCTCCAAATAGGATCCAAGGACACTCCAAGCAGTTCCTCATACAAAATTCAAAATAGATGATGGTCGGAAAACAATTATAATATAGAGAGACAACTAGAATAAAACTGAAAAATGGCTACAAAACCATGCTCCCCGGCAATAATGCCATTTTGATGACGCGGATTTCGACAGGTTAAGATGAGATAAATTATTCAATGGTCGTTGTTCTCAACCAATCGATTCGGTCAACGAGAAAAAAATGTTTTTAACCACCTAATAAAAGATAAATCAATGATTCGAAAATGTAAGTGGTTTCTCTATTCTATTTACCTGGTATAGCGAACAGGGTCGAACACAAGGAGCGTGATTTAAAAACTATGTTCTCAAATTTCAAAAATATTTTTTAGTGTTTTTTTAATTTTATTTTTTATTTTTCAAAACAAGTATAAAGGATAATAATACACAATACCACTCTTTTTGTATTTTTAAGACTAGTCAAAAATATCAGAAAATTAGTGAGAAAATGTTTTTGTGTTTTATATATTTTATAAGACTTTTGTTAATTTTTTTTCGAATTTCCCTGATGTTTTTGTGATTTTATAAAAAAACAAACAATGAAAAATAAAGAAAATGATGCACATCCAAGAGTATTTTACAACATAAAAATACTTTCAATGCCAAATACTCCTGAAAATTATTTTTAAGATAAACTACAATCAAATATCTACAAATAAAGACTGAAATCATGATTTTTGGTTTTTTTCTAACATTTTCTATAATTTTTTAAGATTTTTTTATTTTTCACAATTTTTTTGGTTTTTATAAATGATCTATGCATGAAAATTGGATAGAAATTAAAAGACAATAAAACACACCTACAGAAATTATTTGTAATTTTTCGATAAATTTTCGAATTTTTATGAATTGTCTGATTTCAGGCAAACAAAAAGACATTGTTTGTGATTTTTTTTAAATATTAAATAATAACAAAATGTGATGAAAATTTTATACAATGGAGAACACTATAATAAGAACATACACAATTTTTTTGAGAATTTTTAGAGTAATAAAAATATTTATTTAATTCATAGAGAGTAAGCAAATTATTGTCTCGAAGCAAAGGGACTTAAACGCAGATAGTTGAAGTTGTTGCACGCAGTAAATACCAGAAAGAAAATGCGGGGGGATGCAAATTACCCACTAAGTGCGTACGCGACACGTGATATACTAGAGTGCAGGGGTGCGTTTTGCGAAATATTTCTGAAATCCGAGGGATGTTCACACAATTCTCCTAAATAAAACTTGATCTAGAGCTGGCAAGAGTTCTTCTGTGATTGTTGAAGTCTCCGGGGGCCTTTTCGATAGTTCTCCTTAGTTGTTCCTTCGTTTGCAAAACAAAAAGCGACAAATGGCCAAAGCCGCCACCGCCCCTCTCTTCTCGTGTGGCGAACGGGCGGCGACCGCGGGGCTGACGTGTGGGCTTTGCGATTGTTGATGTACGACAGTCGGCAAGGTCAGGCTGCGAGGGAATCGATGAAGGATCGTGACGGTTGATGGGAGGTCCGCGCAGCGCTGTGGAGAAGAGCGAAGGTTGAAGGGCGCGGTCGGCGATGGCGAGGTGCTGGGCAGCCAGGTGGGGTCACGCTCACAGTGGCCAGCAGTGGGGCCTCAGGAGGAGGCGGCGGAGACGCGTGACTCCGTTGGAGGTCGGAGATGGCGGCGGTGTGGGGCTTCGCTGGCGGAGGTGAAGGCGGTGGAACCACCGGGGGCTCGCTGCTGGGCAGACGCGAGATGAGGTCGAGCTGCGGGGGCTCCACTGGCGAAGGCGCGGTGGCCTCGGGTGGCGATGCTGGGGGGCTGCGATGGAGATCTAGAGTGGTGTGCAGGCAGAGAAGGTGACGACCGGCTGCCTGCTGCGATTAATTTTCTTTTTTTTGCATTTATTTTATATTATTTTTATAAATTGTAAGCAGAATAAATACTGTAAAAAAATTAATTTTTTTAAATAAGAACTATAAAGTGAAATAAATTTTTTTATTTAGTTTTTAATTATTTTTTTAAGTTTTCCTGCAAAACAAAGGTTAGAGAGAAAAGTAATTATATGCATTTTTATTTTTTACTTATTTTATTTATAAACAAAAGAGGCTCTCAATGGGCGGATCATGTGATATGAAAGATAAATCTGAGGATCTGACCAACGTGCGTGGTCGGATGTGATAGGTTGTGTGAGATAAAATATGAAATGTAGAGATCGAAGAAAATGAACTGGAAAATCGATGTCGAATCGAAAATAGGTAGTGGAATTTTTTTGAAATTTTGATTAAAGATCAATTACAAGACAAAAATTTAATCTATGACTTATCTAAGAAAAATGACGGGAAGTAAAATGGATCTCACCTCGGGATCGGATAAGTCGTAATGGCCTTAACGAGGGTCGATACATTGTTACTGGACGGCTCGGAGGGTGGGCACCCTTCTTCAACAAGATAGCTATCGGAGATCGGGCTCATCTCCAACAAAGATTAATCAAAGAATGAAAGAATGAGGAAGAGCCCATTAAAAAGAGAAGAAAAATAAAAAAGGAAGGAATAAACAAAAGAAGAAGGTTTTTATTGGTTGATTAATAAAATAACTAAATAAATAAAATAATTAATTAATTACAAAATTTGGAATTAAATAAATAAATTAATTTATGGAAATTGATTATCCACCTTAATGGTGGCCATTAAAGGTATATAATCATATCTTATATACAAGGTAGCTTTTTAAATCAAATAATTGAATATAAATTTCGTAATTAAATTAATTAATTAATTAATGTTAGGTATTTTATTTTTATGGTGATTTTTATATAAGCAAATTAGTTGTATACAAATATGATGTATATATAATATAGTATACACATGTACAAATAAGGAAATAATTTTTATATATTTTTTTATTATTTATTTATATTTATATTTTATTTTTAATGAAAATAATATTTACAATTATGTATATTATGTATATAAAAATAAATATGAATAAATATGTACAATAAATATTGGTGAAATTGCATAAAACACCCAAGAAAATCGACTTTTCAACCATGAATCCAAAAATTATGAAACCATAGCCGGATAATTTAATTTAGAGTATAATGGAAGTGAGTTTGATTTAATTTGATTTCGTATGGAGCCGGAATTGGTATTTCTATTATCGCTTTGCGGCTTTTTCTGAGTGTGATTATTTGCAATATGTACTTTATTTTTATTGGCTATTATTTTTATTATTTACAACATATTTCTATTTACTACTTTTATTTACAAAAATAATTGATTTGAGGTCAAGTTATGTACAAATAAAATAGTACAAGTTTTATACAAATATACAGGAAGAGTATTTACAAAATATTTTTGGATTTTTGAATGAAGACCCTATCTCCCCCTACTTTATTTCTGGTCGACCAGGTCAGTCTTGACCTTCTCTCGGGGTTCGGGTCAGTCTGTATTTATTGCATAAACACATCCTTCATTTTTCTTTTCTTTTTCTTTTCTTCTTTATTCTTTTATTCTGAATACAAAAGTGTTAAAAATACATATTCAACGAATGCATGCAAACTTGTAATCTCATGAAATTAGTGGATATTTACAGATGTTTGACTAAAATCCTCAAATTAATTTGTAAATAAATAAAATATAAAATTATGCATTTTCTGTAAAAAAAAAATTAACTAAAATGCATAGGTTGTATATATATTTTATACCTATGAATAAAGGTTTTTATTTATTTCACCCAAATTTATTAATTAGTTAATTAATTTAATTAAAAATCACCAAAAATTAACTTATTTATTTAGTGGATATTTTTTATTTTGAAATCTTTTCATTTAAAGCCTTTTTCTATTTATTTTATATTTAAATTCAATCATTTAAATTAATTTTGTCTTGTAGATGTTGTCCTTATTCTTGCTTGGGTTTGAATGGTCCAACTGGGTCCGTTGTACCAGGTCAACTGGACCCCCTGCTCCCTTTTACCCTAAGAATATGATGGACCTCCTTCTTCTTTGATTTTTCCCAATCATACATGCATCGCTTCTTGCCTGAGTTTTCACCTCTTGATCACTTAATTAACCAAGTCACTCACCTGAATAATTTTTTACCTAAACTCACCTCAGTTGACGCTACAAACTTTTGAATTTTGCATGTCATTCACCTCTATAAAATAAGCTTCTAGATTCCCCATTCATCCATGATCCGCTTGCGGGCCATTTTTGCATCTGATATTGATGACCGTTCTGACCACTAGGGTATAAGGTGCTAAATGGTCTTTGCGATCCAAGCAATCAGGCTCGATCAATCAAGAAAAATAGACCACCAATATAATAGATAAAATCAAGTCAACATCAATATAGCGGTCTTGCTATTTTATTAACCTGGTATAACGACCAGGGTCGAACTCAAGGAGCACGTGATGGCCTTGCGGCCTACGAAGTAGTCAAAAAGAAAGAGAAGAAAAGAGTATTTTTGGTGGTTTTTAGGGTTTTTATATTTTTTTGGATTTTTTAATTAATTAAGAAACTAAGGAAAACAAGTATACAAGGCAAATCAACTGTTTATTTAATGCATCAAAAATCAGTCGAAAATTCTAATAAAAATATTTTTGTGTGTTTTATGTTTTTTATTGTCTTTGGTGAATTTTTGGGATTTTTCTGATGTTTATTTAATTTTCTAAAAATCAAACAGTGAAAGGAAAAGATGGTACTGTCCAGCCAAGCTTAAGGGACCTAGATAAAATATCTAGAAATCCCCAATAAGCCTGGAGGTAATTTTCCTGTATAGAGAAAGAAACAAGGAAAATTTGAGCACCTAAATTATTATTTTTGGGCTTTTAGTTTATTTATTAGAATTTTTAGAAGTTTTTAGGTGTTTTCAATTTTTAGGAGTTTTATATAATGAAAAATAGCCAAAATTGGCAAGAAAATCAAGCACAACAAATTAAACAGTAGCTAACTTTTTTGTAATTTTTAGATGAGTTTTAATATTTTTTTGTGATTTTCAAAGTTAAATAGTGAAGAAAATACATGTTTTTGAATTTTTAAAAATGCCAATTCAACATAAAAATGTCTCCAAAAATCCCAGAAAATTTTACACAATGGCAGGAGCCATGTATCCAATTTTCATTGAATTTGGAGTATGTTTGTTATTTTATTCAAAAATAAGAAGAAGGTACTGTGCACAGGGACCTAAGTGCAAATACCAAGAGTCCTGGGGGGTTCGGTGCAAAATACCCAGGAGATCACGCGCGTGGCGCGTGCCTGAGGCACTCAGGGACCCAAATGTAAGGAAAACAAGTTCCGAGGGCTATTTGATAACAGGTACCAAAAACCCAATGGCTTGTCTGCAAAATACCCAACAATAAACGCACATGCACTATTAAATTACGCACAGGGGTATAAATGCAATAATCCAAAAGTTTCCATTCAATTCATAACATATCAGAACTACAAGGCATAAAATGCAAATAGCCCAGAAAACCACGTGGCGAAGCACGTGCTACACCATACACAGGGGCATATAAGCAAAGAAAGTAAAGTGCGGGGTCCACGATGCAAATGTGCCAAAACTAAATAACTACACTATGTATTTACAGGACTAAATGCTAAATAAGATAAAAAGAAGGGCCTAAGGGTAAATTACCCTTTATTAATGGAGGCGTTGGATGGCAGCCACGTGGTAGATGGACGGTCCGGATCAGATGGCTCTCCAAAGCTAGGCTCCTCGGGCGAATCCGACGGTCTGGGCCTCGCCACGTGTGGATCTGACGGTGGGGATGTGTCGCGGCTAAACCTCGGCCATCGAACGGCTGGGATCAGTCCTCCACTGATCTGACGCTATCTGCAGCTCCGTGAATGAATGGTCATGATCTGATCTGGAGCTCTGAGGCTGATCGGACGGTCGGGGAAGATGCTGGAAGAACAGTTGGCCGGCGAGCTTCGCCGGCCCGAAACACGCGCTGAGATCCTCCCCTGCTGCTCCTGAAGATCGGAAAAGCTCCGCCGTGAAGCTCCGCAGCTGGTGGTGGCCTCCGATGACCCAGCCGAGCTCTGGAGAGCTCCGACGAGGTCGGCGGAGGTGGAGCTACTGGACCCAATGGTCCAAGCCCTCAGATGGGCTTGGATGAACCTGCAAAGTAGACCAGAAAGCTCGCGGGTCGAGGACAAACTGCCTCGACCCCGTTAGGCGTGGTGAAGGTGGTCGGGGGGTCGATATGGGCGAGCTCCGACGAGGGTGTGGACGGAGGAGCTTGAACCCCAGCTCCTGTGCGAGCTGGGTTGAGTGGATGGGTGCAGAACGTGCGCGGGAGGAAGGCGGAGGCGAAGGTGGATTCCGATAATCGAACGGAACGATGAGGTGGTCGGAATCGAAGGAAGGCGATGGCGGCGCGAATTGGGGCTAATCGAAAAATAGGGAAAAGGAAAGGGCAACGGGTCTACCTGGGTGGACGAAGCGACTGTGGATGAGCTTGCGCAGCTCTTGGTCCTTGCCTCAAGGAGCGTCGGTCTCCGAGGCTCGAGCTCCGGCTCTGGGCGGAGCACGGCGGTGTATCTCGCCGGATCAGTGGGCCACTGCCCCTCTCCTCGCTGCGACATCACCTGGAGCGAGCTGTCACTCTCATTCACGCACTGGAGGTCACCGGGGGTGGAGCGAATGAGCCAAAGATGGGAATGAAGGTGGCAGAGCTGGGACTTTATATGTCTAGGGGTCCGGCTATCGAGAGGTCGGGCAAGCAGCTCAGTGCGCGGATCCCCAAAATCCACCCCGGGCGTGGATCAGGGATGCTCAAGCTCGGATTAGAGCCCGGGGTTAACGGATTCAGGAGTCAGATCAAGTGTGCGAAATGGCGAGAAATCGGGTTGCGGGCACGGATCCGGGACAGGGTGGTCCTGGGGGGGAGTTGACTGGGCGGTCAACACTCCCCAGGGCCAATAGGAACAGGCCACGTGGAAAAGTTTAAAAATTCAATTAAAAATAACAAATGGCCGAATTATTAAAAAGTCAAATAATGGAATATTTTTGTTTTAATTTTTTCTATTTTTTTAGTGATTTTTAATTAATTTTTCAAAATAAAAATAGTGTATGTACATAGTAGGGCTATATATAGGTATATATACAATATATAGATTTTTAATTTTGATTTTTAATTTATTATTTTTATACAATTTTATTCCCATTTTATATTTTATTTATTTATATCATAAAATTAGGAATAAAAAGATATTTTTATTTTATTTTTATTATTTATATACATAGGTGAAATAAATAGATATGTACATATATACATGGTATATTTACAAAGTATTTTTGGATTTTTAATTTTTGTTAGTTTTATTTTGTTTTTGTTTTAATTGTTTTTATTTTATTTATTTACACCATATCATATAAAATATTTACAAAATTTGTGTAAATTAATTTTATTTATTTATAAAGCTAAATAAATAGGGATGAGTGGACTATATACAAGGTGACTATGTACATGAGTGATGTTTTTGTTTTCTTTTTAATTTTTCTATTTTTATCTTGTTTTTATATTTAAATATATACAAATATTTACAAACCTCTTTTAATCTATTTTTGGGAGGAAAATATTTTTATTTTATTTACATACATATTTACACACATGAGCCCCTATCTCCCTCTACTTTGGCTTTTATGCGGTCAGGCCCATGCTGAGCCCTCCCTTGGAATTAGGTTGCTCAATATTTATTCTAAATATTTCCCTCTTTTTCCTTTTACTCTTTATTCTTTTATTTTTGCACAAAAACATGCTAATTATTAAACTTTATACAATGCGTGCTTTTGATAATTATTTGTATTTACATGAATATACATGCGTTTGCAAAGGTTTTTGTAGCTAAAATATAAGAATAAAGAGTGATGAATGGGTATTCATCACCCCCCTATACTTAACTTTTGCTAGTCCCTTAGCAAACACTTATTTGAAAAAAGAAGTGAAAAAGAAAGAAAGAAAAAGAAAAGGAGAGGAATATACATGGATCAAGGTTGAATATTAAACTTTCCTTCATTAAATTGAATTATGGAGCTCGATCAGATCTTTGGATTATTAATGTGTCGGAACCTTATTTAGACTTAAGCTTAAAACTCAACAGCCTCTAAGTTCCACCAATCTATGGACAAGACTCCTCAATAAACCAGATCAGAACAAGTCTACATACACAAACTCTAATGACCATGAATCTTTCCATGCAGTGTAAGTGATATGTAGCTCCCCACCTCAGAAGTAACAAAGAAACAACCTCCCTCAACCTGATAACTCTAATGCCTCGGTCTAGCAACTCTTTCCTCGAGAAGCGGGGTATTCCCTTCTAAGTTCAAGTGCAACCGGCTCAAGAAGAGGGGGAAGAAGTATAGACTTTTGGAAGCTCAGCCAGTGTAGCTAAGTCTCCCGCTGCAAGCTTCATGAGATGTAGCATGGATACCATAAGCTTTTGCTTTATTTGACTATATACACTCCGGTGGGGTTATTAAATTTTCAATCCGGCCCACCACTTTTTTGGAGTTCTTTTTGCATTTTGCATTTTTTTCAAGTGCCTTTGTACAATATATCTACATGGTGCAGCATATATACAAGAAATTTTCCTCTTGAGCCAGTAGACTATCCCTCTTTTGAAGCTTTATTGCAACCCACGGCTTCTGTCTTTAGCCTTCATCACCACTAGACCAAGTTGAGACGCACTTCCTTCACTAGAAGAAGAAGAGAGGTTCCGCCTAGAAGTACTACCCTCATATGCTACCCCAAGCCAAAGGAAACTGCCTCCTCACCACCTCATCCGTGGAGAGCTATGTGTAAAGTGCTGGTGCAAGTCAAGCCATTGTCTCTAAGAGTCATGCGTGTGTTGTTAAGTGCTCTACTTAGGCTTATCAAGATGACATATGCTCATAGCCTAGTGGACTCAAAGAATTAAGTCCTTATGGACCTGAAAAGCCTTAACCCTAAGCCCTATAAGGTTCCTCTTAGAATTAGGTGGATTAAGATCTTAATCAAGCTCCATTTCTCAATTTAATTCCAGGCTAGTTTAAATGTCAACTATCATCCAGGAAAAACTATATACATATATACACAAAGATGCTATTTACAAATATTTACAATCGTGCAAAATTTTTGAAAAATGTTTTGAAATCATGAATGAATGGATGCATGAAGTGCAAGTTTTGCAAAAGTATTTACAAACATTTACACAAGATTTTTGCAAACTTTTGATTTTCAAAACATTTTGGAAAAATTTTGTACTATATACATAATTTTGATAAGAAAGTATTTACACAAACTTTACACAAAAACTTTTTGAAAACATTTTTACAAAAATAATTTTGTACACTAGCTATGTATGTGCAATAAAAGAATGCTTATTTACAGGAAAAATTTTTAATTTTTGAGATTTTTAGGGTTTTTAGCCATTTTATTCATTAACACACTCACACAAAGTACGAGTTATGGCTAAAGTATATATGAAATATATACACCCCCCTATACTTAGCTCGAACGATGTCCTCAGAGTGATCCAGAGCGATGAAGAAGACATAACTCGTGCTTAGTAAAAGGGAAGTGAAAAGGAATGGCTAGGTACAGAAATGAATAAATGAATAGAATGAGGAGAACTCGGTGGTTTCCCCCTATACTTAGGATTAAATAATCCTAAGTATAACAAGCTGTACATGAAGGGAAATCCGAGTGAAGAATGAACAGAGTCTGCCCCCCCTATACTTAGGGTAAAATATCCCTAAGTATAGGCGGCAAAACAGGGGCAGAACGAATGAAAAGAATACCCGCAGGTCCTACATCCCCCCTATACTTAGGGTAAAGTACACCCTAAGTATAGCATAATCATAAGATAAGAAAAGGGATGTGGGACTAAAGAATAGAGTGATATAGACAACTGGATCTATACAAGTCGGACGAACAGTGATAAACAGGCGTGAGATGCAATAGATGTGAGTCAAGAGACCACATCTCACGCAAAGTGAATAGGGGCAACATCAACGACCTGCGGCTCATGATCCAGAAATGGCTTGAGCCGCTGGCCATTCACTCGAAAGGTACTCTCAGAAGACAACTCGGATATATCAATGCTACCGTTGTCGTGTACCTTTCTCACAAGATAAGGTCCCTTCCATTTGCTCTGTAGCTTCCCTGGAAATAGACGAAGCCTCGCATCAAACAACCATACTCTCTGTCCAGGCTCAAAATGCTTGTGGCTGATATGAGAATCATGCCACTCCTTCACTCTCTCCTTATACTGTAGGCTGTTTGAGAAGGTTGTATCTCTAAGCTCCTCCAAGGATGCTAACTCTGCCCTCCTCTGGTCTCCTACACTATCTGGATCTAAAAGAATATCCGTGACTGCCCAAAGTGACTTGTGCCTCAACTCAACAGGTAAATGGCACGGCTTGCCATAAACTAGGCGAAAGGGAGATGTGCCCAATGGTGTCTTGAAAGACGTCCTATATGCCCACAAGACCGAGTCCAAAAGCTGTGACCAATCCTTTCGGTCAGAGCAGACGACTTTCTGCAAAATAGTCTTGATCTCCCTGTTCGAAACCTCGGCTAGACCATTCATCTGTGGATGGTATGGAGTGGCAACTCGATGGTCTATGCCGAACTCACTAGCAAGTGCCTTCACCTGGTCGTTGATGAAATGAGACCCCCCATCTGAAATCAATACTCGAGGTACCCCGAACCGCGTGATGATGTGTTTCCTCAAAAATCTGCAAACTGTCCTCGCATCAGCGGCTCGGGCGAGGATAGCCTCAACCCAACGACTAACATAGTCAATGGCCAACAGAATGTACTCAAATCCCTGAATCTTAGGGAATGGACCCATGAAATCGATGCCCCATGCGTCAAAAACCTCACAGAAGTGAATGGGTTGCATCGGCATCATATCACGCTGTCCACAAGTACCCATCCTCTGACAGTCAGTACACCTCTTCACGAACTCATCAGAGTCCTTGAAGAGGGTAGGCCACCACAAGCCGGATTGGAGCACTTTCTGTGTCGTTCTCCTCCCAGAGTGATGTCCTCCTGCCTCAAGCTTGTGGCAGTAAGTGAGGACGCTATGGTGCTCATCCTGAGGGATGCACCTACGCCAGACACTATCCCCTCCTTCGTGGTAAAGGATGGGATCCTCCCAGTGGTAAGACTTGGCCTTCGCGAGGAAGGTCTCAAGCCTCTGTCTGGGCCAACCTTGTGGGACTTTCTTAGCAACAAGAAAGTTCACAATATCGGCATACCACGGGAGTGAGGCGATAGTAAGGATCGCCTCATCTGGGAAGGTCTCACAAATGGGATCAATCTGCTCAAACTCCTCAGGCTGCTCTAAACGGGAGAGATGATCCGCCACCATATTCTTGACTCCAGGCTTATCCTTAATCTCAATATCGAACTCCTGGAGTAGAAGGATCCATCTAGTCAGTCTAGCCTTGGCATCCTTCTTTGCCATGAGGTATCGGATGGCGGTATGATCTGTGTACAAAGTCACTCTAGATCCAATGATGTACGATCTGAACTTATCTAGGGCGAACACTACTGCTAGCATCTCCTTCTCTGTGACTGTATAATTCCGCTGGGCGGAATCCAAGGTGCGACTAGTATAGTGGATAGAAAATGGAACTCCATCCCTCCTTTGTCCCAGCACAGCCCCCACGACAAAATCGGAGGTATCCGTCATGATCTCGAATGGGAGAGACCAATCTGGTGGCTGGAGGACATGAGCCTCAACAATACACTGCTTGAGAGTATCAAAGGACGAAAGACACTTGTCATCGACAAGGAACTCGGTGTCTTTCGTCAGCAGGTCAGTCAATGGTCGGGCAACTCTACTGAAATCATGGATGAACCGCCGATAGAAACCGACGTGCCCCAGGAAAGACCGTAACTGCCGCAGATTGGACGGTGGTGTGAGTTTTCTAATGACATCAACCTTGGCCGGATCAACCTCCATGCCCCTGTTGGAGATGATGTGGCCAAGCACCGTCCCTTGAGTCACCATAAAGTGACTCTTCTCCCAAGAAAGAACCAAGCGGACCTCAATACATCGCTGAAGTACTCGGTCTAGGCAGTCAAGACAGGAGTCGAATCCGTCGCCGTAAACCGAGAAATCATCCATGAAGACCTCTAAACACTCCCCTACCATGTCCGAAAAGATCGACAGCATGCATCTCTGAAAAGTCGCAGGGGCGTTGCATAGCCCAAATGGCATGCGTCGGAAGGCGTATGTGCAGAAGGGATAGGTAAAGGTGGTCTTCTCCTGATCCTCAGGAGCGATGGCCACCTGGTTGTAGCCCGAGTACCCATCCAGAAAACAATAATGGCTCTTCCCTGCCAGTCTCTCAATAATCTAATCAATAAAGGGCAGGGGGAAATGATCCTTCTTGGTGGCCTGGTTGAGTCTCCTGTAGTCAACACAAACCCGCCAAGAAGTGGGTACTCGTGTAGCAATCTCCTCTCCAGACTCGCTAATCACTGTAGTGATGCCCGTTTTCTTGGGCACCACATGCAAAGGGATGACCCACTTGGAGTCGGAGATGGGATAGATAAAATCGGCGCTCCACCATTTCGATATTTCCTTCATGACAACCTCTCTCAGATTTGGGTTCAGCCGCCGCTGGAACTCACGTGACGGCTTTGCCTCATCCTCGAGATAGATGTGGTGGGAGCACAGGGCCGGACTAATCCCATGGAGATCTGCTACGCTCCATCCTATTGCCTTGCGGTTCTTTTCAAGAACCCCCATCAGACGGGATTCCTGCTCTCCAGTCAAATTGGCTGAGATAATGACTGGGTACATCTCATGCTCACCCGCAAGGAATCTATACTTCAACGACAAAGGAAGTGGCTTCAGCTCTGGACAACTGGGTGCTGGCAAATCTGGCTTCGAAAGAAGATGCGTGTATGCTGCCAGGTCTGCCTGGGAGAAAGACAACGAACTCTCGCAAACCGGATCTGGAGAAGGCTACTCAACTGTACTGTCTCTGATCTGCTCTGCATCTACCTTCTCCTCAGCTGTAGGCTCTGTGGGACTCAGGTCTGGCATCTGATCATCGCAATCTGCCCAATCAGACTCTGAATCCGAGGGATCTGCATCAAACAAGGTGGCATCAGTACCACCGTCACACAAGGTGGCCTCAGTACCACCGTCACTGAACTCTGTGTCGCGGTCGAGAACCGGCTCTGCTGCCTCTGTAGTATCCTGAACCAGGGCTGTGCTCTCCAAGCTCTCCTCTGCTGTCATCTCGGCATCAGCTGTGTCTGTGTCTGAAAATGAGAGGATGGCCTGTGCTGCAGGGTCTGCCCATGCTGCCTCGTTGTCTGTGATCACAAAATCACAATCCTAGTGGATGTCTAGCCCGGCATCTGTCAACTGCTCTGTATCTGTGCTGGTCTCTGAGCATGCTCTGTCTCTGGCTCTGTAGTCCTCGACCTTCTCTATTTGTACACTCTCGCCCTCGACGCGAAAGTATACCTTCCCGCTATCATGATCAGTCACCGCCTTGGCTGTGGCCAAGAACGGACGATCGAGAATGATGGGGGTATCGGCCACTGAATCAGGGATCTCCATGTCCAACACTACGAAGTCCACGGGGAATTGCAGGCCCTGAATAGTGACGATGACGTCTCGCAACAATCCCTTCGGCCTCTTGACAGATCGATCAGCAAACTGAAGGACTGTCCTGCTCTGTCTAAGAGTGCCCAACTCGAAGCGGTCGAGAAGGGCTACCGGAAGGAGGTTGATAGACGATCTGCTATCCAATAGAGTCTAGTCAAACCTCTGCTCTCTGATATGACATCTGACATATGGGGCTCCTGAATCTGGCCTCTTGGCCGGCAGACGGTTCTGGATCGCGAAGCACATGGCTTTCGTCAGCACATGAATCTCTGAATGGTGGTTCCTCCTCCTCCTCCTGACTGTGGTCCTATCTCTCAACGATCGCTGAAGAAGGGGGATGTGCTACAAAGCCTCCTGAAGGGTCAGCTGTATATGGAATCTGTCGATCATGCTCTGGCTGAACTCCTCCTGCTCTCTCTTTTTTGGATCTTTTTCTTTTTTCTTCCCCTTCCCCATCTGAAGGGCTCTAGGGAAGGGGATCACAGGGTCCTTCTCAGATGAAGGACTAGAAAAGGGTCTAGACGGTTCGACGACCGGATCCACACATACATCATGCACCACAGTGGGACCAGAAGAAAATAAACCATTTCCTTTATTCACAGAACTGTTCAGAGATACATCAGGTGAAGGAAAAACAACAGATCTCTCTACATGAACTCTGGTGGCCTCAGTACCACCATCGGCTGGCTCAGCTGGAAGACTTGCGGCCTCAGTACCGCGCTCTAGCTCGGCATCAGGAGTGGCTTCAGTACTACCTCCTCGAACTGGTAAAACGGCGGCCTCAGTATCGCCGGTGGAATCAGCATCCTTGATGGCATCAGTACCACCGTCATCATCCTCCTCGTCGGGCGCTCTAGGTGGATCCTCATGATGTAGCTCAGACGAGGCACCACCTGCTGGCATCCTACCGCTCCTAAGTGTGACAAAATCAGTATCAAACAGATATCCAGTCATATCACCAAATGTATCACTAGGAGTGGTATACTCAGTACAAACTACCTGCTCAGATTTCCGCTTCAGGCTGTTGGGATTCAGCTCTAACTGGGCAGGGATGGCAGCCTTCCCTCTCACGATGTCCCGCATCTCCTGGCGGAACTCGTACATCTCCCGTCTGAAAGTAGCCTTCTGGTCCGTGAGGAGGCGGGCTATGTCGTCCAAGGCGGGGCTCTCGTATGGTGGACCATGAGAGCCCGACGGGTAGCCTCTCTGGTAATGAGGCTGCTGGAACTGGTGCTGCTGCTGAGAGGGGTAGGTAGGAGGGTGTTGCTGCTGGTGTGGCTGGTGAGGCTGCTCTCGCCTCCAAGACTGTCCCTGCTGATAGGGACGAGGAACGAAGGATGACTGCTGCTGTGACTGGTAAACTGGGGGTTGCTGCTGCTGGTGATCCCTCCGCTGGCTGTACTGGCCTCCCTGGCCAGATGGCTGCTGCTGGGGCTGGGTACCTCCACTCCCCCACCTGAATCCGGGATGGTCTCGTCGAATCCCAGGCTGAGGACGGTCATACCAAATCCCGTTGACATCCATCAACGGCTCTGCATCGTACTGGGCTGGCGGGAGCACTGCCAGAGGCTGATCCGGCTGGTATACCACCATCTGCATGTCTGGAGATGGGGTGACTGGTAGGAGGGCTGCTGCTGCTGGTACGGCTCCGCCTGTACAAGGTGAACCTGTCTAGGCTACTGGTGTGAGCTGGAGCGCTGGAACGAGCTGTTGCTGCCGCCGGTATCGCCTCGCGACTGAAGACGGGGCTGTGGAGCCGTCTGTGCCTCCTGGAGACACATGAGCTGGGTCTTCATGTCGCTCAGAGTCTGTGCCATCTGCTCCATCTGAGTGATGCCCTGGCACTGCTTCTTCTCGATCAGCTACATCCGATCTAACTTCTCACTGATGATACCCATATCCGCAGCGGATGACTCTGCCTGTGCTGCTGCTACTGCGAATGAACTGGATGGACCGGCATCGACCCGTGCTATCCTTTGGTACTGCACAGGTCCAGGCTGCTGTTGGGGTCTGCCCTGAGTGTACAACCTGGTCTGGGACATCACCATGTAGTTCTCGACCATCTCCTCGTAGATGGCCCAGACCTGGTCGTGATCCTTGGCGAAGTAAGACCCGCCACAAGAAGCATTCACCAAGCCCTGGAGCTCTGGTGTCAGCCTGCTGAAGAAGCTCTGCACAAGGTTGGGTTTCAAAATATCATGGTGCGGGCATCGGTCAGTCAGCTCACAAAACCTCTCCCATGCCTCATGGAATTGCTCGTTGGGGAGCATGGAGAAGTTGCTGATGAGGGCTCTCGCTGCATTGGTCCGCCCGAGTGGATAGTACTTGTTCAAGTACTCGGTGCGGAGCTGCTCCAAGGTGTAAACGAACTTCCCCAAGTGCTTCAGCCAGGTGGCTGCTCTATCTGCCAAGGAAAAGGGGAAGGCAATCATCCTGATAGTATCCTGGTCCACCTGTCGATCGTGGACAGTACTGCAAATCATCTCAATCTCCTGCAGGTGGAGATGAGGCTCCTCTGTGGCCAAACCGTGAAACCGAGGTAAGAGCTGCAAGGTGTTCGGGGGAAACTTGAAGTCCCCCACGATGGCTGGAAGTACCACCCAGCGGTGTGTCAAGGTCGACCCGGGATTGTGGTTCTCCCGTATCGATCTAAGTGGTGGTGGTGCTCCTCCTGCTGCTGCTGATGCTGCGGCTGCTGCCGCGGCTGCGGCGACAGCTGCCGCATCGTCGGGTCCTCCTCCTCCGCGGTTCTCGCGGTTGGCTCTCATCTGCTCAAGCTCTCTCCTCATGTCCATCATGAATGCTCCCTGATCCCTCAACTGCTGCTGCACTGACTCGAGGGAGGCGATCAGGGTGGAGTTGATCGAACCCTGGTCCAGAACGAAATGCTGCTCTCCCTGTGGACCTCTGGTGCGATCGTCGGAACTGCTGGCCATCGTCTCTGAAAAACCAAAACAACCAAACTCGGGTGCCGATAAATCATCTGTCTGTCTCTCCTCTGGCACTGGTATCTCCGAATCAGAAGAAGAAGGGTGGTCGAGGGGGAACAGGGTGGAGTCATACTCCGGTTCGAAGAGCGGGTCTGAGCTCCCACAAACCGACCTAGATGAATGGTCAGGAGAGCTGAAAAGCGGTGCAGCCAGAGGCTGCCTAAGAGACCTCCTGCCCATCATCGTGATCTGGCGAGTAAGGTGGATGAGATCTGGAAAAACTATGATCGAAAGCAAACCCCTAGTTCACCAACGCAACGCGAGCCGAAGACCGTAAAGGCTCGGTCAAATTATCTTATCAATTTTTATTTTGGTGAACAAGTAAAATATCAGAGCGATTACGTGACCTGCTGGGATACCCGATACTCTCTCAACCGACTGTCCCGCACAGAAGAGTCGGTAATCAGTCGAGATGAGCACCGGAGGGCTTTACCTAGTGTACGGGTCACTCTCTCGCACAATCAAACCAAACAATGAGGGGGTTGCTCTCCCCAAGACAAATTTTTAGGTGAGGTGTCTTTTAGGGTCGATAGTTTTAGCAGTCCCAATTTTATGGTTTTTCTTTTTTAGATTTTTTTAATGCAAGCAAAAACGCCTAACGAATTTTTCGGTTCTCCTGATTATTAAGTCCAAAACAGGGGGGAGAAGACGAAAAAACCGATGCGCGAGAAATCAATGATGCATGCAAAGTCAGAAATGCATACCTGGCTCCAGCACTCTACATGCAATATGATCCGCGCAGAATTTAAAAGACAGGAAATAAACTACCTAAATGGTGCAAGCGGAAAACCGAGTCCCTAAACAACAGTGCTACTCGAAAGAACGACTAGCCGATCACCAGCCTCCAATCCAAAGAGTCTGGTCTAGACCCACCCCTCCTCTTCTCGACAGGTCGAGTTCAGGAGTAGCGCTTGACGGGGCGGGCTCGCGGCGCGTAGGCTCGGAGGTGATGGAATGGCTATTTTATATTTTTTTTATTATAGGTCCAATTATCGTACTATAGGAACATGCAATTATATTAGGGTGTTTGGATCCTATGAATTACGTCACAATCAAGCAGAAAATCCTATGGTCAGGGGCTCGAAAATCCGCGTGAAACCGGAAAAGGCAGTAAAGGAAAACCGCGTAAAAACCGCGAAAAACCGAACTAGCTAAGGGGTCCCTCGAGCACACCAGTGCTCGGCGAAACAGACCCTGAAAGTTCAAGTCTTTGTCTGTCCCTGTATTATTACAATAGCAGTTCAATTATTGCGGAAATAAAACCTAATCTAAGCTATGCTACTCCGCGGGTATCCCGCGGCTCCCGCACTCCTGCTCGTTCCTCGCGCTCTCCCGCGGCTCTATAAAGAAAAGAGCCGCCTCCGACTCTCGCGGTTGCTTCGGCTTCCGAAGAAGCCACCTCGATCCTCGAGCCCTCACAAGAAAACAAACAGAACGTCAGACCAGATTATTTAAACAATTATGCAATTAAATGATCTATACAGAATATGCACAAAAAGCCGCGGAAAAGAAAACCGCGGAAAAACGACTACTAAGCCGTGCTCCCCGGCAACGGCGCCATTCTGATGACCGTTCTGACCACTAGGGTATAAGGTGCTAAATGGTCATTGCGAACCAAGCAATCAGGCTCAATCAATCAAGAAAAATAGACCACCAATATAATAGATAAAATCAAGTCAACATCAATATAGCGGTCTTGCTATTTTATTAACCTGGTATAGCGACTAGGGTCGAATTCAAGGAGCACGTGATGGCCTTGCGGCCTACGAATTAGTCAAAAAGAAAGAGAAGAAAAGAGTATTTTTGGTGGTTTTTAAGGTTTTTATATTTTTTGGATTTTTTAATTAATTAAGAAACTAAGGAAAACAAGTACACAAGGCAATTCAACTGTTTATTTAATGCATCAAAAATCAGTCAAAAATTCCAATAAAAATATTTTTGTGTTTTTTATGTTTTTTATTGTCTTTGGTGAATTTTTGGGATTTTTTGATGTTTATTTAATTTTCTAAAAATCAAACAGTGAAAGGAAAAGAAGGTGCTGTCCAGCCAAGCTTAAGGGACCTAGATAAAATATCTAGAAATCCCTAATAAGCATGGAGGTAATTTTCCTGTATAGAGAAAAAAACAAGGAAAATTTGAGCACCTAAATTATTATTTTTGGGTTTTTAGGTTATTTATTAGAATTTTTAGAAGTTTTTAGGTTTTTTTCACTTTTTAGGAGTTTTATATAATGAAAAATAGCCAAAATTGGCTATAAAATCAATCACAACAAATTAAACAGTAGCTAATTTTTTTTGTAATTTTCAGATGATTTTTAATATTTTTTTGTGATTTTCAAAGTTAAACAGTGTAGAAAATACGTGTTTTTGAATTTTTAAAAACGTCAAATCAACATAAAAATGTCTCCAAAAATCCCAGAAAATTTTACACAATGGCAGGAGCCATGTGTCCAATTTTCATTGGATTTGGAGTATGTTTGCTATTTTATTCAAAAATAAGAAGAAGGTACTATGCACAGGGACCTAAGTGCAAATACCAAGAGACCTGGGGGGTCCGGTGCAAAATACCCAGGAGATCACGTGCGTGGCGCGTGCTGAGGCACTCAGGGACCCAAATGTAAGGAAAACAAGTTCTGAGGGCTATTTGGTAACAGGTACCAAAAACCCAAGGGCTTGTCTGCAAAATACCCAACAATAAACGCACATGCACTATTAAATTACGCACAGGGGTATAAATGCAGTAATCCAAAAGTTTCCATTCAATTCATAACATATCAGAACTACAAGGCATAAAATGCAAATTGCCCAGAAAACCACGTGGCGAAGCACGTGCTACACCATATACAAGGGCATATAAGCAAAGAAAGTAAAGTGCGGGGTCCACAATGCAAATGTACCAAAACTAAATAACTACACTATGTATTTACAGGACTAAATGCTAAATAAGATAAAAAGAAGGGCCTAAGGGTAAATTACCCTTTATTAATGGAGGCGCTGGATGGCTGCCACGTGGTAGATGGACGGTCCGGATCAGATGGCTCTCCAAAGCTAGGCTCCTCGGGCAAATCCGACGGTCTGGGCCTCGCCACGTGTGGATCTGACGGTGGGGATGCGTCGCGGCTAAACCTCGGCCATCGGACGGCTGGGATCAGTCCTTCACTGATCTGACGCTATCTGCAGCTCCGCGAATGAATGGTCATGATCTGATCTGGAGCTCTGAGGCTGATCGGACGGTCGAGGAAGATGCTGGAAGAACAGTTGGCCGGCGAGCTTCGCCGGCCCGACACACGCGCTGAGATCCTCCCCTGCTGCTCCTGAAGATCGGAAAAGCTCCGCCGTGAAGCTCCGCAGCTGATGGTGGCCTCCGATGACCCAGCCGAGCTCTGGAGAGCTCCGGCGAGGTCGGCGGAGGTGGAGCTATTGGACCCAATGGTCCAAGCCCTCAGATGGGCTTGGATGAACCTGCAAAGTAGACCAGAAAGCTCGTGGGTCGAGGGAAAACTGCCTCGACCCCGTTAGGCGTGGTGAAGGTGGTCGGGGTGTCGATATGGGCGAGCTCCGGCGAGGGTGTGGACGGAGGAGCTCGAACCCCAGCTCCTGTGCAAGCTGGGTTGAGTGGATGAGTGCAGAACGTGCGCGGGAGGAAGGCGGAGGCGAAGGTGGATTCCGATAATCGAACGGAACGATGAGGTGGTCGGAATCGAAGGAAGGCGACGGCGGCGCGAATTGGGGCTAATCGAAAAATAGGGAAAAGGAAAGGGCAACGGGTTTACCTGGGTGGACGAAGCGACTGTGGACGAGCTTGCACAGCTCCTGGTCCTTGCCTCAAGGAGCGTCGGTCTCCGAGGCTCGAGCTCCGGCTCTAGGCGGAGCACGGCGGTGTATCTCGCCGGATCAGTGGGCCACTGCCCCTCTCCTCGCTGCGACAACACCTGGAGCGAGCTGTCACTCTCACTCACGCACTGGAGGTCACTGGGGATGGAGCGAATGAGCCAAAGATGGGAATGAAGGTGGCGGAGCTGGGACTTTATATGTCTAGGGGTCCGGCTATCGGGAGGTCGGGCAAGCAACTCAGTGCGCGGATCCCCAAAATCCACCCCGGGCGTGGATCAGGGATGCTCAAGCTCGGATTAGAGCCCGGGGTTAACGGATTCAGGAGTCGGATCAAGTGTGCGAAATGGCGAGAAATCGGGTTGCGGGCACGGATCCGGGACGGGGTGGTCCTGGGGGGGGGGAGTTGACTGGGCGGTCAACACTCCCCAGGGCCAATAGGAACAGGCCATGTGGAAAAGATTAAAAATTCAATTAAAAATAACAAATGGCCGAATTATTAAAAAGTCAAAACATGGAATATTTTTGTTTTAATATTTTCTATTTTTTAGTGATTTTTAATTAATTTTTCAAAATAAAAATAGTGTATGTACATAGTAGGGCTATATATAGGTATATATACAATATATAGATTTTTAATTTTGATTTTTAATTTATTATTTTTATACAATTTTATTCCCATTTTATATTTTATTTATTTATATCATAAAATTAGGAATAAAAAGATATTTTTATTTTATTTTTATTATTTATATACATAGGTGAAATAAATAGATATGTACATATATACATGGTATATTTACAAAGTATTTTTGGATTTTTAATTTTTGTTAGTTTTATTTTGTTTTTTTTAATTGTTTTTATTTTATTTATTTACACCATATCATATAGAATATTTACAAAATTTTTGGAAATTAATTTTGTTTATTTATAAAGCTAAATAAATAGGGATGAGTGGACTATATACAAGGTGACTATGTACATGAGTGATGTTTTTGTTTTCTTTTTAATTTTTCTATTTTTATCTTGTTTTTATATTTAAATATGTACAAATATTTACAAACCTCTTTTAATCTATTTTTGGGAGGAAAATATTTTTATTTTATTTACATACATATTTACACACATGAGCCCCTATCTCCCTCTACTTTGGCTTTTATGCGGTCAGGCCCATGCTGAGCCCTCCCTTGGAATTAGGTTGCTCAATATTTATTCTAAATATTTCCCTCTTTTTCTTTTTACTCTTTATTCTTTTATTTTTGCACAAAAACATGCTAATTATTAAACTTTATACAATGCATGCTTTTGATAATTATTTGTATTTACATGAATATACATGCATTTGCAAAGGTTTTTGTAGCTAAAATATAAGAATAGAGAGTGATGAATGGGTATTCATTAGATATCTATTCTTGGAAAGTGACTTATGTTACATCTAATGAGCCCCATGATTGGGAGTGTGTAAAATCGATTGAAGATCGTGATCTAGCTACCACCAGAGCTTCGCTGGTGAGCTCAGATTCTTCATCCTCCACAGTCGGATCGAGGCCACAACCACCCTATTGTCATCGTAAGTAATTCTAGGTTTAATTTATCTTCTTTCCAAATTTCATCGCATTTTATTGTAATTTCATTTATATCAGTAGGAACTCACTCAACCTCGATCTACTTAATCAGATGTTCATTTCATTTGGTTTGACATCTAATTAACGTCGATCAACTTTATAGCATTGACAACTAGTGTTTTCCAAGGTGAGATCTACACTGTCGTTGAGGCGATCGCTCATAGAACTATTAGAACGATCAACAATTAACCTACAAATAGATAAAATAATGTAGAGTAGAAATGTGAGTTAAAATTTATCATAACTCTAGAAAATGTGTATATAGTGCAACTATGTAGAGGTTGAACGCAAGGAGTAGGGGAATAGACAACAAAAATTGGCAAAAGACCATGATTGTTTTTGTGTTTTAATAATGATTTTTTATTTTTAATGGGTTTTTAATATTTAATTTTTAATAAATTTTGATTTTTTATATTGGGATTTTTATCGAGCAAACCCTATAAACTTTGCCAATTACCTCCTCAATCTTTGAAACAACGTATTTCTTTCCTCGACCATGTAAACTTGCTCCGTCTCACCTTACAGACCCTGCCGTCAGTTTTAAATTTATTTGAGTCAAATGATCACTCAGTTTACACAACAGCCGTTGATCCATGGATAAAGCACACATCCCTTATGTGAAATAATGCCTCCTTTTCCGGCGGCTATAATCTAACCAATAAAAAACCCAACTATGGATGTCCCTAATGAATCTCCATTTCATCACTTTTATTCTATCATCTTGGCCTTAAAAACCCTAGCTAATGTATGAAAATAGCATTAATTTGTATAAAATAGCATCCATCATTTATTGTATTTATTGTGTAAATAATATTGTTTTTAAAGCCAAAATTATAGAATAAAGAGAATAAAAGAAAAGAATAAAATATTGAAAATATTTTATGACTCTGAACCCCGAGAACAAGTCAAGAATTGAGTTGGTCGATAAGGAGTAAAGTTGGGCGAGATAAGGGCCAAACTGGAATAAAAAACCAATTATTTTATTTGATATTTATGCATTTTTACACCTATTTTATTCTTTGTTATTTATTCAGCAAATGAAGAAACTTTGTACATGAAAGATATAGATAATAATGTAAAAAAATACAAAATAGAGTTTGTACAAAAATAATGCGCATTGTTCATTTTATACACAGAATAAAAAGCCAAAAACCCAACTTCCCAGACCCATCTCCTTCAAATAAAAACTCAAAACATATCAAAATCACCTCTAATTGTATATAACTTTTCACAAGCTATTTAATGGTGGTAGTTTTTATTTTTTTGGAGTAATTGTGTGAAAGTTAGGTTTTTGACCCCTATTGTACATTATATCGATTAAAATAATCGATTTATTCATTCTTTATTATTTTACAAATCTATATTTTTTTAATTTTGTGAATATCATTCATAACATATGTAGATATTAAAAATAGAATAAAAGTAAAAAAAATGTAAAATAAAATAAGTCTATATAATATGTAGGCAGAATATCCACAAGTATACCTGTCTATAAATAAAAATGGATCATATTATTTTATTCTTTATTCCTTCATATTTTTATAATATTGTGATTATTATCTATATTCTATTAAAAATACAAAACCAAAACAAAACCTAATAAAATACATTAAAATAAAAAGATATACATAAAACATAGGTAAAATACCTATAATATACTTATCAAATATACATATTTATTTATTTAAGTATAGAAATTACATCACAAAAATACAAAAAAAATATATTTATACTCATAAAAATAAGTTGTAAATGTATAAAATAAAAGAATAAAATAATAAAATAAAATATACAAAATAAAAATAAAGATGTACAAAATATAGGTAAATATACCTATAAATACACTATTAAAAGTTAACTACTAGTAAAATACACCAAAAAATAAATAAAAATCATAATAAAATACTAAATTAAATAATAAATTTTTTTATTTTATATACAAAAAATAATAAAATCATTTACTATATTAAATAAATAAAATATGAAAAACATTGCTATTTTGTCGCACAGCGGGCTGACGGGGCCCAATGGGGTCACACCAGTTGACCACCGGTTAACTTGCCCTCCAGCTGCTGAATTGACAAGGACTTGTCTTTCCGCACATCTTATCCCCTTTTTATTGGGCATCTCCTCCATCCTTTCTTACACCTCAATCAAGATCAATCATCCTAATTGGATGCCCAACCTATAAATCCATCATACATAGCTTTGATTCTTTCCTAGCAGCCGGTCAATAAGGGTGCATCACCATGTCTATAATATAATGACCCTCCATCCTCAAAAGTTTGGTCACTATTAAGCATCTAGGAGCCCTGGTTTAGTGTCTAGGAGGAGTCCTCGTGACAGGGGGAGCGTCTTCAACGCCAAGCCAAGCTCCATGTGCGAGGGGTACATCCACGACCGCCCGTCGCCGGCGACCCTGCTCCCTGGGCAATCCCAGGTATAAGAGATGTTCCTTCCTTATTTATTTTGCTCATTTTATTCTTAGCTTTAATTTCCAACGACTAGCTTAGGATTTAGTCAATTAAATTAGTGTAATTTGAGTTGCTCGTAGTTCGTCCGAGTCGAGCTCCGACAAGCTCCTCCGCACATTATCATCAACTCTCCCGACTCGTTGTCACCCTTAGCTCTCTTACCCTTCGATTCCCTATGCCTCACGCCCCTCCATCCAACCAGATTGACACTAGATCTGAAGAAATGCTCCTCCAACTCCGTCGCTCATCAGAGGAGCTCCGCCAGATCCATCTCCCGTCCATTCTGATAAATAAAATCCCCAGGGTCCTCATTGTGTTGTGCTTGAGCTTTTTGCATGTGCTGGGGGACCAAAAGACTCCAATAGGAGTCGATTTTTAAAGAGAGGAGGCACCTGGGGCTGACCTTCTTCCCCGAGCTTGTACGACCCGTCGGAGCTCCAAGTGCCCCAATGAAGGTACCAATTGGCGCGGAAGGTCTCCAGAAACGTGTAGAGTCCCTCGGCGGAGGGAATGGTGGTCGGAGGAGCCCGCAAGATCTGATCGAAGTTCGCCCCAGGTGATCTTCTTCCTTGTTCTTCCAGCCCCATCCTCATCTGTCTGATCGTCGCCTCGCGCCAGATGAAGTAGCAGTCGTTGATGCATCTCACCCTTACTGTCAGATCATGACCCGCGATCTAATCTCAAGCGTTCATCGACGAACCAATATTGTGTGTTGGATGAGCGACGCGTGTCAAGTGAATCCATCCTCGCCATCCGAATGCGCCTCATATTGGGGTAATTTACACATTTTACCCTGCATTTTTTGGAATTAATATTTAACATTATAAATAAAAGTTAATGTTATAAATAATTTGGACATTTTGCGAATAGGCCCTGTATTTATTTAAATTGCATTTGGGTCCAGTTCAGCTCAGCTCACGTGTTGTCCCACATGAGCTAGGCAAATTGTAGGGACACCTATGCTAGTTTTTTGTATTCATATTTAATTCAATAAATTGTGGATAATATTGTATATTTTTGTGAAATTTGTTGGTAGGCCCCTGAACTTTGATATTTATTTTGCCTTTCTCAAGCTCAATCGCGTGTAGTCCCATGTGATGTTCATTTTGCATGTATAACCCTTACGTTTTTGTATTTATGAAAAAGTTCAATAAAAAGGAATTCACAATGTATATTTTGGCACTTTTACACTGTAGTCTTTGTCTTATATTTTTCTTGCAAAAATGCCCCTGCTAGGACTTTGAATTTGTGTGTTTTATCTAGTTATTAAATACAGTTAATGTACTCTTAAAAATCCACAAAAATAGGATTAGATGCTTCATGCCTTCTACTTTCACACCCATATTTTATTTAGCAATTTTTGCATTTAATCTATATATTAAAAATGAAATAAAGCCTACTTATATATTATTTACCTTAAAAAATATCAAAAAATAGAAAAATATTTCTAAAAATTCCAAAAGATTATATATAAAATATTTTAACCTATTTTAATTTCAAATAAAAAATTGCTAAAATTTGAAAAACAAAGAGCTTAAAAATCGAAAAAATCCCAAAATAATTTATAAAAATCTAAAAAATACTTTAAAAATCCAAAAATATGTTTTTCTATTTAATAATTTTATTTATATAAATATTTATACATTAAATTGATTTAGGCAATTTTGGGATATTTTTAATATCCAAATCATTTTCGAGTATTAAATTAATCCCCTATTTAGAATATTTTGACTTTAAAAATACATAAAAATTAGAAAAAAATTCTAGAAAAATAACAAAAAATAGAAAAGTATAAAAATAAAAATACTATTTTTAATGTATTTTGATTATTTTTACGTATTTATATATATGTACTATCTAAATATATCTTATATTGTATTTATACTTATACATCTACGCATATATATCATATTTAATAAAATATAAAAATTGAAAAATATGAAAAGAAAATGCAAAACTATAAAATCTAAATAATATATATAATTAAAAAAACCACAAAAATAATAAATGTATATACATGATGAATGACTTGGTTGTTTATAAATAACCTTAGGCTACATGTTTTGCTCTGTGTTGTTCGTCCTCTACATGCTTATTCATTATGCATTTTATGGTACAGATAATAAATTTTAACCTTGCTTGTGATCTTCACTATCTTTATTTATATTGTGGGTTAATTGTTGATTAACTCAGGCTTTGTGAGTGGTCGCTTCAGCGACACCATGGTCTCGCCTTGTATAGACTACTTTAGACCCTCACAAAATCTGTGTCATCAAATGGCGCCATTGCGGGGGAGAAATGAGCGTAGCCTAATTTTACAAGTCATTTTGTATAGTCATTTAATTGATTTATTAATTCTTTGTTGTAAATAGCCATTGATGTATTTTTATTCAATTAATTAATTATTTATTGTTGTAAATGTTTATTGACCTAATTGATTCAATTACTTATGCTAATAACATCTTTTGCGACTTTGATGTGAGGGCCCGCCACACGAGGACGACTTTTTAGGAGGCCGATGTAGCCAAGCTTGAAGGAGGCTGGTCTTCTCTCTGTGACCAGCTGAAGAGGGTATCAAGGAAGCAAAGAGAAGAAATTAGCTTAGAAAAAAATCATTTATATAATTTTTGGTGAGAGAGAGAGAGACAATTTTGGCATGTAAAATAACTTGGACTCTACTCTTCACAATGAGGTCCAGTGCCCAGGTGTCTGTTCACCTGGGGGCCTCGTCGCAGGTTTTCACATTTTCTCACTTTCTTTTATTCTGTATTCCATTGTTTTGAGCTTTCTGCCTTATTTTACTTTGTTTTGTGTGCATGGAGGCCCTAGACTTAGGTTGTTTGACTCGGTAACTAGGTTCACACCCTAATAAGAATGCATGTTCATATAGTCTCTTACATATGGATCTAGTCAAATTAATAAATGTTAGTTGTTTGAATTCAAACCCGCGCACCGTGAGAGATATCATACAACGCTAGCAGGACCCGTTGTGGCAGGCACCGAGATGTCTCCAAGATCGGACTCTAGGGTTTATCTTTAAATGGCTAACATATGGTTCCTCACGATTCATAACAACCACTGTTTAGGGTGATTTTGTCGATTGCACATCGCCATGTAGATAGGTTTAAAATTTTTGTTTTGCATACCACATGGAGAGAGCTGGGAAGCACTGTCCTCTAACACAGCATGCATCATTAGATTCAATGGTGAGATCTCCATCATTGAATTGACTTGCACGATTTTTTCGCTATCTCCCTCTAATTTTGAGCTAGGACTTAAATGAAAATCTATAAAAAAGTTAGGTGCTTGTATGAAAATAGTTAAAAAAGGTGAGAACCCAAAAAATTAAAATAAGGAGACTGCTAAATAAACGTTGACCTTAATTAAAATCCGTAATGGACTATCATTGCTTTGGGTTCATAAAGCCCTCCTTGTTTTCAGGTACCTTAGGAGGGGACCAAAACCCCTCCCATGAGCGAGGCACGACCCACTAAGGATTAGAGCCCAAATCTCAGTTTGTAACTGCCTTGTGTATCGCCTGGATTTCTGAAGTATTGATGCGTCTATCGTACGTGACCTAGTAGGGCCATGTCAGTGATGGTGATTCCCACCTTGTGTGGAACACCGACATCGTTTGAAGTACTGAGCTTAGGCCATTCCTTCACGGGGGTGTCTGTCTCATCGGTTTGCATCAGAGTAGGTTCTTACATGCTCACGGGTGACTTCGTTCCGAGCGAGAACTGAAGTATTGGTTTCGCCTATTGGCTTCCTCTCTCTATTTCTTTGGCTGAGTAGGGATCGAAGAAGAGTTACAAGGACCTTAAAAAGTACATACTACATGTTACAAAGGAGGAGGACAAGTATGGATACTCTTCTGGCAGTACTCTCCCCTATAGGGTTAGCGTGCTAAGGACTTGTTAAAAGATATGCCTGAAATAACAACTCTAAAACTGAAACAGTAATAAGTAGCACAACCCTTACGGCTTCACATGGCATGAGTTGATGAACCCAATTTTGTATTGTGTGTGTATGGATCTAGATTAAGTTCAAAGATCAAGTCCAGCGCACTTGCGCAAATTTTGTCATGTGTTTCTCCATTTGACCCTCGCTCAGTTTAAGCCTTTCTACTATTTTTTACTCCAATTTATTTTTCATTGATCACCATATCTTTCTTCATGTATCGATTATCCTCTTGCTTCACGAAGTCGATCCATGAATGGTTTAGTCGGGACCCCACCGATACCTACATCGATTCCATGGATTCAGTCTCGTCAATATTTTAAGGCGATTCCCGAGAACCCGCTCTGGATCTTGCCGGTCGATCTCCAAACTCCTCATCTTCTATACTTACTTTTGCCCACCCAATAAACTAGGACCACTCTTGTCCCACTTTCGTCGTTGTGAATGGAAGTCGATTATAGTCTATATCCTTTTTCATTCACAACACTCTAGGATTAACCTTAATTTCAAATTTATCTTGGCAGCTGGGAATCGATTTCAGGTGGTCTGATTGGGATTCTCTCATCTTGCAGATAGAAACCAAACCAAGCCCAGGATCCCAATCTAGAATTCATCTCCTCATATTCGGACCCTGAGATGGCTCCTCAAGGAAAGGGCAAGGGTCAGCTGCTCCTCCATCCAGAACAAGGACAGATGCCTGATCAGAATCAGGTGAATGCACAGTTGTTGACATCTATCCAAGTCATCCAGCAGCAGCTGATAGAACAATCCCTAGCACAGACTTCTTTCCAGGATATGATGAATGATGCTATGAACAAGCAAGAAGGAAGAGGAGGAGGAGGACATGGAGGTGGTGGACCCCGTGATAACCCTCTCAGTCGGCTCAACCAGATGCAAGCCAGAATTAGCAACTTCTCTTAGGGAGCCCACGAATCTATTGATGAAGCCTGGGAGAGATTCACCGATCTGCAGAAGTTATGCCCCCATCATGAAACTCTAAGGACCAACTTGGTCCAGCACTTCTACCGGGGCTTGAATGTAGGAAGCCAAAGGCTCGTTGACGTATCCTGTGGGGGCTCACCCTTTAACAAGGATGAAGATATTGTCTGGCAGATTTTTGAAGAAATGATCGAAGGAGGTCGTACTATCTTGGTCCAAAGAATACCAGAAGCAGCCCCAGATCCTCCAGAAGCAAGCTCGTATGGTAGCATCCCGTGAGGCGGAAAGAGATGAGAGATCCAACCTTAACATTATCGAGGGCCATCTCTTGAAGGTTTGTATTATTGAAAAGCGATCATAAGACCTCGAGAAACTCATTGTGATCGAAAAGAGGACGTAGAATCTCAACAAGCTGGACCATATCACCAAGCAGTTGGAACAACTGGTGGGTACCATCAGTTCTGTCCAATCGATGACACCATCTCCAGATGCTCCAGCTGAGAAGAAGGACGATCTATCACCATCACATCAACCTCAGTCAAGCCAAAAGTCACTGATAGTCCAACACGTGTACTACGTGTAGGTACCCGATCTGGGCCAGCCGCAGCAGTAGATGGTTGTCTACCAGCCAGACTTCCTTCCATCTTCATATCCAGTCATCCCACCACCACCCCTGATCCAAGAAGTTAATGGGGATTGGAGCAATGATGCACAACCGACTCATCTTACCGGACACCCCGAGGGCCAGCAACAAGATAATAGGCAGTACCACCAACCACAAGGTGGTCATTTTGGGCAGTCCTCACAGCCTCCGCCACAGTATCACCAGCCTCCCTAGTATGCCAACCTATGGAGGCAGAATCAGCACTACCAGCAATCGCAGTTTTGACAACTGTGGACATACCACCGGTATGCGGTTGCCCCACCTCCACAACATCAGCAGTATCCTCCTACCATCTGTATCAACTTCCTCTACCACCGCAGCACCACCAACAGCCATCGCCTCAATTCTTGAACACTCAGTAGTATCGTGGCCCATGCGTTGAACCGAACGAGGTGAATTCTGCGAACCCAACCCTCGATTTCTTGGCCCAGCTTATCGAAGAGCAGATATGACAAGGAAGTTAGATGACCTGACCGCAACAAAAACCACCATTCCAACGTAGGTCGAAACCAACCCCAACAGCTTCAAGAGAAGGAAGCAGGTAGAATGTGATGTCCCATTTATGCTTATAGAGTCAGATGATTGTGCTATTGTTTTATCTAATGTTGTCACTCTCAGGAGTGGTAAGGCATTGCCTCTGCCTGCCATCAACAAGGGGAAGAATAAAGCTTCGGGTGAATTATCATCTTCTGCATCATTCGTGCCAGTTACAGGGGCGGGTGAGGAAGAAGAAGAAGGAGGAGGAGCCATGCCAGTTGCCATCCACCACCATCTCCACCACAAAAAAGAACAAAAAAATCAGCAAAAGCATAAAGAACAAAAAAAATGATCGTCACCAAAGCAAAGTCATGCCAGCCATGGAGAAGCCGCCAACAACAACCGATCCCATGCTAGTCGATAGAGCGAAGGCCCCGCTTTTTGCCCTTCCACTAGCATCAACATCTCGGCTTCCAGATTGTACTCCTTTTTGTGACCCAGATGTACAACATATTGTGGACAAAGATTTTGTTGTAAATAAGAACTCTGTTTCTGATTCTAGCAATGTACATATTCATTTTCCTAGTGCAATAAAAAATCCAAAAAATCTGCAAAAAGAAAAAGTGTATTATCTGATCCTAGATTTGTGGATATTATTAGTAACTTGACTATTGAGATTCCTTTGATGAAGGTCATGGAATGCATGCCAACTGTGAAGAAAGGTTTGAAAGAGGTATGTACAAGCAAGCGTCACCCAGCAAGAAATAACAGACGCCGACATGTTGAGAAGCACGTTCTCACCATGGCCACTGTAGCAGCCATCAATAACCTCCCACAAAAGAAGCAGGACAAAGGAGCACCTCTTATCAGTTGCGAGATTTTTGATCAAGTCTTAGAGCGCACTCTTCTTGACAGCAGTTCTTCGATCAACCTTCTGCCTTCGTCATTATTGCAAGAATTTAGGCTAGGTCCTCTCAAGCAAACACAAATGATCCTTCAGTTCGCTGACTGATCCATTAAGAGACCTAAAGGTCTTTTGGAAGACGTTGTAGCAAAGGTGCGGGAAATGTAGTTTCCAGTTGACTTTGTAGTCCTTGATATGGACTCTCCCGCACCCTTACTCCGGACTCCAATCATCCTTGGTCGGCCATTCCTACGCACCTCACAAGCCATGGTTGACTATGGGTCTGGCAAGATTACATTCAGCTCGGGCAACAAAAAAATCACCATAGACATGATCAATGGGCCCAAGATCGTTACTGATGAGGGACATGCAGCACCGCCTGAAGCAGACTGTGACTTCATTACAGAAATTAGTGACATGCCTCTTTCTTTGAATGGTCCATGGACACATGAAATCATCTCCCTGGAGGTGGACCTAGAAAACACAGTCGACACGAGCTCCAATGAAAATTGGTAGACATATTCCAATGTGTTGATGCATCTTTTCAACTCCAATTACTCACTCCAACCCGAACACAATGAGCCTAGTGTAAAACCGTTTGGTACATTATCAGAATCTCAATAGAATACTGAGGTCAGGAACCCTGCAAAAGTTCAGGCAGCACATCCACCCACTAGTACAGTTTCCGAAGTGACTGATAAGTTGTCCAGATCAGAACCAGAAATCAAGCCACTTCTAGCAGAACTGAAGTATGCTTTTCTTGCGGGTGCAGAAAACATGTATCTAGTCATCATCAGCAGTAGGCTGACCCTGGAGTAAGAATCTCGAGTTCTCGAGGTTCTAGAGAAAAACTGCAAGGCACTTGGTTGGCAAGTATCGGATCTCCGCGAGATAAATCTTGTGTTGTGTTCACACCACATTTACTTA
This sequence comes from Ottelia alismoides, assembly GCA_037367405.1. Lineage (NCBI taxonomy): Eukaryota > Viridiplantae > Streptophyta > Magnoliopsida > Alismatales > Hydrocharitaceae > Ottelia > Ottelia alismoides. Next base: position 101,485 of record JAZKJV010006930.1, read on the forward strand.
GAAAAAAATGCCAAGCCATCCCACGAATTTCAAAGAAGACTGAATCCAAATCTCAGAGACATCGTCACGAAAGAAATCACGAAATGGTGTGACACAGGCTTCATTTATCCCATCTCTGATTCAAAATGGGTGAGCCCCTTGTACGTAGTTCCAAAGAAGTTAGGGCTTACTGTGGTTACAATTAATAGAGGAGAGGAGATATCTACTCAGGTACCGACATCCTGGCGTGTATGTGTTAACAACCGCCGTCTTAATGCAACAACAAAGAAGGACCACTTCCCCTTGCCATTCATTGATCATGTTTTGTAAAGGCTAGCCGTAAAGGAGTTCTTCTGCTTTCTTGACGGGTACTTCAGGTACAACCAAGTGGAAATCGCCCCTGAGGACCAAGAGGAGACTACCTTCACTTGCATGTTCAATACCTATTCTTTCAGGAGAATGCCCTTTGGATTGTGCAATACACCAACGACCTTCCAAAGATGCATGCTTGCAGTCTTCGCCGAGATGGTAAGTAGTTTTCTTGAGGTTTTTATGGACAACTTCTCTGTCTATGGTGACAGTTTTGATTCTTGTCTCGAGCACCTGGATAGAGTACTTCAGAAATGTCGTGAAGTCAATCTGTGCTATCATGGGAAAATAGCCACTTCATGGTCACAAAAGGGATTGTGTTGGGTCATGTCGTTCCCAAATGTGGCATGGAAGTCAATCCAGCAAAGGTAGATGTGATAGCCAATCTTGAGCCACGTCAGATATTGAAGAATGTGAGGTCATTCCTGGGGCATGTGGTATTTTACAGAAGGTTCATCCGTGATTTCAATCGCATTGCTCAACCTCTTACAGATCTTCTGTGCAAGGAGATTGAGTTCACCGTTGATCAATACGTTCTCCTTTCATTCAATCAAATGAAGGATCTAATCAGTAAAGCTCCAATCCTACAACCATCAGATTAGTCTCTTCCCTTTGAGATCATGACGGATGCGTTGGACTTTGCAGTTGGGGTTGTTCTAGGATAGAGGAAAGATAAAGTGCCCTATTCCATTCATTATGTCAGCAAAACATTAGATGAAGCTCAGAGAAATTATACGATGACAGAGAAAGAGTTGCTAGTTGTGGTATTCACCTTGGAGAAGTTCAGATCTTATTTGCTTGGATTGATAGTTACCATCTTCACCAACCACTTTGATATTCTTTACTTATAGCAGAAGAAGGATGCCAAACCCAGACTAATCAGATGGATCCTTCTCCTCCAGGAATTCGATTTGGAAATCAAGGACAAGCCTGGAGTTTAGAATGTGGTAGCAGATCATCTCTCCAGAATTGAGCAGCAAGAGCCTCCGCTGAGCAGTGCACCCATCATAGAAACCTTTCCTGATGAGTTGATTTTGGCCGTGGATTCACTTCCTTGGTATGCTAATATTGTCAACTACCTTGTTTCGGGTGTAGTACCACTAGATTGGATGAAGAATCAGAGGGACAAATTCTTATCGACGATCCATTTCTACCAATGGGAAGATGCTCTCTTATTCAGGTAAGGAGCAGATTGCATTTGGCACAGGTGTATCCCTCAAGGGGAGCATCATAGTGTCCTCAAGCATTATCACTCGCTCGAATCTAGTGGACACCACTCTAGAGATAGAACGGTAGCAAAAGTGCTTCACTGTGGCTTCTGGTGGCCCACACTATTTAAGGATGCAGCAGCTTTCGTCAAACGATGCATTGAGTGTTAAAGATTGAAAGGCACCCTCACAGCGAAAGACTCAATGTCCCTAAAGATCATTCAAATAGCAGATGTATTCGATGCTTGGGGTATCGATTTCATGATACCTTTTCCCAACAGTCAGGGATATGAGCACATCCTTCTTGTCGTAGACTATGTGAGTCGCTGGGTCGAAGTTATCCCTACCCGAGCCGCTGACAGTCGTACAGTATGTCGCTTTTTGAAAGAGAACTCATCTCGCGGTTTAGGATTCCGAAGATTCTGATATCAGATGGGGGGTAGCCACTTCATAAATAAAGAGTTCGAGAAATCAAGGAAGGAATACAACATCGAGCATAGAGTCACATCTCCTTATCATCCTCGGACTAATGGCATGGCAGAACTATCGAACAGAGAAATCAAGACGATCCTTCTGAAACTTGTGAAGCCAGACAGAAAAAATTGGTCCCGGCTCTTGGACTCCGTCCTATGGGCATACATAACCACTTACAAGTCTCCATTAGGCATGTCGCCCTATCATCTTGCATATGGGAAACCATGTCATCTACCCGTGGAATTAATTCACAAATCCTTGTGGGCCATCAATATGTGCAATTTGGACTCATAGAGAAGTGGTCAGAAAAGAAAAGATGATCTGAACAGACTCTTGGAATTTCGAGACTATGATACAATAATACATTGATGTACAAGAAGATGAAACACTGGCATGATCGGCACATCAGACGAAAGACCTTCAAAGTTGGACAGAAAGTGTGGCTATTTGATGCAAAGATGAGAATCTTCCCGAACAAATTGAAGAGTAAATGGACAGAGTCGTTTCAAGTACGAGAAGTGCGTGACAATGGAGGTATTGAATATCAGAATTGTCTCCTGACGCACAACCATTCATCATCAACGGTCAACTACTGAAGCCCTACCTTGAGCATGATACTTTCTTGGTCGTTGTCGACTCAATCTAAGTACTGTGCTCTGAAGATACATCCACATCACTGGCATCATCAAAAGATTCAGATAACGCACCTCAAAAACTTTTCCTCTCTTGTCTTTTCTTCTTTTCTTCTTTCCAATTACCCCTTCCGCCCTATATATATATAAGGTGTATCTCCCTTTTTGGTCAGTTTTTATACTTAGAGCATACTTTGCTCTAAGTATAGGAGGGCGTACCCCTATTACCTTCATTCTTTGATCCTCTCCATTGTCTCCTCTTCTTGCCTATCCTTAGAGATCTCTCACCCTAAGTATAGGGGGGAGACAATCTGAGTACGATTTGTTCATTCTCATCCTTGACAATCCCTGCATTGTGTATAGTCTGTTATGCTTTGGATTATTTGATCCTATGTATAGAGGGATGGTCAACTTTCCGTTCATTTATTCATCTACTCATTCCTTATTATTTATACTTTTCTATACTCAGTCCGAGTTACGTCTTCTTTTTTTTTCTCTTTGATCTATGAGGACATAACTCGAGCTAAGTATAGTGGGGTCGTATATACTATGTATATACTTTAAGCCATAACTCGTACTTTTGTATTTTAAATAATACGTATGGCTAAAAATAATGTTAAATTCATGTCTTCTAATAAAAAGATGTTTATAGCTCCTCAAACTTTTTTTGTACATTTTGATTAATAAATCAAGCAAAAATACTTTTACAAAATGTTTAAAAAATAGTTTGAAAATCTTTTGAAAATTGTTTGGAAAATATTTTGTAAAAAGTGTTCAACCTTTGTCAAAAGCTTTTTGTTTGCAGAAATTTATTTCCTTTGCGTGAAATAAAAATATTTGAAAAACGATTTGCAAATGGTTGTAAATGGTTGCAAAAATACTTGAAAAATGTATATATAATGTTTAAAAACCTTTGCAAAATTATTTTCAAATACGTGTAAATGTTTGTAAAAATCGTTTGTGAAAATTATGTTGGACTATAGTTTTCAAAATTTTTGAAAAATGATTTTCGAATAAGTTTGAGGGGTATATGCACCAAACTCAAAAATTCTTTATACATTTATCCATTGGAAATCCATTGAACCAAAACTCTTGTAAATATAAGATACATCCCCGTATAAAAATATGTACCTAATTTCTTAGCCTAAACCTTCTGCTCTTAAAAATCATAAAACATTTGCAAAACTCAAAATACCAAAAGTATTTTGAATTTATACACGTATTAACAAATGCCATTTTTATTCCTCAAAATTAGATTTGTATATACTGTTTAATAAATCAGGTTAAAAATATTTTTGCAAAATTATTTGAAAAATGGTGAGACCCATTTGGAAAACTTTTTGTGAAATGTTTTCAACCTTTGTATATTTTGATTGAAAAATTCTTTTCTTTGTGTGCAATAAAAGTTTTGAAAACCTATTTGCAAATGATTTTGAAAATGGTTATAAAAATATTTTGAAAATCTGTATATATCGTTTGAAAAATCTTTGCAAATGGCTTTCAAATGTTTGTAAATATTTGCAAAAATTATTTCGAGCAATTTTAAATTTTTTTTCAAATGAAACTGAGGAATAAATGCATCATTGAAATATGAACAAAATGTGTATAAAAGAAAATAGAATTCTTTATTAATTGTAAATATATACCTATAAAAATAACTTTTTGAAACCTATAAATTCTTTTGAATTATTAACTCTTGAAAATAAATAAAAAGGAGCATGCTTGTGTAAATAGCTGTAAATATTTCATAGTTTGGCTGCCAAAATTCTTTTTATTTGCCAAAATTATTTTTATAAAAGTTCTTTTTATTTGCAAAAATTATTTGAAAATTGCATCATTTTTTCTGCATTGTACATAGCATTTGCATAAGCATTCATGTTCTTTTCAATTTTTATATATACCTATAAAAATAACTTTTTAAAACCTATAAATTCTTTTGAAGTCTTAACTCTTGAAAATAAATAAAATGGAGCATGCCCGTGTAAATAGATGTAAATATTTCATAGTTTGGATGCCAAAATTCTTTTTATAAATTTTTTTATTTGCCAAAATTATTTTTATAAAATTCTTTTTATTTGCAAAATTTATTTGAAAATTGCATCATTTTTTCTGCATTGTACATAGCATTTGCATAAGCATTCATATTCTTTTCAATTGAGCTTGATGATTGAACAAGTCCAAATAAAGTCAAAGATTGGAGCTTGATTGGACCTTACTACAACCTAGCTGCACTAGAACCTTACGGGAACTAGGTTTAAGGTACTTCAGTTCCATTAGGACTTATTTCTTTGAGACTCAGAGTTGGGTTCAAGTCACCTCAATTGACTAACTAGAACTTTTCGAGACGCACGCATGACTCTTATCGGTTGTGACCTAACTTGGACACTTGTACCTTTCACTTGGCTCAACTTAGTTGGAGTGGTGAGGGGTTTGGATTTGTCAGTCTGAGACACACATAGGTGAAAACATTCATCCTCATCTAGGGAGGGAAGTGCACCCCAACCTGGTCCATTTACCATGAAGTCGAATGACATGAGAGTGTGGGTTACAATAATGCTTCAAAAGAGGGATAGTCTTCTGGCTCAAGAGGAAAAAGTCCTTATGTAAATGATGTTATAAATAGTATTTCAAAAAAAACTCCAAAAAAGTGGACATGCTTGAAAATAAAATAAAATGCCTGATGTAGTATGTATATATGGTGTATAGTCAATAAGCAAGCTTGAGCATCAAAGTTATACCATGCGAGCCTCATGCATCCCTAGATAGGTAGCTACACTAGCTACCATCCATTCTTTTCGTTCACATCCTCCTCTTGAGTTGGATGCCACTTGAACTTAGAAAGGAATACCCCGCTCCTCGAGGACAGGGTTGTCATTCTAGAGAAGTCAGTTCCTTTGTCATTTCAGTTGGGGAGAGTGATGAATACCCATTCATCACTCTTTATTCTTATATTTTAGCTACAAAAACCTTTGCAAATGCATGTAGATATGTGTAAATACAAATAATTACCAAAAGCATGCATTGTGTAAAAACCTATAATTAGCATGTTTTTGTGCAAAAATAAAAGAATAAAGATTAAAAAGAAAAAGAGGGAAATATTTAGAATAAATATTGAGCAACCTAACCCAAGGGAGGGCTCAGCATGGGCTTGGCCGCATAAAAGCCAAAGTAGAGGGAGATAGGGGCTCATGTGTAAATATTTATGTAAATAAATAAAAATATTTTTCCTCACAAAAATAGCCCAAAATATGCTTGTAAATACTTGTACATATTTATAAGTATAAAAACAAAAGAAAAAGGGTAAAAATCAAAAAGAACAAAAACACCACTTTCATCATGTACATGAACCACTCTTATATATTTATTTAACCTTGTAAATAAATAAAATTAATTTCCAAAATTTTTGTAAATATTCTATGTTATATAATGTAAATAAATTAAATAAAAAACAATTAAAACAAAAACAAAATAAAAATAATAAAATTAAAAATACAAAAACATATTGTAAATATACCATGTATATAAATGTATATATGTATTTATTTTACCTATGTATATAAATAAAAATCAAATAAAAATACCTTTTTATTCCTTATTTTATAATGAAAATAAATAAAATAGAAAATAGGAAGAAAATTGCATAAAAATAATAATTAAAAATCAAAAATTAAAGAAAAACCTATATAGTGTACATATACCTATATATTACATATTATGTATATACCTTATTTTTATTTCAAAAAAAATATTAAAAATCACTAAAAAATAGAAAAAAAATAAAATAAAAATATTTCATGTTCTAAGTTTTTACAAATTCGGCCATTTGCCACATGTTATTTCATTTCCAAATTATATCCACGTGGCTGTTCCCTATTGGTCCTGGGGATTGTTGACCGCCCGGTCAACTACCCCCCTCAGGACCACCTCCTGCGGATTTAGGCGCCCGACCCGACTTCCCTAATTTCCAGCGCCTAAACCCGATTGAATCCCACCTAAACCCCGGGTCCGTTTCACTCCTGCCACATCCGACACCCTCGCCGGGGTATCCACATCGGGATCCGTGCGCCTCCACGCCCTACCCGACCTCGTCTAGCCGGACCCGTACCCATATATAGCCGTTGCTCCGCCTCCTCATTTCCCCATCTTTGGTCATTCGAATCCACCCCCGTGAGCTCCAGTGAGTACGCGAGAGTGACAACTCGTGTTTGGTGCTGTCGAAGCGAGGAGAGGAAGAGAGGCCATCGATCCGGCGAGCTTCGCCGTCGCTGCTCCGCCACACGCAGGAGCACCGAGCCTCGAAGGGAGACGCTCCTCGAGGCGAAGACCATGAGCTTCCTCAGCTCCTCCCCAGTCTCCTCGTCCACCCAGGTAATCACTTAGACCTTTCTTTTTTGCTGATTTTCGATTACGCCCAAATCGCCGCTCCGCCGCATTTTTCCGATTCCGTCCACGACCGACCTCCATTCGATCATTGGGAATCGCCATAGCCCTCACCTCCTTCCCACGCACCTTCTCCATCTTTCCATTCAACCCAGCTCACACAGGAGCTGGGATTCGAGCTCCACCGTCCCCACTTCGCCGGAGCTCGACCACCACGCCTCACCGTTCACGATCACCCCGCCTAACTGGGTCGAGGCACTTTGCCCTCGACCCGCGAGTCTGCTGGAGTGTTTTGCAGGGTCATCCGAGTCCATCTGAGGGCTTGGACCGTCTGGACCAGCAGCTTGGTCTCCGCCGACCTCGCCTGGGCTCTTCGGAGCTCCGTCGAGCCATCAGAGGCCACTAGTCGACGCGGGAGCCCACAGAGCTTCTTCTCCGATCATCAGAGGCCCGCGCGGAGGCCGGGAGCACGCACAGCAGGCCGGAGAAGGTCGCCGGCCATCAGTTCTTCCACGACCTCCAGACACCGTTCGATCATCCCTCCTGCTCCAGATTACATCGCGACCGTCTGTTCGTGGAGCTGCAGCCACCGTCAGATTCTTGGAGGATCGATCACAACCGTTGGATACTCGAGGGTATAAGCCCCAGAGCACCAGAACCGTCCGATCTCCACGTGGAGCGCCCTCGCCCGTTCGATCAGGCTGAACGTTCTCAGGGTTGCAGCGCCCCCGTTCTCACCCATTGGATCCGCTACGTGGCGCACATCCGGCCTTCGACGTTTAATAAGGGGTATTTACACTTAGGCCCCTCTCCTTTATGCAATTAGTCTTTAGTCCTATAAATACGTAGCATAGTTGTTTACTTTTTGTGAAATTTACACTGTGGACCCTGCACTTTAGTTTCCTTGCATTTATTCCCCTTGTGCGTTGTATGACACGTGCTTCGTCACGTGGTTTCGTTGGGATAATTGCATTGTATGCCCCTGTTGTTCTGGATGTTAACAGTTGAATGAAACTTTTAGTTTATTGCATTTATACCCCTGTGAGTATTGTATTTGAACATGTGCGTGATATTTTGGGTATTTTGCGAATAGGTCCCTGGACTTTTGGTACCTGTTGCCAATAAGTCCTTGGAACTTATTTTTCTTGCATTTGGGTCCCTGAGTGTCCCAGGCACGCGCATGGTGCGTGTTTTGCTGGGTTAATTGCACCAGACCCCCCAGACTCTCGGGTATTTGCACTTTGGTCCCTGTGCACTGTGCCCCTTCTTTATTTTTGAATAAAATAGCAAATTACCTCCAAATCCAACGAAAATTGGACACATGGCTCCTCCCATGGTGTAAAATTTTCAAGGATTTTTGAGGACATTTTTGTTTTCATTTGTTATTTTTAAAAAATTCAAAAACCTCTATTTTCTTCACTGTCTAACTTTAAAAATCACAAAAAAATATTAAATAGTGTCCAAAAATTACAAAAAAAATTGTCTACGGTCTATTTTGATGTGTTTGATTTTATAGCCAATTTTGGCTATTTTTCATTATTGAAAACCACTAAAAATTGAAAAACATTCAAAATCTTATAAAAATTCCAGTAAATCAATTAAAAATCCAAAAACAATAAAATAGGTGCCTAAATTTTCCTTATTTTCTTTTCTTCACAGGAAAATTACCTCCCAGCTAATTTGGGGCCTTTAGATATTTTATCTAGGCCCTTTTAGCTCGGCTGGACAGTACCTGCTGTTTTAGTCACTTTTTGATTTTTAGAAAATTAAATAAACATCAGAAAATTCTCAAAAATTCACAAAAACACTAAAAATCATAAAACACATAAAAATATTTTGTTTGAATTTTTGGTTGATTTTTATTGCTTTTAATAAATTGTTGAAGTGTGTGTTTCTTTACTTTTCTTATTTTCTTAATTCATTAAAAATCCAAAAAAAATATTTGCTTCTTTTATTATTTTTTCCTTTTTGACTACTTCGTAGGCCGAGAGGCCAACCCGTGCTCCTTGAGTTCGACCCTGGTCGTTATACCAGGTTAAATAAATAGCAAGACCGCTATTTCGCATTTTGGTTGATTTTTATCTATTTTAGTGGTCTATTCTTCTTGATCGAGCCTAGCTGAGTGGTTGAGGTCACAGCGACCATTTTTGTACCTTTACCTTAGTCGCTCAGCGTGCTCGTCAGAGAGCCATCATCAATTACACTGTACAAGTCAGCTTCATATCATAAGGGTTTACGTATGATGTAGGCTAGTTCTAACATGGCTATTGAGGTGGTTTGAACCGAGTTCTGTGACTCTCGAAGGCTGTTGTGTTTTAAATTTGGTTCCTGATCAGGTTCCACAATTATTTTCACATCAAGGTCTAACCTGAGCTCCAAAGTTTGATTTTGTAAAGACAACTTTAACAACTGAAAGCAATTCTATATATTCTTTCTTTTTCTTTTCTTCTTTATTCTTTTTGTACTTTTTGCATAAGTGTTTGCTAGGGGCTAGCAAATACAAGTATAGGAGGGTGATGAAACTCTATTTCATCACAATTATTCTATCATTTTAGCCTTAAAAACCCTAGCTAATGCGTGAAAATAACATTAATTTGTATACAATAGCATCCACCATTTATTGCATTTATTGTGCAAATAATATTGTTTTTAATACCAAAATTATAGAATAAAGAGAAGAAAAGAAATAGAATAAAATATTAAAAATATTTTATGACCCTGAACCCCGAGACCAAGTCAAGAACTGAGTTGGTCGACAAGGAATAAAGTAGGGGAGATAAGGGCTAAAAATGGAATAAAAACCCAATTCTTTTATTCATTATTTATGCATTATTGACACCTATTTTATTCTTTATTACTTATTCATCAAATGAAGAAACTTTGTACGTGAAAGATGTAGATAATAATGTAAATAAAAAAAATTGAGTGTGTACAAAAATAATATACAGTGTTCATTTTATATAGAATAAAAAGCCACAAACCCAACTTCCCAAACCCGTATCTTTCAAATAAAAACTCAAAACATATCAAAAACACCTCTAATTGTATATAACTTTTCACAAGCTATTTAGGTGGTTTTATTTTTTTGGAGTAACTGTGTGAAAGTTAGGTTTTGACCCCTATTGTACATTATACCAATAAAATAATCAATTTATTCATTCTTTATTATTTTTACAAATTTATATTTTTATAATTTTGTGAATATCATTCATAACTTATGTACATATTAAAATTGGAATAAAACTAACGAAATGTAAAATAAAATAAGTATATATAAATATATAACCAAAATATCTACAAGTATACATGTCAATAAATAAAATGGATCATATTCTTTTATTACTTATTCTTTCATATTTTTATAATATTGTAAATGTTATCTATATTCTATTAAAAATACAAAACCAAAATAAAACCTAATAAAAGACATTAAAATAAAAAGATATACATAAAACATAGGTAAAATACCTATAAATATACCTATTAAATATATATATATATATTTGTTTATTTAAGTATACAAATTACATCACAAAAATACAACAAAAATATACTTATAATAAAAAAAGTTGTAAATATATAAAATAAAAGAATGAAATTATAAGAATAAAATATACAAAATAAAAAAATGTACAAAATATACGTAAATATACCTATAAATACACTATAAAAAATTAACTACTAGTAAAATACACCAAAAAATAAATAAACAATCATAATATAATACTACATTAAATAGTAAGCATTTTTTTTATTTTATGTACAAAAAATAATAAAATCATTTACTATATTAAATAAATAAAATACGAATAACATTGTTATTTTGTCGCGTAGCGAGTTGACGTGGCCCAATGGGGCATGTCAGAAGTTGACTGCCGGTCAACTTGCCCTCCAACTGCTGACTTGATGCGGACCTGTCTTTCCGCACGTCTTCTCCCATTTTTCCAGGGCATATCCTCCATCCCCTTCTCTTGTTTCTTACGCCTCGATCAAGATCAATCATCCTAATGGGACGCCCAACCTGTAAATCCATCACACATAGCTTTGATTCTTTCCTAACAGCCAGTCAATAAGGGTGCATCACCATGTCTATAATATAATGACCCTCCATCCTCAAAAGTTTGGTCACCATTAAGCATCTAGGAGCCCTGGTTTAGTGTCTAGGAGGAGTCCTCGTGACAGGGGAGCGTCTTCAACGCCAGGCCAAGCTCCATGTGTGAGGGGTGTACCCATGACCGCCCGTCACTGACGACCCTACTCCCTGGGCGATCCCAGGTATAATAGTTGTTCCTTCCTTATTTATGTTTCTCATTTTAGTCGTACCTTTAATTTCCATCCATTAGCTTAGGATTTAATCAATTAAATTAGCGTAATCTAAGTTGCTTGTAGTTAGCCGGAGTCAAGCGCTGGTGAGCTCCTCCGCGCATGATCATCAACTCTCACAACTCGTTGTCACCCTCATCTCTCTTCCCCTTCGATTCCCTATGCCTCATGCCCCTCCATCCAACCAGATCGACGCTAGATCTGGAGAAATGCTCCTCCAACTCCGTCGCTCACCGGAGGAGATCCACCCGATTTATCTCTCGTCCATTCCGATAAATAAAACCCCCAGGACCCTTATTGGGTTGTGCTTGAGCTTTCTGCAGGTATTGGGGACCAACAGAATCCAATAGGAGTCGATTTTTGAAGAGATGAGGCACTAGGGGCTGACCTTCTTCCCCAAGATTGTGCAACCACCTCGGAGCTCTAGGTGCCCCAATGAAGGTACCAGCTAGTGCAGAAGCTCTCTAGGAGCGTGTAGAGCCCCTCGACGGAGGGAATGGTGGCCGAGAGGAGCCTGCAAGATCTGATCGAAGCTCTCCTCAGGCGATCTTCTTCCATGTTCTTCCAGCCCCTTCCTCAATTGTCTGATCATCGCCTCGTGCCAGATGAAGTAGCAGTCGTTGGATGCGTCTCTCCCTCACCATCAGATAGCGACCCGCGATCTAATCTCGAGCGTTCATCGATGAACCAGTACCGTGCGTTGGATGAGCGACGTGTGTCAAGTGAATCCATTCTCGCCATCCGAATGCGCCTTATATTGGGGTAATTTATACATTTTCGCCCCGCATTTTTTTGTAACTAATATTTAACCCTATAAAAAAGTTAACGTTATAAATAATTTGGACATTTACAAATAGGCCACTGTATTTATTTAAATTGCATTTGAATCCAGTCCAACTCAGCTCACGTGTTGTCCCACGTGAGCTGGGAAAATTGCAGGGACACCGTTGCAAGTTTTTGTATTTTTATTTAGTCCAATAATTTGTGGATAACGTTGTGTATTTTTTGAAATTTGCTGGAATGCTCCTAAACTTTCCGATATTTGCACTTTGGTCCTTCCAGACTCAATCACGTTGGTCCCACATGATGGGCATTTTGCATGTATAACCTTGATGTTTTTATATTTATGAACAAGTTCAATAAAATGGAATTCACATTGTATATTTTTGGCACTTTTGCACTGTAGCCCCTATTTTATATTTTATTTGAAAAAATGCCCCTGCTAGGACTTTGAATTTTGCGTGTTTTATCTATTTGTTAAATATAGTTACTGTACTCCTAAAAACCCACAAAATAGGATAAGATTCTTCATGCCTTGCACTTTTACACCCATATTTTATTTGACATTTTTTACAATTACTCTATTTATGAAAAATGAAATGAAGCCTATTTATGTACTGTTTAGCTTAGAAAATACCAAAAAAATAGAAAAATATCTTTAAAAATTCCAATATATATATAAATATTATTTTAACCTATTTTATTTTCTAACCAAAAATCACTAAAAATTAAAAAACAAAAAGCCTAAAAATAAAAAAAAATCCCAAAATCTTTTATAAAAATCTAAAAAATCTTTTAAAATCCAAAATTATGTTTTTCTATTTTATAATTTTATTTATATAAATATTTATATATTAAAATTGATTTGGGAAATTTTGGTTCTTATTTACTATTTTTAATATCCAAATCAATTTCTAGTATTTAATTAATCCCCTATTTATGATATTTTTACTTTGAAAATACATAAAAATTAGCAACAATTCTAGGAAAATAACAAAAAAATAGAAAAGTATAAAAATGAAAAAATATTACTTTTAATGTATTTTGACTATTTTTACATATTTATATATATACCTAGTATCTAAATATATTTTATATTGTATTTATACATATACATATATACATATATATATGTAATATTTAAAAAATATAAAAATTGAAAATTATAAAAATAAAAAATAAAACTATAAACCTAAAATAATATACATGTATATAATTAAAAACCCACAAAAATAATAAATGTATATACTTGATGAATGACTTGGTTGTTCATAATAGGCTACCTGTTTTGCTCTCTGTGGTTCGACCTCTACATGCTTATTCACTATGCATTTTATGGTAGAGATAATAATTTTTAACCTCACTTGTGCTCTTCATTGCCTTTATTTATATTGCGGGTTAATTGTTGATTAACCTGGGTTTTGTGAGCGGTCGCTTCAGCGACACCATGGTCTCACCTTGTGTAGACTACTTTAGACCCTCGCGAAATCCACATTATCAGTTCCACCATGAGAACGTTCTTGTCATGATCCTTGAAGCCATGTTGTTTTTCCTATCATCGAAGCTCCCCCATGTCCTCTTCCACTACAAGAAGAGCCTGCTCGAGTGGCTAGATGGTGCTTTCCCTCCGGAGGCGAGGTGGCAGTGCATGAGGGTCGGCTTGTCGACCATAGCAGCACTGGTCATTGCTTCCCTCCTGCTCTACTTCTGTTTCTTGTTATGTACCCAATTGTTCTGATACCTGAACTGAGGACATTAATGATAACGTATGCGGGTTACAAAATGTGCCGGTCTGGATTGAAGTGGATTCGTCCGGTCAGACCCACCATGTCCACCTTCAGAATCTCATCTCAGAGGAGCCTCCCAATGTTAAACACCCTCATGGCTTCAAGATTAAGATTCCTTCTGATTGCATTGTGCAACCTCATGTCGTTTGCAAAGGCAATGACCTCTCCATTGCTGAAGAATGCATTCGATTGCATGGGCAACTACCTATACAGCGTCATATGCATACATAGCATACATATTCAGATCGAAAGATCCAACCTTATGGGTTAGATTCGTCCACATGGAAATGAATGAACTCCTGATATGGGAGTCAGGGATGTGTTGTAGCAATCTGAGTACACCTTGCATCGTGTTCATGATCTCTGATGGAAGTGGAGCCAAGGTATCCAACAATGAGGTGAGCCAATCTGAGGCAATCCAAATGTATCCTTGTGACGTCATCCCGAGGTAGTTCGCAGCGGATAGGATCATCGTACCAGAGTCGGGCATGTACGACGATGATTCATGATTCCATCAGAGCAACCTTGATCAATAAATCCATGACGTCATATCTGGTGCTTCCTATGGGCAAGGGGGATTTATTGGATATCTTGCACTGTCTCTCTACAAGCTGGTCTCCTAAAGCTGTGATGTTGTTTCTTCCATAGTCATCATCTATGTAGAAGGAAATCACCTACCTCCACTGGTAGTGATCGACAATCTCAGCAATGGCAACCATCACGAAGAGATCGCTCTGTGTTATCCTTATGAAGAAAGGGTACTCCAGGGAAGATAGAGTGGGATCTATCGCTCCAAACGACAAAAGAGGCACCTGGAGCTCATTTGGGACATGTGAGATAACACGTGCGATGACTGAGGACTGTAGGTCGATTATTGCAACGACATTGTCCTCCATAAACTGCAAAGCTGTAGAATTTTGCAATACCATCAATCATGATCTATTTCAGGGAAAGTAAAAGATTATCGAAAAAAGTTATCAGCACCTTATGTTATTCCAACAAAACCATTGCAGATTGTGTCCCGCTCCATGATCCCTAATCTAGTTCCACTGAGAACTTCAGGATACAAGTTGATGTCCTCTATTGTTGCCTCAAAACTTTTTCTTCTCTTACGATCGTCAAGTTGAATGAGAATAAGGCTCTGATCTTCACAACTTCACTTTTGGAAGGGATAAAGCCATTTGTTTCATTTGAATAACTATTGAAATAGTGTAGAAGTAGAAGCATAACCAGAACCCGCCTCATGATCGAAATCAGATAAAGAAACCGCAACTGCCTTGGTATATTTAGACACGATCGAGCGATGAGAACCTACCATTTACTGGAACAGATAGACAGAATTCATGTTTGTTTACAACAGACACTAACTATAGAAAAAACGACAAGCACAAGCACGACGAACACAGATCGAATGACAAATTTCAGATATGGGTTTGACTTATAAACATAAAGAACATTAGATAATGTAGTTTGGTCTTTATGGGTTCCTGTTAATGAGGGATTTCTAGGCTTGACCTTCGAGCAGGGCACGGGGGAGGTGCTACGGAAGGGTAGGGGTGGTATGATGAATATGATGCGAGGAAGGAGGGGTGAGTGGGAATGATGGAAATTTTGGTAAATTTTCTTAACAAAGAGGGCAACATGTACCTCTTTTTAATGGAATATGTTAGTTTTAATGGTATATGGATGTGGGTTAACCACATGATTCATGGGGTAAGGGTTAGCAAGTTTACGAGATCGAGGAGGAAATACGTTGTTTTAAAGGTCGAAGAGGTAATTAGCAAACTTTATAGGGTCTGTCGAGTAAAAATCCCTTTTATATTATTTATTTATTTTTATTTTATAATTTTTATTTCTTTATATTTTGTAATTTTAATTTCATTTGTAATAAATAGAGGTAATAAATATATACAACTATATGTAGATAAGATAACAGATATATAGAGAGAGAGAAAAAATCAAGAAAATATCATAAGTACAGTCCTAATTATTTTTTAAGGGTATTAAAAATATTTTTGATTTTTTAATAATAATAAGAATAATAATAAAAGAAGTAAATATATGTATAAGAGGAAAATGGGACTGCCCCATAGGGGAGCTAACTTAGCTCCCCCCGCCCTATTTTCTCCAATTTTTTTATTTTTTTTTTGAAATTTTTTCCGTGAATATTCATCACTTATCCCTATATTATGTCATTCAAATTTCATGTGAAATAGAGACTCCTATGGCCTCCATCCAGACATTCATTTTTTAATGGTCTCAGGATTTTTTAAATCGACCCTGTCTGGATGGAGGTCATAGGAGTCTCTGTTGGTTTGACATTTAAATGACATAATATAGGGATATAATAATAAATTTACATGATTTTTATTTTCAAAAAAAATAAAAAATATATGTGAAAAATGGGACAGGGGGAGCTAAGTTAACTCCCCCTAGGGGCATACACATTTTACCGTAGATATAAATATGCAATATATGCTAGTGTATATATATAGATATACCTGTAAATACTCAAAGCACATAAAATAAGTTCTTTTTCTCTTTTTTATATTTTACTCTATTTTTTCAATTTCCATTTGAATTTTTGCTATTTTTATTTTTAATTTAATAAATAGGAAAATTTTAAGCAATAATTAATAGTCAACTTGTTTTGAATTTTCAAAAATAGCTGAATAGCTAAAAAAAATCAAAACTAATTTTTATATGCAATACATAAAAAATAAGATAAAAAAGTAGAAACTCAATTTTTTGGATTTTCAATGATTTTATAATTTTTTAGGGTTAGAGAGAGTTCATAATTTTTTGATTTTTCTTTTGAATTTTTTAGTGATTTTTGATCTGTAGGTGCAAAATATAATAAGAAATAGCCCTTATTTTTTTTAGAATTTTTCAAATATTTTTCTATTTTTTATGGGTTATAAATCAAATAGTAAATAAATACATTTTTGAATTTTTAAAATAGGAAAATATTTTAATTGGCCATGTGAAAAATATATGTGCTTTAGTAATATAACATGCACTTAAATAATTTTCTACAATTTGTAGATACACAATAATATTTTTAACGCACAAAATAAAGAAAATAACAATACTATATTATTAGGGACTGAAATGTAAATACAAATTAAATAAAAATGCAATCTAAAACAAAGATTAAAAGTTTAGGGGCCTCTGCACAATTTTCTCGAAACTATTTAATTTATTCAATGCTAGTAGGGATAATGCAATTTACAAAATATGATTGGGCATCTATGTAAATATCCTAAAAAGTTTTGAACTGATTTACAAAATTAGTGGCCTAAAAAATAACACACAAGTATAGGGGGTCCATGCAAAAAGCTCACCACCTCACCTGTATGGGCACGTGAGGTGATATGACAAGGGACCCAAGTGCAAATATAAAGAGTACATGGGCCTACTTGCAAAATAATCAATTTTTTACACTGCATATCTGGACTGAAATTTAAATACAAAAGAGGAGAGGGTATCTAGCAAAATTATCCTCACTAGCGCGTGAGCGGATTTTCGGATGCGTTCCACTTAGCCACGTATCGCGCGCAGGAAGATCGATGATGCTTCGACTTTGGATGGCCCATATTAGATTTGGGTGGTCAGATCAACGGTCGAAGGCTCTTGGATCTCATGGTTGTTGCTATGTTTGGGGGTTGTTCTTGATCGAACGATAGAGAGAAGATCTGGAAGAAAATGATTGAAACCCCACATGGGTAAGCTTCAAACAGATGAACCTCCATCGTTTGGCTAATCAGAGTGCTTCCAAGAGGCTCAAAATGATATCGGAGGGAATTTAAAGCTGTTGGATGTCTCGAAAAGGCCCATAACCTGAAGATGGGGGTCTTGGAGGGTCGAAGAGCTCCGACGACCTGGAAGTCCTCTTATGAAGCAAAATCGACACCAACAAGGGTCCTTTCTACCTCCAGAACATGCAGAAACACTTAGCACGCAAAATAGGGGTTCTGGGGGTTTTATCCGGTCTAAACAAATCATGGGAGAAGGGACTCTGGCGATGTGCTTTTGTTCGAAGGAACAAATATCAGGGGGTACCGTTCAAAGGAATGGATATAACATCAAGGGACTTCGATGATGTGTTTATGTTCATGTGAAGGTTGGCTCAGGAAGAACGATCGAGGCAATGATCCTCCGATCGAGATAAGATATGCGTGTGATAGACCATAGATCAAGAAATAGAAGTCATGAAGAAATCAACTCAATATAGTGAAAGCATCGAGTGGGAAAAAATCAGTGAACATGAGGTCTAGCATCTGACAGACGCAGATCTATGGAGGAGCGGGGAGTTGAACAAGGTCAACTCAGACCGCACTCCTATTGGTCCACGTCTGCACACTGGGCGGCAAAACTAAAAAAATAACTTTTATTAATTCATTTTAAAATATAAATGATTTTATTAAATTTAGATTAAAATATGAAAACTATTTATTATTTTATATAGTATTTTATTATGATTTTTTATTTATTTTTACAAGTTAATTTATTGTATGTTACTTTTTGCAAGTTATATATATTTACCCATATAGTATGCATTTTGTTTTTATTTTATATTTTAGATTTTATTATCCTATTCCCTTAATTTATATATTTACAACTTATTTAAATACACATAAATATATTTTATTATATTTTTTCGAAGTTCTTTGTACACTTAAGTAAATATGTTTATTTATTATATAGGTATATATGAGCATAATTCATCTATATTTTAGTATACTTATTTATTTTAATGAGTTTTTAATAGTTTTATTTTGTTTCAATTGTGCATTTGTATTTTGAATATTATTTATAGAATTATAGAAATATAGAATAATGAAAATATAAAGAATAAATAGAAACGATTATTTTGTATTGATAAATTGCACAATAAGAGCCCAAAACCAAACTTTTATATCTTAATTCAAAATTGAATGAAACAACCTTCATTAAGTAGATAATTAAATTTTATTTATAATTAAAGAGGATTTTGGTCAATTTTGATTACAGTATGGGGATACATATATGAGAAGTTTAGATTTTAGCTTTTTATTATGAGTGTCTAGGGAACAATATGCATTATTTTTAAGTAAAATAAATTTTATATTTTTCTATGTATTTTTATCTAAGATTTCATGAACAAAATTTATTGATTTGAAATATAAATAATAAAAAATCAAATAGGTCCCAAAATAGATTTATTGGGGAGTTAAAAATTAGGGTTTTATTGTATTTTTGGCATGTATATCCACCTAATTTATTCCTTGTCGACCAAGTCATCATGATGCTTAGGTCTCGGGGTTTAGGGTCATTCAATACCTATTTTATTTCCTTTTCTTTTCATTTTCTTTATTCCTTTATTTTGACATTAAAGATAATATTTTAGACAATAAATAGTGTATACATAATGAATGCTATTTTGTGTGAATTAGTGCTATACACATGCATTTATCTAGGATTTAAAGGCCAAAATGGAAGAATAAATGTGATAAAATGAAGATTCATCACTGCCCCGATGTACAATATCAAAACATTGTCTAACTCTAATCATGGTTTAATCATGAGAATCAAAAAAAATAAGAAAGAAAGATGAAATCAAAGTGGTCATCAATCTGGTGGTTGATTAAAAGGGATTGATGTTCAAGAATCTTCTGAGGGTCTCTCGTCCAACCCTTAAAACCATGCAAAAAGCAATTTTTTTCTCTGAGCATCCCAAAAGAGCTTGAACCACTTGCTTTCTTATTTTGATTACCATTAGCAATAATTAAATTTATGCTCTTCTGATATCAATATTGTCCTATGACTCAAATGCATGTTTTTGTTTATTCTATATTTACCTAGCCTAGATGTGTTAATGAAAATCCTAGATCATCCATGCACCTGACGACAACATGCTCGAGAAAAACTCTAGCAAGATGATGCTCTACTGGGGACGAATGCCATTAATTTTTTCGTGTAGAAAGTGCCTTGAAGACATGAAGGAAGAAAGAGGGAAAGGAAATTCTTTTGAATTTTGTGTTTTACTTTGTCTATGATAAGAGGATGCTCCGCAAACCTGATTTTATCTAAATAATGGATTTTTCCTTTTGTTTCAATAAATTCTATCACACCCTCACGTCCATTATTTTGAATGTTGGATTCGATCTAAAAAAACAAGAAAGAAGATGAAAAGAGTGTTTTTTTAAAGGAAAAATAGAGTTTACTTTTTACCACGACGAAAAATCCAAAATAATTTGCCCATTTGGGGAAGAAAACAAATCCAGGACGGTTCTAGAACATCTCAGGCTATCTTATAAATACAATCCAGCCCCCTCTCGCGAAAAACCCTAAACCCTTCTGTTCCCGTTCCTCCCCCCATGGCGGCGTCGCGGCCTGCTCTGACGGCCCTGAGGCTCCTCGCCGTAGCATCGCGCCCCTTCCTCTCTGTCTCCCGCTCCATTCCCCCGATACATCTGTCCCCGGCCGCACCAGCACCAGTCCACAGCGCCGCCCTTTCCCTCTCCGCGGCGCGCCTCGAACTCTCCAGAACCTTCGCCCGTAGATCCATGATCTCCGAGAGTGAGGACGAGGTCGAGGATAAGGACGAGGAGGTGGACGTGCTGGATGAAGACGACCTCTCCGGATCAGAGTTTGATGACGTGGACGATCCTATCTACGACGATCTCGACAAAGATTTAGACGATTCCGATTAGGCGTTGTCGACTCGGGTTCCTCCGTTCTTTGCTGTTAGTGGTTTGATCTTCTGGAATTGTTGTCTTTGTTTATGTGTTTTCCGACTTAAGAAAGCTATTTTGCGTTCTTAAAAGAATTTGGATTTAATTTGGGACGGTATGCTTAATAGTATGGAGATTTTGCTGCCGATTTGACTGCCAGGCCCAATTCTTATTTTTTTTTCTAGTAGGAAAAGCGTTTATTACAAATTACTGAAATTTAAACAAATGCGACAATTCGGTTAAAAGATCGAACCGTTTAAGAATTATATAGTCAATTATCAATCCGTCTAATTTTATTGTTCTCTCTTCCCTTTCTCGTTATTCCCCCTAATCTTACGATGGTTGATGTGAAAATTTGTTCGGTTTTTAGAGTTTTGTTGGCTCATTTGGAGGCAGTTATTTGATACTTTACGTTTTTATATTGAGCTGGAAAGATTATTTTTTTTGGAGGAAGAGCTAGTTCAGATTCAATGTGATGATGATAATTTAAGTGCTTCTAATTCTGAATTTGATCATATGCGGAGAAAGCTACATGAAAGGGTTATTTCAAAGGTAGCCTCCTCTCCTATTAAAACAAATGTTTAATATTGGTTAGGAGAGGATTGATGGATTAAGCAAAGTGACCATTTATAGAGTCAAAATGCCAGGCATCAAGAGGTTGTGCCTGTAGCATGGTTCAAAGATGATGCTGCTGAACGTAAAAAGAAGGGAATTTTAACTCTATGGTGTCAAAATGCCAGGCATCAAGAGGTTGTGCATGTAGCATGGTTCAAATATTATGTTGCTGAACTTAAAAGAAGGGAAATTTACCACCAGAACCTTGTAAACTTTGTCAATTACTTTCATGACTTTTGAAACAACCTAATTCCCCTCGAACCTCGTAAACTTGCTCCATCTTATCCCCAAGATCTTACCGTCCACTTTAACTTTATTAGAGTCAATTACTTGGGTTAAATTTGAGTTAATGTAACCAAAGCAAATCAGACAATAGATTTTCAATTTCCTTCTCTCCTTTTACCTCCTTCTTTATCCTCTTCAACCAAATAAAGCGGGAGCCATCACGGTGGATTTGGAGGGTGGTTATTCTGAAGGAAAGGTGGAGGGATCCCTCGTTGCAGATCAGGAGGATGGTGAGGTTTGGGTGGTGACAACTCCTGCTACAGGTGGAGGTGTGGCAGGAGGGTAGCGGGGCGGAGTAACACGAGGAGGCGGGGGAGGCGGTGGAGGGGGCGGTCTTGTTGCAGGAGACATGGGCGGACAATGGTAGGGGGTGGAGGAGCAAGGGGAGGAGGGTGGCGAGGCTGTAGGAACAACATGAGGTGATGGACGGGGTGGTCCTGATGCGAGAGGAGGCATGGGAGGGTGGCTAGGATGGAGGAGCAAGATGAGGATGGCAAGGTTAGAGGAACAATGAGAGGAAGGGGAGGTGGTGCGATTGCAGGTGGTGGGGCAGTTGCGATTGCATTTGGTGCGAAGGGAGAGAGGGGTTGGAGGAGCAGTTGTGGTTGCGGGTGGAGGAGCTGCTGCAATTACAGGTGGAGGAGCAAAGAGGAGGGGGAATAGGAGAGGAATGAGATGTATAGACAAGAATCACGTTGTTTGTAAAGATTTTAACAAAGAGGTCAATATGTATCTCATTTTAACAAAATTCGATTACATTTAATGGGTAAATGGATTTGAGTTAGGTCAGGGTTTGTGGTGTAAGGATTTTTACGAGATCGAGGGGGGAATTATGATGTTTTAAAGATCAAGGTAGTAATTGGCAATGTTTATACTATTCCTGCGATAAAAATCTCAAAAAAGAATGCGCAATCAAAGACTAGATCGAAGTATTCTTAGATTAGAACTTGATTGCAATATATTTGGAGAACAACATCGAAAGAGAACAATGCCAAAAATCAAGATAGAAGGTAAAAAATCAAGATAGAAGGATTAAGGAAAAGGACACAATTTCAAGTACCTACCTCACCTCTTTGGAGGCTCCTTTGTTTATATTTTTCTATTTTTGTTTTTATCAGTTGTGCCCCTCTGAGATATTGCAATATCAGTTATACCTCTCTTTTTGGGAGTATCAGTTGTACCCTTAATTTCTTGCTGTTCTATCACTTATGCCTCTCAGTTACTTTGGTTGTTAATTAGTTGAACTTAACTATGTTTTTTTCAAACCATGGTTTGGGTAGTAGAGGTAAAATTGGAAGTCCTTATATTCTTTCTCATGTTCTCAAAGGTATCAACCCTAAAATTAAAAACCCACAACTGGAGATGGGGATGATGGCGGAGTAAGAGACCCATTCAACCTCATCACCCTCCAAGTTCATTGGCATTGGTGGTCGGAGAGAGGACAAAGGTCGTCCACGATTGTGATCCTTGCTGCAAGTAGAGTTTCTTGCTCCAAGGATGGGGAGGAGGAGGGTCGAAGTTGGGGCAGAGGAAGGATGGGGTAGAGGAGGGGGCAGGATGGGGGTAGAGGAGAGGACATGGTTGAGGCGGAGGAAGGATGGATGTTGGGCGGAGGAAGCATGAGGTGGTGGAGGGGCAGGTTATGAGCGGAGGAGAGGGTAGGGCGGAGGAGGATGGGGATTGGGGGCAGAGGAGGTCGTCAGCCTGGAGGAGGATGAGGGGAGGAAGGAGGTTGTTAGGGGAGGAGCTATGGGTGTAGGGCGACTGGTCGTGGGGGGGGGGGGCAGTTTCGAGCGGAGAGGAAGGAGGAGATTGGGGAAGGAGGAAGAGGATGGGGAAGAAGCGGACGAGGAAGAGGGCGAGGAAAGACCATTGAATCCTTTTTTTTTAAATTAATTCTGCTTATATCCTTAAAGTTAACATTCGTTTGCACTGTGGGTGGACAACAACTAACCCAAGAGGCACAAGTGATGGATCGACAAAACATCGAGGGTACAATGGATATTCCCAAAAAGGAATAGATATAATTGATATTGTAATATCTCAGAGGGGCACAACTGATAAAAACCCTTTTTATTTTTTTTTTCACGGTCATGTGGGCCACATCTTATCTATGAAACTCTCTTGATGATGTAAGGTTATATGCCACTAACAATCTGATGCTACAATGTTTACATCTGGATTGGCCTGTTTAAAAAGATTTAAAACAAGGGAATGGTTGCTGGAGCTCGAGATTACCAATAGCATGTGGAGTACTAGGATTTATATGGGGAAACTGTGGGGTGGAGTCATTAGTTAGTGATTGTGATGGAGCTCTTGTTCAATTAGTTTAAGGCCCATCTTTCGTTTTTGTTTAGTTGGTTTGAGGGACAATGAAGGGTTAATTATTCATAAGGATGAGCATCGGACCGGGTCGGGCCCACCTCGGTCCAACCCGAGCTCGTTTAGCGTGACGGGCTCGCGGGCTGGGCCTAGGCCTGGAGAAATATGGAAAAATCAGCCCAACTCCGGGCCCAACCTGATGATACTTGCGTTGGGCCTGGGTCGAGCCGACCCGACTACGACCTAGTTAACTCAGGACTTCTTTGTTCCGTGATGTGGGATTATACTCACAGCATGCAATGGTAAAATTGTAAATTGGATTCCACAGTATATAAAGTCATTTTCCTTCAATCAATTGGATTTCCATTGAATTCAAACAAGTATTTTTTATGCATAGCTCCTAGTTTTAACTTGAAGAACACCTTCAGCTCCTTATTTTTAAATTTAAAGTACGGCTTTCACTGGCAAAGCTCATGATGTGGCTGCTTAATGGTACATATGGCTTATT
Source organism: Ottelia alismoides (assembly GCA_037367405.1). Classification (NCBI taxonomy): domain Eukaryota; kingdom Viridiplantae; phylum Streptophyta; class Magnoliopsida; order Alismatales; family Hydrocharitaceae; genus Ottelia; species Ottelia alismoides. Next base: position 125,863 of record JAZKJV010006930.1, read on the forward strand.
TACATGGCGTATCTTGCTTGAGAAACTACTTTGTATGAATCAGATTTTACTAGTTAGGAAATTATTCTAATCTGCGGGAATCGTGATCACTTATAAATTTCATGATGTTAGTGCTTCTTGGTGCAGATGGTTCCTTTACAAGATACATTTGATACCGATTCATCTGATTGTGTGAATAAAATTCATTTAGCATTGGTCATGGATAGACAAACCTTTACATATGGTATGAATCACAATCAATCTTCGTTTTTCTTTGTTTGTCAGTAGGATTTCGGGGGGCAATGCCTGTAACTCGATATCTTGCTCATACCTGTTTGGTTCTTGCAGAAACCGGATCTCTGCAACCTTCTTTGCGATCTTCATGTTCTTGAAATATAGAGACGTCCAAAGAAAAAAATTCTTCTTCTTCCATGCTTATATTATTTGAAACTTTATCTTACCTCCAAAGAAAAGGAGGAAGAACAAGGAACGACAAGAAAGCTATTCCTATTCCAAGAATCCAAGCTCCAACACACAAGACAAATATACACCAAATATATTTATCAGGTCGGGCCTCTGACGTGCCTATATTCGGGCTGGCCCATGGGCTTCGGGCTCGAGCCCATCGTTGCTTGAGCCCGACCCGATTAGAGAATTGGGGTGAAAATTAAGCCCAAGCCCGTCCGACTATTGCTCGAGCTCGAGCCTGATCCGGACTTTATCGGGCTGAGCCGGCCCAACCCAATGCTCATCCCTAACTATTCATATTGAAACTTAGTGGATGATGTAATTACTTTATCTTGGATTTTTAGAATAAAATCCTCTTATCCTATAAATTTCTCTTATCACACACACATGTGCTTGTGTGTAGACATACACATACACAATCAACAACATCACCTACTGTTATATGTCTATGTATATACCTTCTCAACTCCAAAAAAATGCATGTGCTGTTAGTACCTTAAAGATATATCAAGATGTATTCAATTGCATTCTAATGCTCCTTCATCTCACTTAAGGTCCTTGACGGCATACTTCTCCGATCTTGATAACTTCTCCATGGCATTAGTTGACTATGATTTTGAAAGTTGTTTGGCCTTGACGGATTTATCTTTGAAGTGGTTTCCTCCATCTTTTTCCTTAGACCTTGATATCTGATACTCTTTTCTTTTTCAGGTCTTTCAAGATTTGATTGCGCTATTTCTTTCTTTTTCTAAACCCATTTTCTTTTCGGTACTTGAAAGCATTTTCTTTTTCTAAGGTCTAGAAATATGCTTTTTATCTTTCCTTTTCTCGTTTCATTGGCAAGTACATAAATAAATTTTCTCTTAAGCTCGGCTATTTCTTTTTCTAAGCAAACGATTTAACTTTAAAACTACTCAAATCATCTTTAAGGATTTTATTTTCTTTTCTCAAAATATACAAGTCATCAAGAAAAAGTGATTTTCTTCTACTAGTTTCTTCTTAAACTTTTCAAGCTTTATATTTTCTCTGAAAAGATCTTGAGATGTAATGTAAAGCTCGGTTACTTACCTCATTTCCATAGTCTAAAGAGTTGGATGAATCAATTTGATTATCCCATTGAATTCCAAGCATACGTTTTCTCTTTCTTTGTTGATACTATGTGTATCTTCCGAAGTTGCTTGTAGTGGACCATGTTGTTGCATCGTAGGTTCTTTTCTCGAACTTCTTTTCTTGTGATATTTTTTTGTTTCTTTTCTTATGGAGAAAACTTGAATTGTTGGGTCATTATTGCGATATCGTTATCACAATTAGATCATTCTTGGGCTTCCTTCTTGGTTAGGAGGGATGGTTTTTTTTTTGGGATCTCTTCTCCTTTCTTTTTGTACTTCCTTTTGGATTCATAAGAAAGAAGGTTACCAATGAGATTTCTAACGAGGTCGTGCTGTAGTTTGTGGACTTCTCGATAGCAATTCTTGTGTTTCTAGTTATCGGATAGAGAGATGATGATCTTGCCGGGAAGTTTTCCACGTAGAAAGGATATTTCAAGATTTTTGAGTAAATTACTATGACAATGAATATGGCATTCATATCCTTTATCATTTTTATTTTCTTATATCACTATAGAAAATAGGAGATATAAATTTAAAAATTAATCATTCGATTAATTTCAAGTAAATGATTAAGTGAAATATTGAGATTCATTCAGTTGAAGAAAATATTATCAACCACTTCCCATAAAAAATGAAAGTGTAATTTCCTTTTTGAAATTTGGAATAAGTACTGCAAGAATCAAGATATAAATAAAAAAAAATGTTCAACAGTCTCACCTACAAAATTAGAAATATATAAAGTATATAGGATATTTATATCCTTTTTATACCGGTTTGGTGACATGGCTAAATGATAAGCGTGGGAATTGCAAATCCTTTATTCTTCCCGTTCAAATTGAGATGATGTTCTTGACAAGTCTAATAGATGGGCAATATCAAGTATAATACAAACCATTGCATACTTGAGATTGAGGCGTAATGATCTCCACATCCATCTTTTCATTTGTAACCTTAGATTGTTTGGTGCTTAACTTCAAGTGTGCTACAAGTATGATACTCACATATTTGGCATTATCCATGTTGAATCCTCGAATTACTTTATTTATGTACTTCCTATTAGCCATGGCCGATGTCAAGCCCATGTAAATGAGGAAGGTAGCATGTTAGGTAGCCGACAACTAACGCAAAAGAGGTAAATTCCTAAATAATATTTTTTTATTAATACTATTTAGGAATGTGCCTCTAAACACTCTGATCTTTTCAGCTTGGATTTAAGCAAATATTTAGATTTCATTAGGACATTCTCTATTAGCGATACGTTGCATCGTTCGAATGTAACGAAAAGTTGGCTAGGATCGCTACATCCCTACTCAGATGTAGTTTAAAATTTGCGAGGGTTCTCGTATGGGGAACAAATGCGAGTAAATAAGCTAGTTTCGTTGCATCACCGCCATAATGCAGTTTAAAATATGCAAGGGTTCTCGCATGATTGACGCATGCGAGTAAAGAAGTTAGTCCAAAAGAGGTTGTAAAAGAAGTTGGTAATATGTAATTAGAATGTTAGCACTTTGACTGGTAAATTGATGGAGATAGTATATTTCATTGAAAGAAGGAAGATTCAATTACCATATCTCCAAGAGATAAAATGGGTTTGAGAGAAAATAATTGAGTTCGAGAAGACAAGCTTTAAATTATGATATTCATGTAAAGATAATAGCAGAAATAGTGTTAGATTGGTTGTTCATAAGGTTTTGATGGATATTTTGGTTGAGGTGCAAAGATTTGGGTATTGGATTATTTAGCTAAAATTGGTGCTTGAAGAAGAGATTCTGAATGATATCATAGTTTATGCATAACAAATGTGTTTAGATGAAAAGATTAAACAAGTTTTTTTGTGAGAATTTGGATAAGATTATGTAAGGAATCCCACACATGGAGAGATGATTTGCCTAGGTGGAGATCTTAATGGATATGCGGAAAATAACGCCTCAGGGTATGCTAGTGCTCATTGAGGTCGGGGATAGAAATGAAGAGGGAAAAGTCATTTTAGATTTTGTAATGGCTTATGATCTTTTAATAACAAACACTCTCTTCAAGAAGAGGGAGGAACATTTAATTACTTATAAGAGTGGTTCAAGTAGAACACATATAGATTACTTTGTGTTGAGGAGAAGAGATCGATTGTGTTGCAAAGACTGTAGAGTAATCTCAAAAGAGAGTATAGTAATTAAACATCGCTTGTTAATCATGGATATGCAAATAGAGGGTAGTAAAGAAAAGGAAGATTTCCAAGATCACTAGAACTAGATGGTGGAATCTTCAATTGAAGCAATCAAGCTTCAAGGAGAAGGTTAAGATGCCTTATCTTGAGATTGCAAGGGAAGCACGAATGGGATATGAGATGCAGTAGCATTGTATTTAAAAGGTAGGAAAAGAAATGTTAAGTGAGCCAAAAGGAGGAGCTCCATATCAAAATGAGACTTGGTGGTGGAGTGGAGGGGTACACGAGAAGCTCAAAATTGAAAGAGCTTGCTTTTATATTATGTGTAAGGATAGAATAGAGGAAGATGTCACCAACTACAAAATAACGAAGGAAGTAAAGAAGGTTGTAAGTGAAGTTAAGTCAAAAGCTTATGAGGTTTTGAATAAAATTGACTCTAAGGATGATCATAAATTCAAATTGGCCAAAGTAAGAAAAAAAGTCCAAAGATCTTTTTAAGTGATGCATGAAGGATGGGGAAGGACACATGCTTGTTTGTTACTCAGAAGGATATAGAAACGTGATGGAAGCAATATTTCCACAAGCTTTTCATTGGGGAAGGGATTATGGAGAGTATTTTGGGAGATGTAGCTAGTGGTGAAAGTTATTTGAATCGTGCATGTTATAGACGAAGGAATGAAGTAGATGAAGCTTTGAGGGTTATGAAACATTGAAAGGTCTAGGACCTAATGACACCTATTGAAGGGTGGAGAGTTTTAGGTGAACATGATTTGTTGTGGCTTACAAATTTATTTAATATTATTTGACGAAGCAAGAAAATACCTGAAGAATGGGGTAGAAGTATCGTGGCGCCTCTTTATAATAATAAATGAGACATTCAGAATTGTTTGATCTACAAAGGTATCAAGTTGATGAGTAATATTATGAAAATTTGAGAATGTGTAATCGAAAGAAGGTTGAGGCAAGTTTCCAAAATAAAAGAAAATCAATCCATTTTCATGACAGGTCGCTCAACTAATGAAGTCATCCACTTGTCGAGGAGAACAATGGAGATTTATAGAGCTATAAAAATTTTCATATGATTTTATTGATTTGGAGAAGGTTTATTATTCTGTCTCTTGGAAGATATTTTGGGGAGTTTTAGAGACGAGACTAGTACATGTTCTATACATTAATCTTTTGAAGCATATGTATGATGGGGTTTAATCTTGTATAAGGATGTAGTATGGGCAGACTGATTATTTTGACATCAGCATCGATTTGCATCAAGGTTCAGCTTTGAGTCCATTCCTTCTTACTTTGATTGTGCACGAGTTAACTAGTCACATTCAGGATGAGATACCTTGGTGTAAGTTATTCGTCGATGATATTGTGTTGATTGATGTGACAAGAGATGGAGTGAATGGGAAGCTAAATGTTTAGAGACATGCCTTAGAGAATAAATGATTTCATATAAATAGGGCTAAGATTAAATATACGGAGTGCACATCTGATGGAAACAACAACGAAAGACTCGAGGTGAAGATTAGAGACAATATCATTTTGAAGATAGATTCTTTTAGATACTTGGGATCTATTTTGCATCAAGATGGGGAAATTGATGCCGATGTTACTCATAGAATAAATGCATGTTGGTTATGTGGAGATGAGCCTCTACTGTTCTATTTGATAAGCAATATCATTTGAAAATCAAAGGAAAATTTTACAAAGCATCCATGAGACCTGCTATGCTATATGGATCTAAATACTGTCATATGAATCATAGACATGTGTAGAGAGTGGCAATAGCATAAATGGAAATGCTAAGGTGGATGTATGAACATACATGTGTCCGCGTGAGGTGACCTGACATTGGACCCACTTGCAATATGAAATAGGTTCAGGGGGGTACATGTAAATTATCCACAAGATTTTAAACTAGTTTAAATATTTACAGAACTCAATACAAAATACTAAAAGCATAGAGAGTTTTGTGTAAATATACCATTAAAGAGCCTGGATCCAACCGTCGCAGATGCTCCATGTGGCAGAACGTAGACATGAGATCACGTACCGCTTTGTTGGAACTGGACGACCAAGATTAGATCTGGGTCGTGTGGATGATTTAACGACTCTGGGGTAGGGAGGAAGAACACACAAGGAAAATGTGTCTCCCTTTGTTCCATGATATCTCGGCCCTCAGATGGTGGATCACAACTTTGATGACTCCAGTTGTTTGTTGGAGCTCCTCCACGTACTATGGTGGGATCCAAGGATGGTGACGGGGCTCATGGTGCTTGGACAAGGTCCAAGAATCTGGAGCTACTCCAGGAGATAGAAGCTCCTCCAGATGGGTCCTGGGAGTCGCAAAACTACACCAAAAGACTCATGGGCATGAGGGCTATCTCCTCGATTAGGGAATTGAGCAAAATATGTGCTTCGTGGGATGAAGGTAAGGCTCCGACGAGATGCGGTGGAGGGAGCCTCGACTCCCTCATCCACGATGAATCGAGCGATGAAATGATGGGGGGGTCGACGAAGAATGCTTAATGGAACAAATGGGGGTGAAAGTCAGAGTGAGATCACGGTAGGGTCAATTTGCATGGAGCTAAAGCTCCATGTGATTTTGGGATTTCTGAAATTGCAATTAAATACACGACTAAAAGGAAAATTAAAGGCTAGAATCGAAATCTAAGCTATAGGGTTACTTTGGATCACTCCGTTGCACCTCCTCCTCGTTGTAAAACCTCCAAAACTCGAGCTGTCACCATGAGGAACTGATTCCACATGCTCTGAGGGGCTAAGATGGAACGAAGAAGGATCAAATCGAGGAAGGAAGCCTGAGGGATTTATTTATAGGCTACTAAAGGGTGGACTTTGATCGAGGATTGTGGTCTACTCAATGAATATCGAATGGATCTTTGGCCCTCGATGGATTTAGGGATATCAGATCATCAGTTCTTGTTTAGACCGAGCATAACTTGAGTGGATTCGGTAGGAAAAAAGTGATGAAAATATGGGATTGACACACCCACTGCTCGAGGAGGAGAGAAGAGGGTCAACTGACTCGGGGTCAATAATGGAGATCTCTGGTTGGTCTACGTGGATCGATCAGAAAAAATACAAGAAAGAAAAGATTAGTAAAATCGATAATAAATATGAATTGAATTAATTATTTTTTATTAAAACATGAAAAGTATTTGTAATTTAATGTAGTATTTTATGTGTATTTAATGTAGAATTATTTATACAAACAAGAAAAGTATTTGTAATTTAAAGTAATTTAATGTAGTATTTTATTACAAGTTAGTATTTACATGTACTAGAATGTTGCCCGTGCTTCGCGGCAGAATAGAATTAGGTTGATCTCATACACAATAAACCAAACGTTGACATTTCATTATAAAAATGTACGATAGTGTTTTTAAGGTAAAACGAAAAGGTTTGGTAATATTAAAATGTAAATTATGTTGTAAGGTTGTGACATTGATGTAAATGTTGATATAATTAGACTATCCTAGATTTAACCAAATTAACATACACAAAGTGGACTATTGATAAATCAATCTGTCGGTATGAAATTGATAGACAATAATTACCAAAAAGATGAAAATAAGTTGTTTAAATTACAGTCTTGTTTAGTGCATTGTAGGAAGCGCAGAGTATTACTACATAATTAATTTAACTTAATTTATAAAAAGTTGAGTGTGAACATCATTGCTTGTTATATTTAAGAAGTGTAAACAGAATTAACGCATTGAATGATGAAACAATCTAATCAAAAATTAAATAAACAAATTAGATGACAACACTGCAAGAAATCAAATTTAAATGCTAATTTATTTAAAAATTTTAGAAAGATAAATATCACCATAATAATTATATTTTAGTATATCTTAAATAAAATAGAAGAATTTGGTGTAATGAATATTCTAAAGGCGCAATAGACAATCCATATAAACACTAAATTAATAGAGGCTCATACAGACTCTAAGTCAACGCTAATTTGTGATGATAAGCTTGAATGTCTGTAAATGGGTTCTTTTGAAGACATCTAAAATTGCTAACATATGTGAACCCTACAAAAATGCAATTTGGTATATTCTAAGACCTCCTAAATTGTCAAAACTTTTGAAGCAAATCATCTTTAACCATTGTATAATGCATAATTGATATGATGTCTAATCGTTGCCTATAGTTAAGAAATAAATATTTTAAAACATTTTAAAACAACTAAAAAGACTTAAGTCGAAATGGAAATGGTGTAACAATAATTCTAGAAACATAAATTGGTAATCGATATAAATACTAAATTAATAAAACCTCCAGCGAACATAATATCAACATCAATTTCTAATGATAAGCTTGAATGTCTGCAAATTGCTTTCTTTAAAGATATCTCAGATTGCTAGAATATTTGAATCACAGAAATATGCAATTTGGTATCTTTTGAGATACACTAAATTACCACAATATTCGGAGGAAATCATTTTTTCCATGGGAGAATGTATAAAAGACATGAAGAATAATCATTGCCTCCAATTAATTTTAATCACTTAGAAATATTAGAAGAAGCTAAAATGAGATACAATCAAAATAGAAACAACACAAATAAAAGGATTTCATGTAGTTTGTCGGTGTAATGTACTGTAAATGAAGTAGAGAAGTGAAAGAAAATAATTTTCGCTAATATATGCACCTAAATAAGAAAAGCATAATTTATTGGGTATTGTTATATAAGTTAAAAACATACAATTTTGACAGATGTTATGGTATAACAAAAATGGTTTCCATCTATGTTAATAGTAATTTAAGAGAATAGTGTACACTTTAGATCAATATAGTTTCAAAAATTTTATATACATACCAATTTGATGGACATTATGGTAGATCAAAACAGATGAAATTGACAAATATAAAGCAAAACGAACATACTTTAGTCGACAATGGGACTCGAACAAATGAAGAGTAACCTATGCATGAAAAGGACACAAACAATCGGATGTAAACATATATAAAGGATGAAGATGCTTCTTAAACTCGGAAAGAACTGGCTCTAGAGCCAACCCCTCCAATACATAACTTCGCAGATTTTCAAAAAAAAAAAATAAAAGCATAAGAAATCACCATTTTAACTAATAGATAATCAGTCACTTTACATCAACGTTAACTAACCCTCCTTGTCACTCTCATTTTCAAGAAAAATGGAAGAAAAAAATACACTATTGTCGATGACCATAAAAACCACCATCGACTTAGAATTAATCAAATGGCATACCAAAAAATTGTACATTATTAAAAATGTGCAGTTATAATACATTATAATTGGCGAAAAACCACATACTTAGAAATGTTAGAGATTCAGGTGCAAATTTCTTTTACTATTATATTTGGCGATGTACACAACATAATCGAGATTGATATAATATAAAATTTAACAATAGAGAAGGGAAGATACAATCAATATTATAACCACCAATCGGAGAGAAAAATACATCCATGAATTGTATATTGGCATATATGTATAAAAATAAATGGAAGATATTGCGAAATTCATCTTTTTCCATTGCAAATGGCATATACAACCATTATAGTGTATAAAGATCAGAAAGATGCACGACATAATGATAGTAGTCTGATAGAATAGTGTAGCTTTTATGACAATATAATTTCAATATTTATGATAGTATTTTATCATGTAATACAAATTTAATTTTGAATGCATTAGTATACAATAGGTTCATAACATACCTGGAGAATTCTTATTTTTCTTTCCCTTTTTTCAAAACAATCATGTACTTTATTTCAACTGGAACATTAAAAAATATTTTTTTTCTTTAACCGCAATACTGTTAACTTTTTTAGATGCTCGACTGAAAAAACTATTGTACATTATTACTTGCAATAATATGTTTACATAATATATTTTGCAAAAAAACCGCGTCCTGTGAAGATAAGAAAGAGCAGATGTTAATGCATCTGGAAGCCAATGGGAAGAAATCTCACATTTTCCACTACATACATCAATGACCCTAACTTCCCTTCAATAATAACAATGAAACAATAATATTCAAATAATACTGTCAAATAGAAAAATTGGCAAATATAAAGATAGGTCATCAATGTCTGTACAATTTTAAAATCATTTTAGATCAAACCAAGAACATGATACATATATTCGCCAAGAAAAACTAAAGTAATTTGCATTATGAGTTGTAACATTTCTAAGAATTAAGTTGCTTGTCCACTGTTTGAAGCTATTACGGTTGCCGATTCTGCAGCTTACAATGATAGTTTCTAAATAAACAAAAATCAATAAGAAACCTGTAAGGTTAGAAAGTTTTTCCAATTTATATCATCTCAAAAGAAGGTCGCATGATTCAAAATATGCTCACATAATCAACAATCCCACTTTAAGCATATACAGATGGCTAGAGAAACTGAGTGTTTGCATACCCAAAAAATGAACACAGAACATTGCAATGGGATCAATTAGAAGATAGAGAAATGCAATATAATGATACAGAGCAGAAGAACAATCCAAAGCATCATAGGATACTCCACTGTATAGTTTTAAAATTACTTAGAGTGCTCACATTCAGCAAGTACCCTTGAAATTCGGCTCACCAAAATGGAGAAATCGAAGGAGACGGTGCAGGGACTATTCTCCTACACGAAGAAAGTAAATTAGGTGATGTTGCGATCGATGTCTAATATGGAGCAAGCAAATAAGTCCTTCATTGACACATAAAAAATATGAATTTTATCAAGCAAATAAGTCCTTCATTGACACATAAAAAATAGGAATTTTATCAGTTGTGCCCCTCTGAGATATTGCAATATCAGTTATGCCTCTATCTTTTTGGTAATATCAGTTGTGCCCTCGAATTCTTGCCAATATTTCACTTGTGCCCCTCGGAGGGGCATAACTGGTAAAAGATTTTTATCAGTTATGCCCCTCCGAGGGGCATAACTGGTAAAAGATTTTTATCAGTTATGCCCCTCCGAGGGGCACAAGTGAAATATTGGCAAGAAGTTGAGGGCACAACTGATATTACCATAAAGATAGGGGCATAACTGATATTGCGATATCTCGGAGGGGCACAACTGGTAAAAACCCTAAAAAATAATCGATGTATAAAAATATAAAAAATGATAACATGTAACAATGACCTCAAACACCCTGTTAGCTTCTCACACAGGGTTCCTATGTAACGGCAAGGCAAATCACTTGAGAAAGCAACGAAGGAACAAAGGTAAGAGTTCGAATGTTTCCCAAATGATCGCCAAAGAAAGAGATGGCTTCGCGAGGACGGGAAGCATCGTGCGGCTGTCATCGTCTCGGGACGACGTTGAGCAAGTTGCCGCCTGCTGCCCTTCGCCGCTGCTTTCGGCTGCCCTCTGAGAGGATCATAAAGGGCTCTTTGTCCCCTATGTCCTCTTCTGATGACGATGCCGGTGAGGCCTTCGCGTCCGATGACATTTGCATCGGTGGGAGAGAGGAAGGTGGGCACGGACTTGATAAGTGGACGTTACATGCGTGGCACGTGGAAAGAGATGGAGGTGAAGGTGTGTCTCGGGAGGGAAGACTGTGGGGTCCACATATAATGTCACGTGGCTGGAGAGACCGTGAAAGCATGAAGGCTTGTGGTTGTTTCTATGTTGCCTGATGTGGTTAAATGGAAAAAGCATGGAAGAGCATCCATCATGCCACGTGTCCTCTATTGGGTGAAAAATCAAACTTTGAAGAAGGTATATAGATAATATACGTATAAATACCTATATAATATGTATTTAATTTTTATTTTGTATTTTATTTTTTTATTTTATACATATATTTATATAATTTTAATTTATTTAATTACACCTTTAGGAATTTTTATGAGTTTATTTGTACACTTAAATAAATAGGTATATTTATTATATAGATATATGTATGGGATATTCATCTATGTATTGCAATAAACTATTTATTTTATCTTCTTTTTGACGAATTTATTTTATTTTGATTATACACATGTGTTGTATATAATTTTTACAAGATAATAAAAGTATAAAAACATGAAAAATGTAAAGAATAAATAAAATCAATATTTTATTCAGGTATAATACACAATAAGGGTCCAAAACATAACTTTTGCATCTTAATTCTAAATTAAATGAAATCACCTTCATTAAATAGCTTATTAAAAGTTATATACAATTAAAGTGATTTTGGTGCATTTCGAATTCATATGAAGAAGGTACATGCCTGTGAAGTTTGGATTTTATTTTTTGTGTAGAAGTCACAATATGCATTATTTTTATATGAAATAAATTTTGAATTTTCTATATATTTTTATCTACAACATTCATGTACAAACTTTACTGATTTGATGTATAAATAATAAAGAATAAAATAGGTCCCAAAAATAAATTATTGACATATATAATTAGGGTTTTAGCATGTATATTATGTACAATTTGGTCGTCCTGTCTCCCCCTACTTTAGTTCTTGTCGATTAAGTCATCATAATGACTAAGTCTCGAGGGTTAGGATCATTCAGTGTCTTTGACACTTCATTCTTTTTCTTTTCTTTGTACTTTTTTGGTAATAAATACATTATTTATACAATAATTTGTGTAGTATTTTGTACAATTTACAAAGTTTTAATTTGACAAACTAATGATGCATACATGTATTTATCTAGGGTCTAAAGGTCAAAATACAAGAATAAAGGTGATGAAATGGAGATTCATCACCCCCTATATTTTCCTTTGCGAGTCCTTAGCAAACACTTATACCTATAAGTGAAAAAAGAAAAAAGAGAAAATAAAAAATAACTTGGATTGAATTTAACTTTTAAACTTGTCTTCATAATATCAGTGTTTGGAGCTCAGTTGGACATTTGGAATTTAGGTGTGATCGGAACCATTTTGGGAACCGAACTTGAATCACAACAACCTCTAAGACCCATAAAACTCTACCCAAATATCCTCAAAAGTTAGTTCAAAGCAAGTCGACGTCATACACAATCCCTTACAACTATGAATTTATCTTGTACAGTGTCAGTGATATGTAGCTCCTCTGGGCTAAAGCGATAAAGTTAGTCTTCTCCAACATAGTGACCCTAATTCCCTAATCCAACAAGACTTTCCTCAAGAAGCAGGGTATTACCTTCTAAGTTCAAGTGCAACCTGCTCCAGAAGAGGAGGGGAAGAGAATGTATTGTAGCTAGTGTAGATACCTATCCTAGGATGCTTGACTAGTGTAGCCAAGTCATCTGACTGTAGGTTCACATGTATTTTACTTTGAAGCTCAAGCTTGCTTGTTGACTACATACATACTCTAACGTAAATTGATTGTTTCTTGACTTTTATCGTCTATTTTTTTTGGAGTTTTTGATTTTGCATTTTTTGTTTTTTAATACGATGTACAACAACATTTACATATGGACATGTTCCTCTTGAGTCAGTAGGCTATCTCTCTTTTGAAGCTTTATTGCAACCCACAACATTCCTTTATTAGACCTCATGGCTACTGGATCGAGTTGGGGTGCAATGACCACAGATATGTGACTTCCAATGTTTCCATTGGCTTATGTATCATGCCGACAAATCCAGCTCTCTACCACTTCAACTAACTTGAGAAAGGTGTAAAGTGTGATGGACATGCGAGCCAACAGCGAGGCATTATGCAATAAATGTTATTCCGAATTTCATTCGCTGATCTGAAATGAAAATAATTAATTTGCATAATGAGTCCCTTAGTACAATTAAGATTATGTACCATGGCCATCTTAATGATCATACATCTGTTGATTTAATTATTAAATTTTAGAGGCTGGTGCTTGGATGCATATCTAAAGAGTTAGATTGAGGACCCATATAGCACCGCCAATGATTATTAAGAGTGGATCTCCAGCCTTAGAAGGATCTGAAATCTGGATGTACATTATAGGCATTGTGTCTTCCATTCCAATGGTAGCACCTAGTCTCCGACAGTTAGTGCAATACTTAACGTAGTCTTCTGCATCTTTGAATAGAGTTGGCCACCAAAGGCTGCATTGTAGCACTTTTGCTGCTGTTCTTCTGCCAGAGTGATGTCCTCTTGATTCTCGAGAATGGCAATGCTTGAGGACACTGTAGACTTCTTCCTGAGGAATGCATCTTCTCCAGATGCAGTCAACCCCCTCTCGAAAGAGATATGGATCCTCCCACTAGTAGAAATGGATGCATGACAAGAGATTGTCTCTTTTAAGCTTTGGCCAATCTTGTGGAGTTCTCTTAGATACAAGATAGTTCACAATATCGACGAACTAGGGGAGCGTAGTGCTCGACAGGATGGCTTCATCTGGAAAAGTCTCAGTGATCGACAATAGGCTCTGCGCAGGAGTGTCCGAGTCTAGCAGTCTTAAGTGATCGGCCATCACATTTTTGACCCCAGGTTTATCACAAATTTCAAGGTCAAATTCCTAGAGCAGAAGGATCCATCTGATCAATCATGATTTGGCATCCTTCTTGGCTTGTAGGTATTTGATGGTCGAGCGATCTGTATACACTATGACTTTGGATCCAAGCAAATGGGATCTGAATTTTTCCAGGGCAAATACTATTTGCTAGCAACTCTTTTTCAATGATAGTGTAGTTTCTTTGTGCTTCATCTGACCTAATGAAGTTTTAGTGAAAGTGTAGTTTCGGTGATAGTGTAGTTCTGCCGGCATAATGAATTGCAAATGGAATATGATCTCTCCTCTGTCCTAAAACTGCCCCAATGGCATAATTAGAAGCATCTATCATGATCTCAAATGGTAGCAACCAATATGGCGATTGAAGGACATGGGCCTGAGCGATTATTTCCTTCAATTGTGTAAAGGCCTGGAGGACTCTATCATTGACAATAAAATCAGCCTCCTTACCCAAGAGCTTGGTCAGGGGTTGGGTTATTTTCTGGAATTCTTTGATGAATCGTCGGTAGAAACTGATGTGCCCTAAGAAGGACCTGACCTGTTTCAAGTTTGTAGGTGGCTCTAGTTTCAAAATCACTTCCACCTTCGTAGGGTCGATCTCCATGCCATGTACAATACCCTCGGTCACCATAAAATGGCTCTTCTCCTACGAGAGCACAATGTTCACCTCACAACATCTTTTTAGAACTAGATCTATATAAGATAAACACTTATCAAAGCTGTCTCCGTAGACCGAGAAATCGTCCATGAATACCTCAAGAAAACTTCCAACCATATCTACAAATGCTGCTAACATACATCGCTGGAACGTCGCTGGAGCGTTGCATAACCGTAACGGCATTCTGTGGAAGGCATACATCCCAAATGGATAGGTGAAGGTTGTCTTCGCTTGATCTTCAAGAACAATGGCGATTTGATTGTAACCATAGTATCCATCTAAGAAACAAAAATATTCCTTCGCGATTAGTCTTTCAACTATCTGATTGATGAAGGGAAGTGGGAAATGATCTTTCTTGGTTGTTAAATTCAAATGCCGATAATCTACGCATGCACACTATGATGTTGGTACTCTACATAATAAATTCATATTAAATAAAATACAAAATATAAAAATATAATAAAAGTATATATAAGAACCTATATTATACTCTATAATGTATAACCTTAATTTTTAAAATAAAAAGATTTTCCATTTTTTAATAAATCATAAAACTATTAAAAAATATAACAAACTTCCAATCATAAAAAATACAAAAACACTTTTAAAAATTCTATAAAATTACCCTTAGTAGTTTTTACTATATTTTCACATAATAAACTAAAAAAACAAAATGAAAATTGAACATTAAAACCAATAAAAAATTAAAATATATAAAAAATCTGTAAAAATCATAAATAATTCAATAAAAATCCTAAAAATATGTATAATATATCATTTTGAAGGTTTTCACCTACTTCTAATAAAAAATAAAGATATTTTTGTTCTATTTTCTATTTTAAAAATAAAAAAATAAAAAGATGTTTTCAATAAAAAATATTTTCAACATTAAAAACAAAATAAAAATTATAAAACATTTTCAAAATTAATAAAAATAACAAAACACTTAAAACATATAAAAGCTACAAAACTAAAAAAAATATAAAATTACAAAATCTATACCCATATTCTTTCATAGATATATTAAAATAATAAAAATAATATAAAATTCAAAAAAATCAAAGAAAAATCTAGAAAATTACCTAAAAAGAAATAAAAATAAGGAAACCAATAAAGCTTCAATTTTCTATAAATTTACCCAAGTTTCTAAATAGTTTGCCTTCCTGAGTTCGAGACTCCCATACTTGACACTATACACATCTAGTTTAGGAGTATAAATAAAAAATAATACTTTCTTATTTAATTCACCC
Organism: Ottelia alismoides; assembly: GCA_037367405.1. Taxonomy (NCBI): domain Eukaryota; kingdom Viridiplantae; phylum Streptophyta; class Magnoliopsida; order Alismatales; family Hydrocharitaceae; genus Ottelia; species Ottelia alismoides. The sequence goes on from JAZKJV010006930.1 coordinate 141,915, forward strand.
AACCGACACAACGGCGACAATTCTCCTTTTAGAACTATCATGTTGGGCAGTTTTTTAGATGGTGTCGTTGCTGGGAAGGCAACACTAGAGTAGAACATAGAGACATTAGGTTAGGGTTTTCTCCTCCTTTTCATCATCAAACTTTTGTTGAATTTTTTTACTCCACGGCCTTTGATTTCTGATTTGTGCAGCACATGTTCCGAGCTGCACAGTTGAGAACAAGAAAGCCGACTCGATCTTTTATTTTTTTTGTATTAACCTTTGTAAAAATTTTTTTAAGGGCATAGCCTATTTTTCTATTTTGCAGAAGGGGTCCCGTAAGGGCATATCCCAACTTGTACCTCTTCTCGAGGTATGTTTCACTGAATGTCATGCACTTGGGGAGCAGAGCACCGAATATGGCTTTTTCGCACCGTGATTTTTTGATGTTTTCCGCGGCCTTTTCGAGGCTAGGTGCTTGTCTAGGTTTTTTGATTTTTCTTTGTCTACGCTTCCGTAGGTAGAATTAAGATGTGCGACCTAGTTGTATGATTGTCACCCAGGTCAAAAAAAAGGAAAAAATCGTTAGACATTTTTTTGAAAAGATTCAAAAAAAGTGATATCCCAAAAAAAATAAAACAGGGGCTGTTAATTTTATCTGACCCTAAAATAAACGTAACAGACTCCACATCTTTTGGGAGAGCATCCCTAGTGAATGTCTAGTAGGTACTTTCCAGATTTGTGAGTGAGGGACGACCCATGTTGTTAGAACATGAGCTTGGATTTTTCAAAAAACTATTGATATGGCAATTGATGTGTAAGGCTCCGTCCCAAGTAAAACAGGTTGCCGGAAATGGTCCATTACTTATTCCCATATTGGCTGAAAGTAGGTGATTAGCTATTCGGACTTGGGAAAGTTCTCCAGGAAGTTCATGCACCTATCAACTCACGTAATCTGTGAAATGACTTTCTTTGCCAACAAATCCTAAAACTGAAAAGATTAACGACCGAACTTTCATGGTCATCACCTGGTTGAGTTGGTGAATTCAGGTTTGCTTTGTGTATTGATTGCGTGGTGTAAGTCTGATCTTTGAAATATTTTGCAGTCACTCATCATCCGTATCTTGTCTAGAGTTGGCTTTTCTTTTTCTTGAGTCGCGATGATGGGTAGGCGATCTCTTAGGCTGACTCTCACGGCAACACTTCTAGGCACACCTACCCATTCATCTAGGACGGTTCAAAACGTCTTGTGTTTCAAACCTAAGTTGAGTCCTCTATCATTCTTCGAGTGTGGCTCTAACCTTAGAGAATTTTCCTCCTTCATTTCTCATGTTCCTTTTCTGTCTCCTTTTATACCTCTTTCTTCTTATTCATCAAGTCAGCCTTCAGTTACACTAGTGACAGCTGAGCAGATGTATGAGACCCATGAACTGTGAACAGACCAGATGAGAGATCCACGTCCACGAGTTGCTGAGACGAGTGTGCAGACTGAGCAACCTACATCTTCTTTAGGATATGAGTCAATATCTACATTGAGAATACCGACTTTTCTGATTGATTCGGACTTCATGTTATTGCTGCTAAAGTTCCATGGAAAACCGCATGAGGAGTCGTATGAGGACCTCTTTGAGTTTGAGGGAATTTGCGGTAGTCGATTCTACTCGGACATTACACCTGAGGATGCAATGATAAAGACCTTTCCCTTAACATTCAAGGACAGAGCCACAAGATGGTTCCGACATTTGGGAGAGGAAAGAGCTAATTGGGGTATGCTTCGAGATGTCTTTCTTAGGAGATTTTACCCCATTAGCCGAGCAAACTTTATGTGGTCATTTATTAGAGAATTTTCACATGATTCCCATGAGCCAATTCAAGATATGTGGCTCAGATTCCAGGTCCTTTTAAGGAGATTCCCAGATCACGAGATCTCCAAAGTAGAGCTTGTTCAGATCTTTTATCTGGGGATGACCACAGAGCAACATGCATTGGTAGATGTCTCTTGTGGCAGTTCACATAGTAGTCTTGGCGAGGATTCGCTTTGGACTCTCTTTGGAGAGATCTCTGATGTCAAGATGACCCTTGAGGGAGATTCCAGACCCTTCAGATGTGATCCACCTCCTGTTGATTCAAGGATCACGCAATAGACAATCGATGTGGATATTGAGGTAGCATCGAGAATGGACATTGAGATAATTGCAGAGAATTCTTGTCCTCAGAGACTGATACATATTCCATTGCGTTTTCAACTGGAATATGAATAAGTTCCATGCTTCCCAATTTAGGAGCCTTGGATACTTATTCCTCAGGTATTCCACGATACCGAGCGAGAGCCCATGCAACTTCAACCGTAATATCAACTGATTTAATTTCCATATCACGACGAGTGCTATGAGCAACCACCTTAGGAGCATTTCACCTCAGACTCATTTGCTTATGCTAAGCATCTTCAACAACCCAAGATGGATGTGGGACATTACTTCGAGAGTCTTGATGTAGACGGTCCTACATTCGATCATTTCATCCATTTTATTCATGAGCAGACCACATACCGTAGGGACAAGATGTCGGACATGTGAGCCCTGGGCGAATCATTCTTACAATAAATGTTATTGTAATATTTATGTTTATAAATAAAAGTTATTGATGTTTCACTCCCTTTCTAAAATTATATGAATGAATGCACTATAAGGTCCCTCTGTACAATTAGGGTTATGTACCATGGCCATCTTAATGATCATATAGCTGTTGATTCATTAAATGAATCATAGAGGCTGGTGTTTGGATGAATATCTAAGGAGTTAGATAGAGGACTCATCAAGCACCGTCAAATGATTATTAAGAGAAGATCTCCATCCTGAGTAGGAGATGGCAATCCTTTCTCACATAGGCTGATATCTGATCGACCTCTCGATGCAGGTCCTCTGCATGGGAATAGTGATTCGAAGGTGTCAGATTAGTTAGGTCAATGGGTTGACTTAACGAGATCGAGATAACCAAAGTCCTATGTTGAATGCTGTCACAACATAGGCACACAACAGATGTATTGCTATATGTCTGAGTATGTACATTTGGCAGACCGATAGGTTGATGGCCTAACCAAGGTCTTTACACCGACGAGGTGGTGTGCATATAAGGGCATATGAGCAATACGATCTCTCAAAGGGATCATACAGGTTCACTTATGAACCGGAAGACATGAGCTCACTCATGAGGTATTGGGACCGATCAAATTCCATGCATGGTCGTCGTGCTTTGGAAGTATGACATGAATTTGAAGGTATGATATATGCTTTGGTAAAGTATATGATCGATACCAACTCCCAATGACCAAGATTGAGAAACTTAGTGATCAAACCCTGAAGAAGACAGTGTAAAATTGATCTTAATCTTCATGTTGATCATGGGTCTTCCAGTATGCAGTACAGGTATTGGGAATACCTGAGGGTGATGTGATCATAAAACGATTGTATATCCATGATGCTTCCATTCCGAGGGAGTGATGAAACAGGTCTGGATTTTAGTGACTCCTTTCAGTAGAGAAGCAATCCGATCTTAGTCCAAATGTTGGACATTGTTCTGAATGAGATTCAGATACAATGAGAAGATAGGATTTGTGGTCTTGATTTAATCAAGCATTTGTGGGAGGTTCGTAAGATCTGAATTTAAGATAAGATCTCAATATCCAAGTCACTATTCATGGAACAATACAATCGCCCTGTCCTTATTTCCAAGTATCTGCGGAGGAAGCACATTATTCTTGAAGGGATTTAAGTATAATTCACTTGATGAACCACATATCCAAGCAAGAAGGACTTGATGATTAAATGAGATTTAATTATCAAGCATAATATGAATGAGATTCATATTGTATCCAAGATAATTAAATAGGATTTAATTATCAAGGATTAGAGAATGTGGATAATGCTATCCATAATAGTTGTGTATTATAAATATGATTTATAATATACATATATTGAAGAGATAGAATTTATGTAAATAGCATTTGTTAATTATTAATGTGGATTGGATTCACATTAATTAATTAATTGGAAATGCAATTTACAAATTAGTTTGGGATGTGAATATGATTCACATATTTTTCGATGGCATGATTGAAATATTCACAAATTAATTTGGAATTAATTTGGTGGATATTATTGCAATAATAGTTATTGCAATTTATTAAGAAACAATAAGATAAAATAAAAGGATACAAAATTACCACCAAAATAAAGGTGGCATCATAGATGACGCCCCCTATATTTTAGGGTGGTTTGTTACCTCCCTTTTTTGGTTATCACATTATCTCTTGATAAATTAATTATGTTAAATTAAATTGTGTTGATAATATTGCAATATATATTTAATTTAAATATAAATTACCGTTGTTGGTTTTAGCCAACAACAATCATAGCCATTGATTATTACATAGTCCACCATGGCCGTTGGATCTATATATCCCATGGATTGAGATCCATTGGATCCTAAACTAATATAAAAGGAGGGCTAGCCTAGCCTTTCATGGTACATTATTAAGAGTTGTAGAAGACTACTAATATCTCTCTCTCATTCTCGTCTAGCCTCTCTCTCTCTCTCTCTCAATTTCAAGTGGCCGTCCACTTTGTGTATTGAGGAGGAGAGCATCTTGCGTTCGCCTTCGACGACTCGAGGATCTCCTTCTTCTTTGGAGTTGCTTACTCTAAAGGCAGATGACGGATTTCGTTTGACGAAATCAGGGGATCCATTGCTTGGATCTTCATCAAGGATTGCGGGAGGAACGCGACTCATCATCGTGCCCGCAAGTGCGTTCTTCGTGGATCAGACTTAAGACAGGAGGATCTCTTGTTTGGGATCTCACGATTACAACCATGCTCCAAGAGGTATTCCTTATACTTTGTGGTTTGATGAAACGATCCGAGAAGTGTTCTCGTGATCATGTGATTTCATCTTTAGATTTAAAAAAAATTTAATTTCCGCCACATCTAGCAACTAGTGCGACTAGTTGCCCCGATTGCACATGATGCGATCGACACGCTTCCGTGATGCGCTTAAGGATTCACAATATCCTTCACAAGATGGATACCTTTTGAGATTTTATAGCCGGCATTGTCGCAAAGCGAGAATCAGAGTCCACTTCTCAACCGACATATGAGTTAAAGATCCAGCTTGATTATTCATGTAGCGAATGTGAAAAATCACAAAAAATAGAAAAAAGGGAAAATCTATAAATAGAAATAAAGACAAGACTCCAGATTCTCCTCTTAGATCTTGATCTTCTGATATTTATGGAATTACTCCCTGTTTTTGAAAAAAGATGTTCTTCTCCTTCTTCTGATCCTCCGAGTGTACATATGACTGAGGAGGATGTACAAATACCCTTTCCAGATGCTCTGAATCTAGGGGAGGGAGAAAAAAATAGAAAATTTCAAAAAGATTCAAGATTCGAAGTTCATGAAAGAGATGTTGGACAGAATTTAGATCAAGCTTTCTTTTGGAGGTATTAGTTCACATTCCTCTTCTTCAGAAATGTCTAAAGCAGCAGACCACACCGAGAAGAAAGACTAGACGTAATCATTACTCTAAGAAACAAGTGTTGACCATTACCACTTGTTATGCCATCCAATACACATCTCACAAGAAGAGAAAGAAATACATGGGAGCACCATTTGTTAGTTGTCAGATTTCAGATCACGAGTTTGAGCACACCTTGTTAGACAGTGGGTATTCAGTGAATATTTTACCCTTCCATCTTCTCAAGACACTTCATTTAGGGATTCTCAAGCAAGCCACGATGATTCTTCAATTTCCAAATAGATAGGTCAAGAGGCCAAAGGGTATAATTCATGACGTTGTCGCGGTGGTGCAAGGCATAAAATTCACTATGGTATTTGTTGCCTTAGACTCTAATTCCTCAGTACCATCACAAGAAGCTACCATTATTCTTGGTCAACCTTTTCTCTACGTGCAATTATGACCAATATTGATTATAAGACGGATAATGTCACGTTCCCTTCCAGCAACACAATGTCGAGCTCCGATCCGATAAAGACTCTGCCAATAGACTAATGTGCTTCCATGCCATCTGATACAGAGGCATGTGAGATTACTGCTGAGATACAACACATTCATATCCCTTTTGATTCTATTGAGACCTGAGATTTCCTTTCCAAAGAGGAAAACTTGGAGACCATAGCACTTGGTGATCCACGAACACATGTTTGGAGATGTGTTGACGATGTCCGTATCATCTAATCATTGAGACAAAACCGTTGGTGGCATGTACTTTGAAGGTTGTACCCGTTTTAGTTGTAGATACTTTGGTTGATCCTTCTAGCAGCAAAATTTTTAGCCATCTTTTCAATCAGATTCAGATAAGGTCTATATTGATGAGGAGACTGATGAGATCACAACAAAGTTTGATATCTTTCTCACTTCTACTTCAGATTCAACACCGATGTCTTTTCAGTCACACAGAGATGAGGATATCGTGTTAGAGGATGATTCTTCATCTTCTTATTTCAGTATCAATGATGACTGTGATCCAGAGACTTTGGTGTAACTTTCAGAGGTCAGTTCTGTCCATCTTTTCGGTCTTCTGGATCGCTCCTTATCGGTCGACACAGGTTAGGGATCCTCTGATTCAGATATGGATATCTCTGAGGATGACCCTAATGTCGACATATCTCTTGCACATTCTATCATTCGTAGGTCATGCAAGAAGGCCAATCTTTGGCTTTCTTGAGCTTGTACAATTCGTGTTGATTTATTCCTTATTTTTAACCTTGTAAAAACATATCCTTGATTTATTCTTTCTTTCTTCTGTTTGTCTTACATCCCTAGATTTTGCTTAGGTTTTTGCTATACTTAGAATGCACTTTATTCTAAGTATGGGAGGGGGGGGGGTGAAGATATTGCATTGATCATATCGTTATGTTCTATTAAACCCTATTGTTGCTTATACTTACAGTGTGATTTACCCTAAGTATGGGGGGAGGGGTACTATCGCTCATATCGCTTTTGATTATTTCAATTTTTGTATTGTCTCCCCTCTCACTTGTCCCTCAAACTTTTGATATTCATATCTATAGGGATATTTTACCTTAAGAATTGGGGGGACAAGACGAGTTGTTGATTATGTACATTCTCTTCACCTCGATCATCTTCTGTTTTGAGTCTGTCATTCTTAGGATTACTTGATCCTAAGTGTAGAGGGGATGATTGACTTCTATTTTTATTCGTTTTTCTTTTTGAGCCGTTGTAGTATAGAATTCTTTTCACCAATCTATACTTAGCCCGAGTTTTGTCTTCCTTTACCTCTTCTTTGGTCATTATAAGGACATAGTTCATGCTAAGTACAGGGGGTATCACATATATATATATATATATATGTGTGTGTGTGTGTGTGTGTGTGTGTGTGTGTGTGTGTGTGTGTGTGTGTGTGTGTGTGTGTGTGTATGTATGGAAAAAATGGGGCTGCCCCCTGGGGGCAGCCAACATGGCTGCCCCCGCCCCGTTTTTCGGCGTTTTTTTAATTTTTTTTGAAAAATAAAACCATGTATATTCATCCATATATCCCTCCTACATGCCATTCGAATTTCGTCAGAAACAGAGACTCCTACGGCCTCCATCTCGATGGTATCGATTTAAAAAAATCCTGTTACCGTTAAAAAATTACTGTCCGGATGGAGGCCGTAGGAGTCTCTGTTTCTGACGAAATTCGAATGGTATATAGGAGGGATATAGGGATGAATGTAAATGGTGTTATTTTTCAAAAAAATAAAAAAATTTGCCCAAATAAGGCCGGGGCAGCCATGTTGGCTCCCCCTAGGGGGCAGCCACATATGACCCTATATATATATATATATATATATAGGATAAAATGGGGCTGCCCCCATGGGGGGAGCTAACTTGTCTCCCCCCGTCCCATTTCATACGGTTTTTTTATTTTTTTGAAAATTTCTTCCGTGTATTTTCATCAATATATCCCTATATTATGTCATTAAAATTTCGTGTGAAACAGAGGCTCCTATGGACTCCATCCAAACGGGATCGTTTTTAGCAATTCTGTTACCGTTAAAAAATGAATGTCTGGATGGAGGCTGTAGGAGTCTCTGTTTCGCATGAATTTTTAATGACATAATATGTGGATATAATGATGAATTCTATGGAAGAATTTTTTTTAAAATAAAACAAATCAGGCGATGTGGGCGAGGGGAGCCAGTTAGCTCCCCCCAAGGGGCAGCCCCGATGAACTCTAGAGAGGAGTGATCCTATGGGAGCAAAAAATTGTGAGAGCATGAGAGGAATGATTCTGGACCACATGATATTGTTTTCTCTCTCATGGTCTTCTCTCTCCTAGGTGAATCATGTGGTTCAGAATCATCCCTCTCATGCTCTCACAACTTTTTGCTCTCATAGGATCACTCCTCTATGTATATATATTCTATACATACTTTACATCCATAACTCATATTTTATTGTATTGTAATAATATGGCTCTCTAAAAGTATGGATGTATATTTTGAATTTCTAAAAGTTGAAAGAAAATAGTAAATATGACTTATAAATAATGTTTTAAAAAATTATGTAAAAAATGTTGTAAAATATTTGGATAAAATCCTTAATTATTTACAACTTATAAAATTCTTGTTAATTTGTATGCAAAATCTTTGTATAATCTTTTGTATATAAAATTTGTATAAAATCTTTCGTAAAATGTACATAATTCTTGAAAAATTTTTGTAAGTTGAATTAATTCACTAACTCTTTCAAAAAGATCCTAAAAATTAAAAGTTTTAAAATTCAATAAAAATTTGAAAAAAAATATTTAAAAATCACATAAAAAATTTAAGCTAAAAAATTCATTTCATAAAAAATTATTGCATTCATTAGTTTTTTCAGAACAAGTTCAATTCTTGAACCGAATGGATTTAAGTCAGAGAGATGGAGCTTAGTTTAGGCCTTAATCCACTTAATTCTAAAGGGGATTTATTAGGGACTGGAATTAAGACTCTTCAGGTCGTTTTGACTTAATTCTTTGGGTTCCATGAGATCATGTTCGGAATTCAGCTTGAATTTACCTAAGTAGGACACCTGACGTCATCTGTTTATCTATTCTCCATATGAACCAATTTTGAACTCATGAACTCTACACTTAGCTCAACTTGCATGCTGCGAAGGGCATTTCATTTCGGCGTGTTTCCATCCTTGTATAGTTGTGTTGACATCTAAAGAGGGGAGAGATTGGGGTTGTAAAGCTATATCCATCAGGGCGCACAAGATCTATGCAGTGCAGCAATCATTTCTACCAAAAAGAAGCTAAATACACCAAAGATAGATTTGACCAAAAAGCCTGCATTATCTTAGTGGAGACTTGGCTAAACTGGTCAGGCTTTACAAGGAGATGTGATTACACTGATCACACTCTAATTCTCTTCCCAATTCTTCTTTTTCTCTCTACTCGATTATGGACACAACATAACTTGACATTAGAAGGAAATACTCCCTCCTCGAGGATCGAGTAGCTGGACGAGGGCCCAATGGGAGTGTATTACCGGGATGGGCGATTTCTTTGTTTCTCCAAATAGGAAGAGCTAAAACCTTTCACATACAGTACAAATTTCTTTCAAAGCCGAAAAAGTTGCGTGATGGATGGGTGGATCTGAGCTGTTTGTTGAGGTGAATCTGGATAAGGATTTGTGGAACTTGAGGATGTTGAGGCTTAAATCTTGATTCTAATAGAATCCCTACACACTAATAATCCAAAGGTCTAATCCAAGTTCTAAATTTTGGGAAAAGTGAGGTTCAGTTTAAAGAAACAAGCATGTTTTAAGTTCTTTTATTTTCCTTTTTTTCTTCTTGCTTGCACTTATTTATAAAATAAGTATCTGCTAAAGGACTAGCAAAGGTAAAGTATATGGAAATGATGAATCTATGATTCATCGCCTTTATTTTTTCATTTTGGCTAAAATACTCAGTAAAATACATGTAAATTCTTACTAATTGCCACTAATTAACATTCTAATCACAAATATTAATACTATATATTTAACACTTATTTAATCCAAAATGAAAAATAACAAGAAAATGAAAATAAAATAAAAAAGGATGTAAATAAAATATACATACTGATCCTAACCTTGAGATCGGGTCAATATTGAGTTGGTCGACAAAATAAATAAGTAGGGGGAGATAAGCATCATAATGTATAAAAATGTCAGAAATCTAGATCATAAAAACATATTTACATATTCATCTTCTAAATATTTCACCGATTTTATTTATCACTCATAGTTTTAAATCAAAATCATTTCTTTACAAAATTTATTCATAAAAAGTATATTCTAATTTATAAAAAAATATCAGAAAAATTATTTAATACAAAAATAATTAATTACAATGAATCGAAAAGGTCGTAAAAGCCAAATTTCGAGGTTCATAATTATTTATAGAAAACTCTAAATTGACCAAACTCACTTTTAAACTCTGTTTTATAACTAATACTATTAATAAAATATCAAAAAAATTAGAATAAAACAGGTGAGTTTTGGCGTTTGGGCCCTGTTGTCTATATATACCATATGTATACATTTCCTAATTTTCTAATTAACTACCCTTAACTATGTTTAACTTAATTCATTTTCTAAAAAATCTCTAAAAATATATAGAAAATATCAAAATATAACTTAAGTCAAAATACCAATATATCCCGAAGCCACGAAGAAGTGATCTAAATTTTCTAGACCACGTAACGCAGCCATATGGACTCCAAATTGGAAACTCAGTTTTAAAGGTCGTTTTATTTAATCATCTACCAACTGACACTGGCTTCGCTAAAATTGGAGTTAATATCCAAATATGGGTTTGGGACCATATTAATATAATGTACAATGTACCTTAATTTATATTATTTAATATATGATTTATTACATTTATATACTTTATTAATATTATTAAATTAAATTAATTAATAACCTTGGGGGATTTGTCCAACAGCCAAGTAATTTACAATATCTGCTACTATTGATAAGGGGGGATCAACCTTAGAAACAACCAAGAGTTGTTCATCCGGAAAATGATCTTGCATAGGTTGTATGTGTGCAGGTTCATAGGCCAGATAAATAGTCGGCCACAACTTCAACCCTAACGGATAAGTTGTTTAATTATTTCAATAATTATATATACATTTAATTATTTAATTACGTAATTAGCCATTTAATTATTTCTTAATTTAATATCAATATTAAATCATTTAATCATTTAATTTAATTTTGTATTTTCTCTCTCCTCTCTTTCCATTCTTCTCTCTGATTCCCTTTCTTCCTCATTCCACCTGCCACCACCTCTCCTTCCAACCTCATCCGGCCCTCTAATGTCCCCGACTGTTAGGCCGTTTCCCCAACAAACCCGTGGTCACCGGACTCGCCACCCGTGACCAAAGTTGCATCCTTGCTCCACATGTTTCATCACCTATAAAAGCCCTAGATCCCCTCCCAAATTGCCATCCACCATTTTTTCCAACCTAATACGGTGAGCTTCGAGCTCCTTAAAAGGCTGTGACAGAGCCCTAAGTGTGATCCAGTTGTAGCGAGGATCGGAGAGGAGATTTAGGCGAGATCAGCCACACATCAAGGCGACATATCCTCCTCCGTGTGCATAGCCCCCTCCTTCGTCGGGAGCAGAGGGAAGCACACAGAGCTCTGTTCGAGTTCCATCCACAGGAGATCTACCTTCATCCGTCTCCAGGTTACGTTTCCCTCTTTCGATCCTTCTAGTACTCCATCTGTTCCTATTCATCCTCCATTTCTCTTCTCAATCTCTCTATTCTTCTTCATTCCTCTATTAATCCAACTAAATCCATCCTCATCCCTGATTCCATCTTCGATTCGCAATCACTCTCTGAATCCCTTTCATGTTCTCGTTCCATCTTCCATCATCTGATCACCTCCAGCACGTAAGTTGTTTTGTCCTCCACTTTCATCGAAAGCACCCTCACTTCTCTTAGTCTAACTCAGATCGAAGCATCGTTCCTCGAATCGTAATCATCGTCTCCAGGTCATCACATATGGATTCAAAGCATTCACGTTTGAACGATTAGCGTAGCCCTACACTGGATTGAGCAACATCAACCATCGTGTGAAGCATCTCCTGAACTTGAGCTTCAATGCTGATATCGAAAAGCAAATCACATATCTAGGTATACCAAAAATCCAGAACAAGCCTCCGTAACAAAAAGGATGCACACATTTCATCGACCATACCTGCTGAAACTGAAGCATTTGAAGCGATTGATGAGAGTTGCACCTCAAATCCAATCGCACAACTTCGAAGAAATTTGGGGCTTCTCAATAATAGTCGTACCCTCCAGATCCAACAACATCTATACGATCCACAATGATCGGATGATCCAAAAAGGGCACCACCCCATCGCTAAAGGGTGGCTCATGTGCTCTGTACGTGCATATCCTAATATTTTTTGGTGTTTTTTGCATTTATATCCTGGTGTTTCCATATTCGCAAGTAGGCCCTGAACAACAACTGTCACGTGGCTGAGCACGTGCCCTTCTGGATCTTTTGCACTAGGACCCTTTGGATTCTTTTATTCATGAAAAAGTCCAGGCTCTGAATCTCTCAAGTGGATGGCCCATGCTACATGGTTTTTTGCACGAAAAGCCCCCTGAGCTTCTTCTATTTACGCGCACGCCCCCTATTTTCTTGACTATCAATCCATACTCCTGCTATAGTATATTATATACTATACATAATAAATTCATATTAAATAAAATAAAAAATATAAAAATATAATAAAGTATATAGAAGACCCTATACTATACTATATACTATATAACTTTAATTTCAAAAAATAAAAAGATTTTTTATTTTTTAATTAAATCATAAAACTGTAAAAAAATATAACAAACTCGAAAAAAAATTAAAATACAAATACACTTTTAAAAATCATATAAAAATTACCCTTTGTAGTTTTTTACTATATTTTTCACATAATAAACCAAAAAATAAAATAAAAATTGAATATTAAAACCAATAAAAATCAAAATACATAAAACTTGTAAAAATCATAAATAATTCAATAAAATCCTAAAAATACGCACACTATATCCTTTTGAATATGTTTTACCTACTTTCTAATAAAAATAAAATAAAAATATTTTTATTCTTTTTCTATTTTAAAAATAAAAAATATGTTTTCAATAAAAAATATCATTTTCAACGTTAAAAACCAAGTAAAAATTACATACCATTTTAAAAAATTAAATAAAAATACAATAACACTTAGAACATATAAAAATACAAATCTAAAACTATAATATAAAATTACAAAATCTATGCCTATATTCTTATATAGGTATATTAAAATAAAAAATGATCTAAAATTCACAAATGAAATAAAAATCCAGAAAATTACCTATATAGAAATAAAAATTAGGAAACAAATAAAGCCTTTGCTTTCAGTAGTTTACCCTAGTTTCTAAAGAGTTTGCCTCCTTGAGTTCGACACTCCCGTACTTGATAGTATATACATACTAGGATTAGAATTTTAGTCTAAACATCCCTCAAGTTCCATAAATCTATATTGAGGTTTGCCTCAACGACCAGCTCAGATACACTCATCCATGTTGCTAACTCTACCAACCTTGAATTCTATTTATACTGTGTGTGAATTGTTTTATCTCTTCCTGCTCAAAGAAGTGAAGAAACTGCCCATCCCAATAATACACTCTAATTGGTTCCTCATCTAGCTACTTTTTCCTCGAGGAAGGGTTATTGCCTTCTAAGGTTAGGTCATGTTGTGTCCACAATCGAATAGAGAGAGAAAGTAGAAGAACGAGAAGAGAACTGGAGTGTGACCGATATAGACACATCTCGTTGTGAAGCCCAACTAGTGTAGATAAGTCTCCACTAAGATGTGCGGGCTTTTTGGTGGAAGCTTGGACCATTGTGTTCATATTTTTATTTGGTGGATTCTTCTTTGAATTAGCTCTGTAATGTTGCTTGCACTGCATCAATCTTTTTGTGCATTGACGGATATAGCATCTTTTCATTCCATCCATTTTTTGAGATCTTGGAAAAATCGTTCCAGCAAATCCTTCCCTCATCGGAAGCATTATTTCAACCCTAGTCTCTCCCATTTTTAGACGTCCATGCCACAAGACAATGATAGAAATGCACCACTGAGATGGATTGCCCTTCGCAGCCCCATGCAAGTTGAGCTAAGTGCAAAGCGCATGTGTCCAAGATTTGTTCACTGATGAAGAGTTAAATGGATGACACCAAGTGTTCTACATAGGCACTTTCAAGTTGACTTCCCAAACATGACCTTACGGAAACTAAAGATTTAAGTCAATGACCTGAAGAGTCTAAATTCCAGTTCCTAACTAGGCTCCTTACAATGAAAGTTAAATGCCATAATCAAGCTCAATCCTTTAGACAATTCTCAATTTTTAGTACTAGAAATCAAGGTTATTCTAAAAAATGCTATTGCAAATGCAACCATATTTTTGTGAAGTGTATTTTCTAAATTTTACTCATTTTTATGGATTTTAAAGATTTTGTAATTTTTATTAATTTTAGGACTTCACATTTTTATGGATTTTTTTATTATTTTTATAAACAAGTCTATGTACAAGTATATATTTTAATAGATATGATTTTAAATAAGTATTATGCATATTAAATACATATTTTAAATAAGGGTTTCACACAAATATTTAGACATATTTTACTTATTTATAAATAATAAATAAATAGATTTTAAATTAACCCTTACCCACTTTTCATGGATTTTATAGATATAGAAAATACATAAAAGTGCAAGTTATGGATGCAAGTATATATATAATATATACATACCCCCTATACTTAGCTTGTGTTATTTCCTCATAGTGTCAAAAGAGAAACATGAGAACATAACTTGTGCTAAGTAAAAGTGGGTGAAAAAGAATAAAAGAATAGAAGTTAGTCGCCCCTATAGGAATATGCAACAAAGGAATAAAAGGACGAAAAAAGACTAAATCAAAAAAAATCACTCGATCCCCCTAAACTTAGGATAAGGCATCCTAAGTAGAAAAGAATGTGGCCAAAAATTGGGGATAAGTGATTGGTGTAAAGGAAAGGATATACAAGAGAAAAATAAAAAGAACAAAATCGAAAGGTGCAAATCAATGGGCAATCGACCCCCTATACTTAGGATATGGTATCCTAAGTATATAAGAAGAGCAAAAAATGTGGATGATTGTGGTCTATGAAGAATATACATGTGATGTACTCAAGAAAACTGAAAGGTTCACAGTTCTCTGTACAAGATGAAATGAAGTGGAAGAGTAGTTATACATCCTATACAAAGTAGATCACCTTCGCACGGACCAGATGATCAGTAGTCTCCACAAAGTGCTTCAACATATGCACATTCACAATGAATGGATCTGCACCAGGTGATACATCTGATATAGCAATACTTCCATTGTCATGCACCATTCTGACTATGTACGATCCTTTCCACTTCCTCTTCAATTTGCCAGGAAAAATTCTCAATCGTGCATTGAACAACTATACTTTCTACTCAAGAACAAAGATCTTGTGTTTAATATGTTTATCATGTCATCTCTTCACTTTGTCCTTATAAAATGAGGGTGTTCCCGTATGCATGATTTTAAATCTCTACTAGCTCATTCAAATCCATCTTCCTTTTGGCTCTAGCTTTCTGCATGTCAAGTGAAATCACTCTGATATCCCATTCAGATTTGTGCATGATCTCTACGGGCAAATGGCATGGCCTCCCATAAACTAGTCTGAAGCGTGAAGCACCTAAGGGAGCCTTATATGTAGTATGATATGCCCAAACAACTTGGTCCAGAAGTTGTGACCAGTTCTTCTTATTCGGTTGTACCAATTTATGAAGAATAAATTTTACCTCCCTATTTGAAACTTCAGCCATGTCGTTCGTCTGTGAGTGGTAAGGAGAAGCTACTCTGTGATCAATGCCATAGTTCTTCACTAGCTTTTTCACCTCCTTATTAATGAAGTGGCTACCCCCATATGAAATGAGAATATGGAATACCGAACCGTGAAATAATATGTTCCCTCAGGAACCTACACACTATCCTATTATCAGTGGTTTGAGCGGGTATAACCTCCAACCATCTGCTAACATAATCCGCAGTGAGAAGAATGTACTCAAAGCCACTGCTGCAAGGAAACAATCCCATAAAGTCTTGCCCCATGCGTCAAATATCTCACAAATAATAATAGGTCACATAGGCATCATATCTCTAGCACTGGTTGTCCCTATTGCTCTCTGACAACTCGGGCAACTCTTCACAAATGTGCAAGCATCTCTAGTAAGAGTTGGCCATCAAAATCCGCTCTGAAGTACCTTCTGCGCTGTCCTCTTCCTTGAATGATGTCCCTTTCCTCTAAGGAATGGCACAGAGTAAGGACACTATTGTATTCCTCCTGAGGAATACATCGTTTGTAAACACAATTCGATCCCTCGCAAAAAATAATTGGATCCTCCCAATGGTAATATTGTGCCTTAACAACTAGCCCATCGACTCGGTCCTTCAACCAACTCCGTGGACTCTTCTGTGTAACCAGAAAGTTCATTGTATCTACATACCTGGAAGCTATGTAACTGCAAAGATACTCTCGTCTGGAAATCTCTCTACAATCTCAAGCGCGTACTCATTTGAAGGCTGCTCTATCTGTAATCGGTAGAGGTGATCAGCTACCACGTTCTTTACCCCAGGTTTATCCCTAATATCCAAATCAAACTCCTGGAGTAATAGAATCTATCTAAGAAGGCGTGCCCTGGAATCCTTCTTCTCCATCAAAAATCTGATAGCTGAATGATATGTGAAAACTAGAATCTTTGAGCGAAGAAGATATGATCTGAATTTGTCCAATGCGAATACCACTGCCAATATCTCTTTCTCTATCATTTTATAATTGAGTTGAGCATCATCTAAAGTATGGATGGTATAATGGATGGCAACAGGAAGCCCATTCCCCCTCTGTCCTAATACAACCCCAACTGCAAAATCCGAAGCATCCGTCATGATCTCAAAGTGAGGAGACTAATCAGGTGGCTGTAGGACATGAGCACTGATAATTATCGCTTTCAATGTAAGGAAGGTACACAACGTCCCTCCTATACTTAGGATCAAACAATCCTAAGTATAACAGATTGTACACAAGGTAGGGAGGGTCAATGATGGGAATAAACAGATCGTACACAGACTGTCTACCCCTATACTTAGGGTAAGATATCCCTAAGTACAAACAAGAAGAGGAAACAATGGAGAGCATCAAATATTGAAAGAACTCAGGGTGCACACCCCCCTATACTCAAGATAAAGTATATCCTAAGTATAGAAAACTGACAAAAAGGGAAGACAACTTTTAGGTAGAGAATATAGATGAAGATAGAATAAGAAAGCTGAACAACTCAGGGTGAACATCCCCCTATACTTAGGACAAATTACATCCTAAGTGTAGCAATGATGAAGGGGATGCCACCTTTTCGGAAGAACAAGAAACCTAAGAAGGAAAAGAAGAAAAGAATAAAAATCATTCAAAAATGTTTTGATTTGCTTTGTCTTCTAGTGCAACTATGGAGGTATTTGGCTCATCATCGTAAATCACGTGGATTGAGTCAACGACAAACAAAAATGTGTCATATTCAATATATGATTTCATAAGATGTCCATTGACCACAAATGGTTGTGCGTCAGCTGACAAACAAGATATCATTACGCTTCCGTTGTCACGCACATGCCTCACTGTAAACGGCCCAGTCCATTTTCTCTTCAGCTTTCCTGGAAAGATCTTCAATTTCGCATCAAAAAACCACACCTTTTGACCCGGCTTGAAGGATGTGCGATGGATATGCTTGCCATTCCACTTTTTGACCTTCTCCTTGCACATAAGGTTGTTGTCATATGCATAATATCTAAATTCCAATAATTTATTGAGATCCACTTTTCAGTTCTTCCTGGCTTTATCAGAATCCAAATCGTAGAGGTTAATGGCCTATAAAGATTTATATTTCAGCTCAACGGGCAGATGATTTGATTTGCCATACACCAGGCGGTCGGGAGACGTTCCTAATGGTGACTTGCATGTGGTTCTGTAAGTCCAAAAACCGAATCAAGCAGCTAAGACCAGTTCTTTCGATCCGAATGCACAAGCTTCTATAGGATGGACTTTATCTCCCTATTTGAACATTTAGCTAAGCTATTGGACTATGGGTGGTATAGTGAAGTGACACAAATTTCTATGTAGAATTCTTGAGTTGACTTCTTAACATCTTTACTGATGAATTGGCTACCCCTGTTAGATAATATAATTTTGGGAATCTCGAACTGTGCAATGATATGATCTCTTAAAAATTGACAAATAGTTCGACAGTCGACAGTTCTGGCGGGAATAGCCTCCACCTAGAGACTCACATAGTCAACAATAAGTAGAATATATTCATAACCCTGCCTGTTCAGAAATGGGCCCATAAAGTCGATGCAACAAGAGTCGAAGACGGTGGATATTTGAATGAACTTTTCATTCAGAGGCATCATGTCTCTCATTCCAATGGTTCCGCACATCTTTTAGCAGTCACTGCAATGCTTTACATAATATTTTACATCCTTGAATAGTGTAGGCCACCGTAGGCCACTCTGAAGAACTTTTGCTACCGTTTGTCAGCATGAATGGTGTCCTTCTAATTCTTGGTCATAACAAAGTGCAAGGACACTCCAAACTTGCTCCTGAGAAATACACCTCCTCCACATGCAATGTGTCCCCTCACAGAATAGATATAGATCCTCCCATTGCTAATAATAGATTTTAGATAAGAATTTGTTTACATTCAGCTTCATCCAATCTTGTGGAGTTCTCTTGGATATAAGTTAGTTTACAATATCAGCATATCAAGGAAGCAAGGTGAGTGACAAAATTGCCTCATCTAGGAAGGTCTCAGTGATGGGCTGCAAATTCTGCTTACAAGATTCAGGATCTGGAAGTTTGGATAAGTGGTCAGCTGCCACATTCTTAAATCCAAGTTTATCTCAAATTTCAAGGTCAAATTCCTGGAAGATAAGGATACAACATATTAGACATCCTTCTTCTGTCGTAAATATCAGACGGCCGAGTGATCTGTATATACGATGACCTTGGCTCCAAGGATTGGGATCTAAACTTTTCCCAGGCAAAGAATACCGCTAGTAGCTCCTTCTCAGCGATTGTGCAATTTCTTTGAGCTTCATCGAGCGTTCAGATAGTGCATTGAATAGAAAATGGGATATTATCTTTCCTCTGTCCTAGCACAACACTAATGACATAATTTGATGCATTTGTCATTATCTCAAATGGTTGTGTCCAAATCAACGGTTGCACGACAATGGCCTATGTGATAAGCTCTTTCAACTTACTAAAGGCAAGGAGCACACAGTTGTCAACAATAAAATCATTCTCCTTGCCTAACAACTAGGTCAACAATTTGGCAAAATTACTGAAATCTTTGATAAACTGCCAGTTAAACTGACATGGCCTAAGAATGACCTGATCTGCTTAATGGTTGTAGGTGGCTCTAGTTTAGAAATCACCCCCTCCTTGGTTGGGTCAACTTCCATGCCACGTTTAGATACAACGTGACCCATCACAATTCCTTTAGTTACCATGAAGTTGTTCTTGTCCCATGAGTGCACTAGATTTACTTTGTAGCATCTCTGTAAGACTCGATTTAAATAATAAATACTCTGATCAAAGGAATATATGTAGATAGAAAAGTCATCCATGAAAACCTCAAGAAAATTGCCCACCGTATCGATAAAAACTGCAAGCATACACCACTTAAATGTGTTGCATAGCCTGAACGACATCTATCTAAAGGAGTATGTACCAAATGGACATGTGAACACGATCTTCTCTTGATCTTTAGGTGCTATAGCAACTTGATTATACCTAGAGTATCCATATAAGAAGTAGAAGTATTCCTTTGCGACCAGTCTCTCGAGAATCTGGTCGATGAAGGGTAGAGGAAAGTGATCATTCTTGGTGATGAGATTGAGTCTTCTATAATCCACACATACTCACCAAGAAGTGGGTACTCTAGTCATGATGTCCTCTTCTTTGTCATTCTTCTTGATGGTGATCCCAGATTTCGTCGGCATTACATGTAGAGGGCCCACCCATTTTCTGTTGGAGATGGGATATATGAATCTCGCATAGCACCATTTCTGACTTTCTTTCATGAAAATCTCTCGAAGGTTCAAATTAAGTCTTCTCTGAAATTCGGGGATGGTTTGCTATCTTCTTCAATGAAGCAAAAGGAAGGGTTAATCCCATGGAGATCCGAAGTCATCCAATCAATAGCCTTCTAGTTCCATTAAAAATTCTCCATCAGACGAGATTCCTGGTCTTCGACCAGATAAGCATTGATGATGACCGGGTACATGTTAGGTTCACCCACAAGGAATGCATACTTCATATTGTAGGGCATTTGTTTCAGCTCAGGCAAGTGGGAGATGCATCCATGGTGACTTCAACTATCAGAACAGGTGGTGGTTGTTTCATCTGCTCAGTGTCCACCATACTCTTTTCAGCCTCTTTATTAAAAATTCACAAAATTTGTCAATAATATCATCTTCATTGTAGACATCCTCAATAATCTGCTCTTGGTCTTGAGGGCACGTCATCTCCATAGAAACCTCATCAAGTGACTTAACAAGAATCTCATCATGATCGGCAAGGGAAAATTTGATTGCATTCTCCATTCCTTCCTCGGGGCAGAGGAATTCATGGATCTCATTGTCATCCATAAAGAGGTTGGTGTCTTGAATTTCTACCGAAAAGACGTACTCTTCAGAATGATTGATCACCCTCACACATGATGCAAGTGTTCCCTCTGTAGACTTTATGTCGGATACAGTCTCTATCTTGACTTTGTTGTTGCTAGAGTCGAATGTAATTTCTCCAGTGTCGTAGTTCACCACCGTGTTGGTCGTTCGCAGAAACACCTGATTAAGGATGATGGGGGTGAGGAGCAGAGGTCTGAAGAAATCCATATCTAGTACGACAAAATCAGTAGGGAATTGCAACCCCTAAACCGTGACATATGTCTTCCAACACGCCCCTTTATCGCTTGATGGATTTATTCGCGAATTGCAGAATCATCTTTATAGGGTTGAGCGGTCCTAACCCGAATTCAATAAGCAGTGAAGCTAGCATTAAATTGACAGATGACCCACTATCAAGCAAAGTGTGTTCAAACTCTTGGTCGAGCATCTGACAACAAACGAGAGGTGCTCCCTTATCTGTCTTTTTGTCTGGGAGATTGTTGATTGCATTGACTGTAGCCATTGTAAGAATATGCTTTTTAGACTTGTCACTTTTACTCCTCGACTTGTGAGGATGAGTCCTTGAAATACGACAATATGGGAGTCACTAACTAATGGCCTGACAAATCTGTCTCACTGTCGCTGAGGCAACTACTCCAACCTTCTCGTTGTTTCGATAATTAATCCACAAAGATAATTAGACAATTAAGAGCAAGAGTTAAAATTTATTATACCCTACTAAGAATGTATAATGGCAAGCAAGTAGGGGTCAAACTCAGGAAGCAAAGGAATAGAGCAGGCAAGATAAAAATCAAAGCACGAATTATCACTTAACTACTTAGCCAAGTTGCAATTTTTGTTGGTTTTTTATTTTGAAATTTTTTATTTTATTTTTATTTTATATTTTGATTTTAATTTTCTGATTTTGTATTTTCTTCTTATATTTTTTATATTTTTATATTTTCTTTTTCTGTTAATATCTATATAAGGCTATATAAAGGATATATACAATATAGGCTATCATAGATATAAATACTAATAAAAATGACAAAAATAAAGAAAATCAAATATTTTTAGGTTTTCTGATATTCTTATTTTTGTGAATGTTGAGAAATTTTGCTAATATATATATTTTTAAAGTCAAAATTACTCTAAAGAGGGATAAAATTAATACCCAAAATTAAAACTGAGATTAAAAATAAAAAATATCAAAAATTCTCCAAATTAGTTTTAATATAAAGAAAGTTCGAAGATAGAAAATATAATTATTTTGAATTTTTAAGAATTTTTTATATTTTTTATAAAGATTTTAAAGATTTTTCAATTTTATGAATTTTCTTTTTAATTTTTAAGGGTTTCTGACTTGAAGGTAAAAAACAAATAAATAAAGAAATATATTTTTGGGGGGATTTTTCAAAATGTTTTGATATTATTTATGTCTTTTATATTGCAAATAGGGACAACAAAGGTTATTTTTTATTTTTAATAAATAATAAAAAATTCAAATTGGAAAATAAAAATATGTGCATGAATGTGTGCAATCAGGAAGCTACAACAATTTTTGGAGAATTTTTTAAGTTTAATTGCTATTTAAAATAAATAGAAACAATAAAGAGAAAATGCAATGTTGGCAGGGGCATTGAGGTAATAACAATAAAGTCGAAAGTCTTCTTTGCAATTTTCATAAAATTTAGAACTAAATAAAATAGTTTCTGGAATAAATGTAAATACACTAATATACAAGTGTCCCCTTGCAAAATTGCCCCCACCTTACACGTACAGGTAGGTGAGGTGACATGGCCGGGGACCTGGATGCAAATGCCAAAAACGTGAGGGTCTTAGGTAAAATTATTACAAAACATAATAAATACTGAGGAAAGTTTAAGGGTGAAATGATAAAGTACAAAAATCGGCTGGGCTACGTTGCAAAATACCTATGCCTTTGCATGAATGGACGGTTGATGTGCACCACTTATGCCACATGTCACGCCAAGGATGCACGATGATGGTTCAGATTCGGACAACCCAGATTAAATCGCTCGAGGATAACCAACAATCGAGGCTTAAAGGATCCAACGGTCGCTACAATGCCTAAAGAGGGGCCTTGATCATACGACTCAGAGATGATGGGGGAAGAACAACAGAAGAACTTCATCTTGGCGAGGTTCGATCCGATCTTCCTTCGTCGTTCGTCATCCCTAGGAGACTAGCAGTGGCTCAAAACACTCATGGGGTTCTTCTGCACTGGCTGAGCGACTCGAGAGGGGCCGACGAGCTCTAGTAGGTAGATAGAGGAGCTCCACCTGTGGGTTTTCTTGAGCCACGTGGAGGTTCAGATTGACCCCTATCTTGTATTTCCTTGCAGGTGTTAGTCATAAAAAAGGTTGGCGAGGAGATAGGTGGGTTTAGTTGGAAGAATAAGCGAGATGTGAGGTGGGTGGATTCCTCCGTTGAGCGACAAAGAAGGATGAAGGTGATTGTGTGTTCTGTGCAAGAACATGGTGAGTAGGAGTGAGTCAGGTGGAGATAAGGCGCAGGGGAAGAGGATGGGGTGAGTTGGCGAGGCAAGCGTTATCAGAGATGATCGGAATCGATTGGTAGAGCTGGAGCTCCACCGGACGACAATCTTAGGATTTACACTCAATTTGCAACAATCAACGAGAATAAGCTGCAAATCTAAGCTACGGTTATGCTAGGAAATGAAAAGGACATAAAAATGAAGAGGAAAGCTCATTGGGTCTTGCCTAGAATGAGGCTATGGGTGGATACAGCAGCGGAGCTGGACCGGGCTCGATTCAACACTAAACGCCAATAGAAGACCCGCAAGGCCCTCCTGCTGCCACTAGGAAGAAGTAGGAGGTCTTACAACTAGATCAAAATGGCGGAAGAGGGATCAACTTGGAAAAGAAGGTGGAGGAGGACTTATGTACCAGATGCGGAGGAGGGTTGGAGATCGAGGGAGATCTAGTGGAGCAGCGATGCATTCCTCGAGATAACACAAGGGCATGAATTACCATCACCCGAGGAGAAAAAATCATGAAGATATCCTTCCAAGAAGAGGCTCGTACCATAGTGGAAAAATGCGAGAACAACGGCCAAAACCCAGCTCTGACAGCCTGGAGACCTCAGTCAGAGATTTGACCGATGTCAACGGGCAGGGGAAATTGGTTGGTCCACATGGACCAACCAGAAAAAACCTGATAATTTTTTTTAAAAATTGATTAGAAATGATAAATAAATTTATTACTTTTAAGTTATAAAATGAAAAATATTCATAATTTTTCAAAGTATTTTATTATGATTTTTATTTATTTTTTAGAGCATTATATCTACAAGTTACTTTTTAGGGGTTATTTATAGGTATATTCATATATATATATTGGTCTTTTATTTTTATTTTGTATTTTTGATTTTATTATTTTAATATATTATTTTATGTATTTATAAATTATTTTTAGATACTTAAATATATTTCTATTTTATTTTCTTCGTATAATATATAAACTTAATTAAATAGTTGTATTAATTATATATGTATAGATATAAGTATTTCATCTATGTATTTTATATACCTATTTTATTTTAGTATTTTATTTATGCTTTTATTCTTGTTTTAATATGTACATATATTATAAATAATATTTACAAAATTTAAAAATATCAATTATGAAAATAATAAATAATAAATAAAATGAATATTTTAATCGATATAACTATACAATAGGGGTCCAAAACCTAACTTTCACACCTTAACTCCAAAATATATGAAACCAGCTTCATTCAATAAGTTATTAAACGTTATATACAATTAAAATGATTTTTATATATTTTGAGTTTTTATTTGAGAGATATGGGTCTGGGAAGTTGGGAATTTGGAATCTTATTTAGACTGTAATTTGTATACTGTATATTATTTTTATGTAAACTTAATTTTGTATTTTTTAATATTTTATTAGCTACAACTTTCATGTACTAAGTTTCTTTATTTGAAGTATAAAAAGTAGAACTAAAAACAGGTCCCAAAAATATAGAATAAATAAATAAATGGAGATTTTATTGTATTTTTGACCCTTATCACCCCTACTTTATTCCTTGTCGACCTAGTCATCGAGATGCCTAGGTCTCAGGGTTTAGGGTCATAAAATATCTTCAATATTTTATTCTTTTTATTTTATTTTATTTTCTTTTCTTTATTCTACAAATTTCAACATTAAAACAATAATTTGTACATTATTTACACACAAATGTATGAATGCTAAATTGCCTAAATTAAGGGTATTTACACGCATTTACTAGGGTTTTAAGGCCAAAATGATAGAATACGAAGATGAAATGGATATCCATCAGGTCTACGCCTATCATCTTTTAATCCTTTCTTCATAGCCGGCATGTACTCAAGAGCTTTCATTAAAGGCATGTTCAAGACCAAATTTTGAATAATTGCTAGAATGGCAGGATCAAACCAAGAGTTTTTTAAATTTTCATTTTTTTATTTTTAAATTGCCTCTGGAAAAGGAATATTTAAAGAACCTGAAACTGTATCATTTAAAAGTTTATCCCTATCATTGTTTACATGTAGATGGGAAAAAGGTATAGAATCATCTACAATCTTTGGACCAAAAAATGTAGTCTCAGCTTCGTGTGCCAACTTTGGATCTACTGCAGCTACAAGATTCTTCAAGACTGGTGTAGGTTCTGCGACACGTGCAGGTTCCTCCAACGCTAGCTGGTTTCTACCGGGTTTGCTATTGTCTTTTTGGATTTTTTTGTATTTTCTTCCTTTTTTACGATTTTCTATAGGTGGTGTTGTTCTAAAAATGTGGCTTGGCCCTTGTGCTGGCTGGACTGATGATTACCTATCAGACGTAGGATGCTTTCCCTTCGCAGTGTTGATGGTTGGAGTGTCCTACCATTCCTAGGAGTAACATCATTAGATAAAAAGCAACTAAATTCACTTGAATGGGGGAAAGAAACTACCGACTACCTGCTCCTTGCATCTAAAATTGTTCAGGTTTGCTTCGACCTGAGCTGGAATGGCAATTTTCGCAGCAATCAAGTCATCAATCTTCTGGTTCATTTCAACCATATTTTTCATTAATTATTCTAGGCATGCAAGGGTCGAATTTACCGAAACAATCTTAGAAGATTCCCTCTGCTAGGGTTTCTGATGCTGATAAGGCCGGTGAGACGGTTGCCGGTATCCTTGAGAAGATTGGTGAGGAGGGAAGAGAGGAATATTGTAAGTACCAAGGATGAGATTGGGAAGCCATCTATTGCTGATGATAGCCTTGATTGCGAAATCCAGATTGTTGAGGACCATGCTGATAATTATGCCTTCAGGTGTTTCCTTGATAAGGAGGTTGTTGCTGATGATAGGACTGGTACGAACTTCCACCATACTGTTGTTGCTGGTGGTAGGGGTTGTTACCCATGTTCTGACCCGAAAAATGTCCTGAGGATGGGTCAGTTGTGTATCATTATTCCAGATGCTATTGACTTCCTGAATCTGCGACGGTGGTGGGAAGAAATGCTCGGAATAGGCGGGCTGGGACTCTTGTTTGATACATAACCTTCTATGATTGGGATTGTGGGGCTGCTCCAGAACCTGCACGTACACATGCTGCACTAATTGGGGTTGTGGTGGACTCAGATGAGGCGGATGGATAGGTGCTGGCTCCCTCTTCTCAACAGAAGTCTTGACAGTGGTAGTAATAGAGTTGCAAGCATTGGCATTCAAAGCTCGAACGGGCTGCTCCAGCGGCTGGGAAGTCAAGTCGAGATTTTATAAGCCTGGTGTCCTCTTCTTGATTACTGAAATTTTCTCGAGATCCTGTGACCTCTTCTCAATGATATCCACTTTGGATAAGTAGCTCCCAATGATGCTAAGGTTGTAGCTCTCATCCCTATCTTCAACATGAGTAGCCATGTTAACAGTCTTGTTGATGGTGGTAGGCATCTTCATATATGCACAGGACGAGCGACTCTCCTTCGTTCATCTCCTCAAAAATGTTGTAGGCCACATCCCCCTCCTTGTTGAAATACGAGCCACCACAAGAGGCATCGATGAGCTTCTGGCTTTCAAACATCAACCCACCAAAGAAGTGATGCACGAGACTAGTCTTCAGGATCTCGTGATGGGGACACTTTTCCTGTAGATCCTTGAATCTTTCCCTCGTTTCATGTATCGTATCGTGGGGTTGCTGGCAAAAACTGGAGGTGTGAGAAAATATCCGATTCAAACGACCGAGAGGGTAGAATTTGTGGAGAAATGCAAACTTTAGCTACTCCCAGGTTGTGACTTCCTTCCCCAAGTGATCGACCCAATACAAGGCCTTGTCCTGGAGGTTGAAAGGAAAGGCAATCATCTTGATAACCCCCAGCGGGATATTGGGGTAATGAGTGGTGGCACAAATGCGACCAAATTTCTTTAGGTGGATGTATGGTTCTTCTGTAGTATTCCCATGAAAAGTAGGGGGCAAGGAAAGAAATTGCGGCTTCAGCTCGAAATGGGCATGAATTTATGGAATTTGGATCCACTCTGTTATGTGGCTCGCTCCAGGATTCTATGTCTGTCTCAGAGTTGGCTTTGGTGGCATTGGTTCTGCCTCCTTTCTCTCGTAGTAGGGTCCACCCACTGATAACTCATCTCCTACATATCCTTGGTTGAACTCATTCTCACTGTTGATATCATCCTCTCTTCTGCCTTCTCTTTCATCCACCCCCCTCCTCAAATCATTCATCATTTCTTGGAAGTCGGTCTAGGCGAGGGCTTGATTGGTTAGTTACTGTTGGATTGCCTGAATGGGTACGAGCAACTGACCTTCATTTTGCAAAGTGTATTGCCCTTTCCCCTGATTGTCTTCTTCGTCTGGTTGGGGTTGCTATCCCTTTCCTAATACATCGGCCATTTCAGATTCTGCTTGTATTTTCAGCTCAAGATCGAGATCTTGGTCTGCACATGGAAGAATATGCCGATCAGTCTGAATCACAACACCATATGTTTAGAATTGTTATGTATTTAAATCAACACAAAACTTCGTTAAGGATGGTGATGCGTAAGGAGTGAAATCAATGGCCATCCAAAACAAGCAAAGTTCGGTACAAGAGTTATTCTAGTTTATTGGAGAAGGCGGGGAGTCTGGATATCTGTTTACAGAGTTCAAATCGGTTCTCGGGAATCACCCCGAATTATTGGAGAAAACAAGCTTATGGATCCAATGTAGATGTCGACAGAGTCTTGACTAAACTATCCATGTGTCGTCCTCTCAAAGATCAAGAGGATGATCGATGTAAATGAAAGATATGAGGTTCAGCGAGAAACAAAAGGAATGCAAAATAATAAAATGGCTCAAGGTGAGCAAGGGTCAAAAAGGAAGAAAGTAAAGGGGTGCAAATGCACAATATTTTTTATCTTGACCTTATAAAGTTAATTAATCAAACGCAAAACAATGGGTTCACCAACTCGACCCTTGAAGCCGTTAAGGTTCAACAATTATCTTTATCGATTTTAGATTTAATTTTCAGGCAACTTATCTTTGAACGAGTCCTTAGAGTGCTACGCCTATAGGAGAGAGAGTACTACAAGAAAAGTAACCTGTACTTATCCGCCTCCTTTGTAACATATAGTCTGTACTTTTTGAGGTCCTTGTAACCCTTCTTGGATCCCTACTCAGCCAAAGAAATAGAGGGAGGAAGCCGTAGGCAAAACCACTACTTCAGACCTTGCTCATAATGGAATCACTTGTAAGCGTGAAAAGACCTACTCGGATGCAAGACGATGAGACAAACACCCCTGTGAAGGCATGGCCTAAGCTCAATATTTTGGACAAGGTCGATGCTCAACACAATAGAGAACATCATCGTTGACCAAGCCCTACTCATCTATGTATGACAGAAGCACCGATACTTCAGAAATCCAAGCGATACATAAGGATGCTACAGACTGGGTTTTAGGCTCTATTACTTTTGATAACACTCTATCACAGGGAAGTAGACCTTCCAATGCAACCTGAAAACAAAGGATGGCTTTCTCACCCAAGGAATGAGTTCAATTAATCAATTTTATTTAGGTCAAGTATTTTTAGCAGACCCTTTTTTAATTTTTTTGGTGTTATCACTTGATTTGAGTAGATTTAATACACCTGACATTTTTGTATTTTTCCTTGATTCCTATGTGATCCAAAAATAGAGGGAGATAGCGGAAAAGCAATGCAAGGTGACACTAAGATGGAAATCCCACCTTAGTACCTAAAATGATGAATGCTCAGTTAGAAGACTCAGAGTGCTTCCCATCTCTCTCCATGCGGGATGCAAAATAGGAATTTGTAAACCTATACTATATGCTGATATGAACACGGAAATCGTCTTGAGGAGGAAATTGCTATACGTGAAGAACCAAATGCTAAACACCAAGAATAAAACCTAGAGTCCAGTCTTGGAACATCCTCGATACCCACCATAGTAGGTCCTGCAAGCATTGTATGCAGTGCTCTCGCGACGCGTGGTTTCAAGACGAGGTGTTCAATAATTAATTAATCTAAGTCCAAATACGAAGACTATAGGTGCATGCAAAATAGTTAAGTATTTGGTCTTAGATTACACGATCAAGCAAGAGCCGAAAGACTAAGAACTCATTCTACTAAACAAATAGAAAAAGGGTAGAAAGCATAAAACTTCGGGAAACCAAGTAAAATAAGGTGATGAAATCCCAAGAAAATACGGTGAGCCCCCAAGTGAACTAACACTTGGAAATTGGGTCGAATGTCCAAGTCCAAAGTACTTATATTAATACAAATTAATAGTGTAGAAATAAAAGTCTTTCTCTCACAGTCTAACTAAACTATTGTCTCTCTCTCAAGATCCTTCTCTCTCTCTTGTCGGCTAGGTTAGAATAACTGGCTCCTCATCCCAAGGTTGCGTAGAATTACCTAGGCGATCCTCCTCAGTCCACGGTCCCCCGCAAGAAAACCAAAGAAGAGATGTCAGGCAGATTAATATTGAAAAGTGAATAGAAAATAATAAATGCAAGAATGGCTAAGCAATGTAAGAGACAAAAACTGCTCTACAAACTGATGCTCCCTAGCAACATCGCCATTTGAAAACTAAGAATTTATCAAGGGTTGTGCAGTTTCACAAGGTGAAGCTACATTCTGTGTATTGGCTGCTCAATAAAGCATATTCAATAAACAATTAACCATTATATAAATCAAGCAATAAAATAAAAGTGTGGAGTTAAAATTTATTTTACCCACTAAAAATGTATAGTGACAAGCAAGTACGGTCTAACATAGGAAGCAATGGAGTAGAGCGGGCAAGATAAAAATAAAAGCACAATTTATCTCTCAATCACTTAGCCAAAATATGTTTTTGTGGGTTTCAAAATTTTTATATATTTTTATTTTATATTTTTGTATTTTGTTTTATATTTTTTCTGATTTTGTATTTTCTTTTTCTTTAGCTATATAGAAGAATCTATATACAATATAAGCTAATATAGATATAAATACTACTAAAAATCTAAAAATAAAGAAAATTATAAAAAATATTTTTTTTGAATTTTTTTAAAATGATTATTTTAAAGTAATTTATATATAGACAGGGTTTTTTAGTGTTCATTTTTATTTTCTAAAATACTAAAAATGTCAAAAATTGAAAACAAATTATGGGTGTGGAAATACAATGCAACATGAACCTAAGTCTATTTTTTGGGATTTTTTTGAACATAAATGCTAATTTAAATAAATAAGACAAGTTCACAAAAAGGCATGCTATAGCAAGGGTATATCTATAAATAAATTAAAACACAGGGAAAAGCATATAATTTATCCAAAATATAACATTGATATTTAAAACTTTTTGACTAAACAATGATTAGCCAAACCTGCAAGTGTTTAGTTGCAAAATATCAAGATTCTGTCAGCTGACGTGGAGCTGGACCTAAACGTAATACATATAAAGCATGGGGGTTCATTTACAAATATTACAAAAGTATAACACATCTGATGAAAGTTAAACTAACAATTAATAAAAATGCAAAAATGTGTTGGGTGAAAGAGAAAAATATTCAAACTGATGCACTAATGAACAACACAAATGTGCCCACTTATCCACGTGGCGTCTGCTGGTGTGGCAATGATGCTTCGTCATCTACGGCTAGAATTAGTTCATCTAGAGACAATCTATGGTCGTGTCTCGAAGTGATCTGACAATAGCTATGCTTCTCCAAGAACTGCTCGTGATCGGACAACTCACAGACTTACCGGATGAACCCGTGAAGAACACATGTTGGATGAGCTTCAATCGATCAGATTCTCAAGCTCTGACCTTCTCCTGTACGGCTAAGGTACTTCAAAGGATGTTGGTCGTGTTCTATAGTGGGGGAAGGATTCAAAATGGAGCGAGGGGCTCCGGTGGGTTCTAGCGGAGTAATGGGACCTGGGGGTCTTCTTCTAGATCGATGAGGCTCGAGAAGCCTCGTGTCTTGGTCTTTCCTATATAAGAGGGTTAACAGGCAAAAATAGAAGCTCTAGGGAGCTTCATATATCAAAGATGAAGCGAAGGGGGGCTCAGGCGGTGTCCTCCGATGAGCGGCGATGAGGGAGGACTTGATCTCTGGATCTTAACAAGATCCAGATGGTACAAAGGATGTGGGGCATAAAGGGGATGCAGATAAAGGTGATGGAAGTGATCGAAGAGGCAGAGGAATTCTGGAGTGAGGAGTATGCTGCGACAGAGCAGCGAGCTCTAGCGAGGTTGCAAGGTGAAAGTTACATGGAACAAAAATGAAGTAAAACGATACTTAGGTGTAATCTAGACTCATGCTACTCTAAAGAACCAAATATTCAAAAGATAAGAGAGCTTACCGCCTAGGAATGTCAGGAGGATGGAGCTCTGGTGAGGCTCAACAGAAGGCTCAGTTTTCTTCGATTCTACACCCACACTTACACCTAAGGAGTGGATCCAACTCCTGTTGTCACCAGGAACAGGAATCAACGCTCAAAAGTAGGGTTTACGGGTGGAAGAAGGATTGAGTTTGAATTTTGGACAAAGTTGGTCTTTTATACGAATGGTGGAACGTCTCCAAAGAATGAGGGAGCACCGATAACACATTGATGCAATCCTCGAGGAAATTCTCGCACGTGAAAGATTGTTCATTGAGGAGAAAAAGTCATCGAGGACTCAATCCAAATGGATGAATGAATCAACGGGAATAAAATCGATAAAATGGGGTCAATCGAGGTTCTGACAAAGATAAGACCTGGGGAGAAGAGTTGACCGAGGTCAACTCTTGACTCCTTTTAGTTGGTCCATGGCTGGTCAAAATTACTTAGAACTTAGAAAGTACATAATAAATAATTTTATTAATTTTATGTTATAAAATAAAAATGTTATTTTCTATATTATTTTATTACGATATTTATTTATTTTTATATGTTTGTAATTATAGGTTATTTTTAGGGGTTTAATTATAGGTATATTTTACCCATGTTTTAAATATTTATTTTTATTTCATTATTTTAATTTTATTATTTTATTTCCTTATTTTATATCATTATAACTTATTTTTATATATTAAAATATATTTTTATTATATTTTCTGAAGAAATATATACACTTAAATAAATAGATATATTTATTATATAGGTACAGTTGTTGTATATTCATCTACATATTTTAGTATTTTATATTACTTTAATGTTTTATTAATGGTTTTATTCTAGTTTTAATATGCACAAATATTATAAATAATATTTAAAAAATTAAAAAATATAAAGAAATGTGAAACATATCTTGACGGCGATGATAGTAAATGCAATCAGCAATCTCTCATGTAAGAAGAAATACATGGGAGTGTCTCTAATTCGTTTCACGATGTTTGAGAAAGATTCGACCGAACTCTTCTCTACAGTTGATTGTAAATAAAACTAATGCCTACTTAACTAATGAAGGAATTTGGGTTGGGACCACTAAAGTCGATAAGGATGATTCTACAGTCTATGGATACTTCAATCAAGCAGCCCCGAGGAATTTTGGAGGATGTCATCGTAACAATCTGGGGAATGCAATTCCCTACGGACTCCATTATTCTCAATATGGACACCTCATCTCCACTTCCGCATACTTCTATTATACTTTGACAGTTGTTCCTTTGAACAACCGAGGCAATGGTGGATTATGGCAGTCGACAGATTACCATTCGCTCAAACAATGACAAGGAACCATTAAGATGATTCAAGTGCCAAAAGCACCAGAATCTACAATTAACAAGAGTGTGCCTACAGAGCAGACAGAAGACTATAATTTTCTTGCAAAAATCAGAGACACAAATCTAGTCATGGACAACATCGAGACCCACGAATTCCTCTCTATAAAGGAAGGAGTGGACAACACAGTCAACTTCCCAACAATCTTAGAGGATGAAATTCTTGTTGATCTGTCAGATGACATGACTGATGGCCACCTATCTTTAGTAGAAGCAGAAGGAATTATTATAGATTTCTGAGAACAAGATTCCATCATGAGAATTTTTGTGCAACTATAGATTCGATGCTTATAGATTCTAGGGTGGATAGTATACAATTGACAGACTTGACACCACCAATTCCTTGCTCAGTTCCAGAGGTTACCAATGAGAAAATTCAGACTTCACCAGAGCTCAAACAACTTCCAGCAAACATGAAGTATGCCTTCCTTGTTGGTGAACCAAACATGTTTCCTGTGATCATCAATTCACAATTGACTCAAGAATAAGAATCTCATCTTCTCGAGGTTCTAGAAAGAAACCGTAATTCTATTGGCCAGAAAATTTTTGATCTCCGAGGGATTAATCCTTCATTGTGCTCCGATGAATCTCCTATTCTCATTCTTTATTCTTTTATTTTAGCTCCTCTTTTCAGTAAAAATACCTATAAATACTTGTAAATACAATAAGTTAGCTTTTACATGCCTTTGTTAATAATGCATAATTAGCATCTATTTTGCAAAAATAAAAGAATAAAGAGAACAGAAAAAGATTGATGTATTTAGAATAAATACTTAATGACCCAAACCCCAAGAGAAGGTCAAGCCTTGACCTGATCGCAAATAAAATAAGTAGAGAGATAAGGGTTCACTATGTATGGTACATATCATCTATACTTGTATACAATATTTATTTATTTATTTGACAAAATAAGAATATTTTATTCTCTTTAAACCCATGTATATAGTTCTATAAATAATATAAAAATAAAATAAAAATAATAAAAATAAAATAAAAATCATAAAAATAAAACAAAAATGAAAATAAAATCATCATTTCATTATACAAATACACATGTACATACTACAATCACTATTTATTTTACACCCTAAATAATTTATAAAAAAATAAAAATTATTTTATACTCCTAAAATCATGTTGTAAATAAATAAAATATGAAACAAAGTATTTTTATAAAAATAATAAAATAAAAATACTTGTACATAATACAAAGGTATATTATACATGTATATAATACTATATACTATATATAATTTATTTTATTTTTCATAAAAATAATTAAAATCAAAGAAAAGTGGTTTATATAATAATAAATATTTTTCATTTTATACACTTCTAAATTTAAATTCATTTGCCATTTTTAATTTATTTTTCATTTATTTTTGTAAAGTTTGTTTTCTCATTGGTCCACATCAGACCGTTGACCCCAGTCAACGGTCTCTTCCAGGTCGGGTTGAGTTGCATCTCTCTTGCTAGAGCTTTTTTTCGATTTTTCACACTCAAACCTGACCACTTCTTGATTTGATTCATGTTCCCTATTGAAGCTCGAACATCAATGATCCTTACAGATCCCTAGGCGTAGAGGGATCTACCTAGGGTTCCGTGTAATGCTATGATCTTTTAGGACCCTTGAGCAGCCTATAAATCTTATCCCCTCCCTCCACAACATCTCAGTTCGTCCCACACACCACCACAGACCCTTAGCCACCTTCATCGAAGTGACAGTCGTTGGAGGAACAACTTAGGATTCGCCAGAGGTGCTTGGAGGCTTGTAAATCACAATTGTGGCTGGAGCTCCGTCGCATGAAGCCTTCCAACCAGTCGCATCTTGGTCGAGGCCAAGACCCCATCGCCCATCTTCTCCTGGAGCACATCATATGAACCTTCAAGTATCTATCTTTTCCTCCTTATTTATGATTTCAATCCATCTTTTCCATTCAGTCGCCACCGTTGTTTGTTAGTTCTGACCTGCTGGTCGGAGCTCCGCTACCTAGTCCCATTTGTTCATATCATTCCCTCGACTCACCCCACGCTTTCCTTCGCAACCTCAAACCCTAAGACTCGACTATCAGGTCGAGATAAGGTCAAGCTTCCTCCCCCACCTTCGCCGGAAGCCCAAAGCATCATCCCCAACCGCTTCTTTTATCCTCTCATGCAATAACTTGGATCGGAGCATCGCCCCGAGTCCCCTCTACTCTTTGCAGGTACAAGCGCACACCTGGAGCGCCATTTGGACTCCCATCTGCTCAGAAGTAGCAGCTCCAGGAGGTTCATCACCTTCACAACCATCTGACCAACACTTCCTTCATCGGAGCCCTCCAACAGACATGTACCACTTCCACGAGCCTACCAGACCTCTCCAACCCTTCATCGGAGTGTCGGATCTCCTCCGATGCTCTGTTGAAGTTCGCTGGAGAGGAGTTCTTGCAGACCCTCTTTCTATTGTTGCATGAGCTACTACCCTACCAGATCTGATCCGAGCCACCCGACGAAAGGGGAGTCCGAACCGTTAGATCAGATCTGACTTGTCAGATTTGACCGCAAGTCCACGAGATCCTCTACACCGTCAGATTCACTAGCCGCAGTGATCATAGCCATACGTTAGCGCCATCCCCAACGCGTGTACGTGCCCCATTGGGTATATTTCACTTTCAGGCCTGCATGTTTCTCTATTTAGCTTTAGTTCTTTAAATAAAATGTGTAGTTAAAAACATTTATAATTTGGACCTCACACTTTTTATATTTACACTGTAGTCCCTCCGAGTATCATGAACATGTGTCTTCACGTGAGTTTTGGGATATTTGCACTTTGTCTCCTGCACTATTATGTTGTCAGTGATTAAATTGTTGAAGTTTTGAAAATCGCATTTATGGCCCTGAGTACCAGGATCACGTGTGATGCATGTGTTATTTGGGATATTTTCATGCTTGACCCTGTGCTTTTATAGCTTGTTATCTACTTGGTTTGCAAACTTAAAATAATTGCGATTTGGTCCCTGTTAATTGTGTTTAATTGCATGCCTTTTATTGGACTTAGTAAATATTAAACTAATTCTGAAAATTACCTAAAAATTGCTATTAGCTCCTGCTAGTGTGTAGTTTTTTTGGTAATTTTCATGGATTAATTTGGTCGCATTTTCTATTTTTAAAAATTCAAAACACCTAAACAAATCCCTGTTTTCCTTATAAAAATTATAAAAATGTCTTAAAAATTCTAAAAAATCATGTGTGTGTCTTTTATATGTTTTAATTACAATAATAATTTTGTTGAAAATTCATTAGAAAACCCTAAAATTTACGAAACAACTAAAATCTTGTAAAAATCACATAAAATCAAAGAAAATTCCATTTCTAGTCCTTGTTTGTAGCTTCTTATCTCTATTTTATCATAAAATTGCTATCTAGGACCATTAGGCACTTTACATATTTTTAATTTGCAATTTGGTCTTGGTTGTGCACTATTTTGAGTTTTGAGCCTTGTGTGATTTTTATAAAATTACAAAAAATTTGAAAAATCTAGATAAATTACCAAAAACACCTTAAAAATTAGAAAACCCAAAAATATTTTTTTGATTTATTCTCTGAGTATTTTTATCCTTTCTAAAAAAATCCAAAAAGAGTGTTGTATGCGTTTTAAGTGTTCATGCTTGCTTGCCTTTATTTAAAAATTAAAAATTTGAAAAAATAAAAACCATTAAAAATATTTTATCTTTGAAATTTGACTACTTAGTTTTTAAATTGTGCTCCTTGTGTTTGACCCTAGTAGCTATACCAGATAAATAAAAATAGCAAACCACTTACATTCTTTATATTATTTGATTGTGATTGGTTTTATTTTCTCGTTGAGTCGGTCGATTGATTGGGATCACATTGACCTTATATTTATCTTGATACTTAACCCTAGTTGATCGGTCGCTCTCTAGAATAACACAGTTCTCGGGGAGCACAACTTAGTAGTCATTTTTCAGTTTTACTCATTTGTGTATCTATTTATATAATTGTCTTCTGACATCCTTTTGTTTCACTTTTTATGCGAGGAACCGCTCGATGGATGCTTTGGCTTTCTGTTGGAGGAGACCGCATCTGAGTAGGAGCAAAGGGAGAGAGTAGTTATATTAGATAGATTAGTTTTATTTTTGCAAAAAACTCTTGTAATAATTAGAATCTGAGACACTGTTGGACTCTCCTAGACTTATTCGGGTATGTTTCGTTGAGTACCGGTGTACTCAAAGGACCTCACCGGATTTTTCGCAGTTTTATCACTTTTATTTTTATTTGATTCACGATGTTTTAGCCCTTAGATGTAGGACTTCTTTCTTGTTCCCGTAATTAGCTAAGGCCCCACACCTAATTGCTTATCTATTCCTATAGATCATAATTGGGCTTAGCTAAAATAAATTTAAAAAGTTAGCTTGATTAGATACGAGACCACGCGTTGTGAGGAGTCACATACAATGCTAGCAGGACCCGTTGTGGCGGGCACCGAGTGACTCCCAAGATCGGACTTTGGTCTTATATTTGATTAGCTAGCTATTGTGCTTCACGTAATAGAAGTTGCTCATCTAAGGCTGATTTCCTCGTGCATCATATAGATAGTATACTTTGTGTCTTTACTTTTATGCACGGATCACCCTACATGTAAAGTATAGGAGTCAGGTGCACATTTCTACCTCTGCATGCATCATTGTGTTTGATCGCGCATCAGCTTTTCCGACTTCCTCCCCCTGTTTTATTGGACTCAAATAATCAAGGAAATTGAAAATTTTGTTAGGCGTTATCTTATTCAAAAAAATACTTAAAACTAGATAACCAAATAAAATTGGAACTGCTAATGCAAACTTGACCTTAAAACCAACTTCATCTAAAAATCTTTATTTTGGGGAGAGTCACCCCTCCTTGGTTGATTTATCTATAGCAAGAATGACCCGCACACTAGGTAAAGCCATACCCGAACTCTCTTCAGACTACTGGTCTCGTGATTAGTTGTTCTCCAATGAGGATTTCACTAGGTAGTCGGTAATCGGTCTAGGACTTCCTTAACATATTGGCCAGATAGGGTAGCCGATAAATGGTCCGCACCCACACTAGCTGGGAAAAACTACTTGTGAGATTGGGACAACATCCTGGGAGCATTGGGTTCCAACAACTCGCTTAATCGATCTGATTGATTGATCACCTTAATAAAATTTGACAAGATTAACGATCGAACTTTCACGATCATCATCTCGTTGAGTAGGTGAAAAGGAGGTTTGATTTCTCAACTTGTTTACATTCCAGATCCAATCTGCATAAATCCCCACATCACAATGATGGGAAGGAGTTCCCTTAAGCTACCTCTGGTATCACCACTTTCGAGCAATCCTCTCCATTCATCTAGGGTGGCTTTAGATAGATCAAACTCGCTCCCTGAACCCAAGTTTGCTACCACACTATTCCCCCTCGTCCACCCTTTAACCATCCCAAGGTGCTAGAGGAGAGGCCAACATAGTTATTTGTTCACTTGACAACACCTAAGTTGGGGTCTTTTTCCTTTGCAGAGACGCAAGAGATGACCAGCAATGAGAACAAAACCGATAAGCAGCTGCAGACTTCTTCCTATGTTTTGGATCATGCTTCCATCACGACGACCCTGTTTGATTCCCTAGAGACCATGCGGCACCAGATCAGGGATCATGGAGCTTTTATGGTCGAGGTGAGACAAGAGCTAATGTAGATGCAAGATGGCAGAGATAAACCGTAGAGACCAGTCGGTAGAGAGATACCATGCCAAGAGGGCAGACCCAGACACCCGAATGATCAACATGAGCCAGCGAGACAATGACGGATGATGAGGAAGTTGCACAAACTTCGGTGCAACCCTCACACATAGATGGATCCAGCTGCCAGAGATCCTGGACGACTTCAAGCTCTGCTCCTAGACCATTCAATTGTTGCCCAAGTTCCATGGGTAGCCATCGAGGAGCCGCACCTCCATATGCAGGAATTTGAGATGATCTATAGCACTGTCCACGATAGGTTTGTGGACGAGGACACGATCAAGATGATTACCTTCCCATTTTCCCTAGTTGACAGAGCAATCTACTGGCTGAAGCATTTGAGGATGTATGTCATTACCTGGGAGCAGCTCCGCATCGAGTACGTGAACAAGTACTATCCACTCGGTCGGGACAATGCAGCGCGAGCTATGATCAACAATTTCACTATGATCCCAAACGAGAAGTTCTATGAGGATTGGGATCGATTCAGAGAGCCCATCAACTGATGTCCACATCACGAGATATCCGAGCCCAACCTTGTTTGTGGGCTGACATCGGAGCTGCAGGGGCTAGTGAATGCCTCGTGTGGAGGGTCCTATTTTGTCAAGGACGAGGACCAGGTCGGGGCCATCTATGAGAAGATAGCAGAGAACTATACTGTGATGTCCCAGACCTGAGTGTACACTCAAGAGAATCCCCTCCCACAGGTCGTTTCCTATCAACAGATCGTATGTTTCGATGTTGGTCCTTCTACTTCATCAGTAGTAGCCAAGTCTTCAACTGCCTACATGGGCATCATCAGTGAGAAGTTGGACTGTATCGATATTATTGAAAAGAAGTAGTGCCAGGTCTTTAACTGGATTAATCATTTGGCACAGGCATTGAGTGGCATGAAGACTCAGATCATGTTTCTCTAGGAGGCATAGATGGCTTCTCAGCACCATCTCAGGTCATGGGTTGATCTAGGGAGCATCTCCAGCCAACCATCTACCTCGTACCGCTAGGTCTACCACATCCAGTCAGAGCCGGTTTAGAATCTCTAGCACTACCAGCAACCACCACCATCTCTAGACATTCAGATGGTGGTTTACCTGTCATATCAACCCTTGGAAGATCTTCCACCTCCACATCTTGAGCATGAACCATTGATGGAAGTCAATGGGATCTGGTACTCCCATTACCAACCTCAGATCAGGATTTGTTGTGACCATACCGGATTTAGATGGTCTACTTAAGGCACCTCTTCCCAGTAACAACCTCCAGCTCGTGCAGGGTAGAGCAACCAATAGTAGCCCCATCACTCCCAGCAGTAGTACCACCAGCAGCAGGGTCCTCGTCCCTATCATCAGGGACAACAGTGGAGGTAGCAGTATCAACCTCAGCAGTATTCCTAGCCTCCTCCTTACTACCAGCAACACCAACAACAGTCTCAGCCTCATTTCCAGCGAGGCAACCTGTCTGGTTCTCATGCACCTATTTATGAGAACCCATCCCTTGATGACTTTGCTTGCTTACTATCTGTCAAGATGGCATCCTTTTGGTGAGAGATGGATGAGTTTCGATAGTAAGTGAGGGAGATTATCAAGGGAAAGGCTGCCATACCAATTCAGATTAAACCAGACCCGAACAATATGAAGAGGAAATTCGAGCAGGTAAAGTGTATAGAGACTACTACTCCTAGTGATGTTTTACATGATACTTCTTCCACTCTGTTTGATGTTGATTTTGTGACACTTAGGAGTTGTAGGATGCCAGCCGATGGTGACTCGTCTGAGCGATGTCCCCTTGCAGATTTCAAGGTGCTAGACGAGGATCGAAGCAGTGCTGATGCCGCTCATGATGATGATGATGGTGGTGCTGAAGACAACAAGGATGATGATCCAGCTGATGGTACTGAAGCCGTCATGATTTCAGTTTCAAACAATGGTGTTGATACCACCATTACACTAGATGCTTGGCCAACGTACGTTGCTGATGCCGCAAAGGTAGATGCTGTGGGTGGTACTGATGCCACCATCTTTCATTCAGTTGTGCTAACTCATTCTGTATATCAAGATAGTTATAGAAAAACACAAAAAATAAGAAAAATATGAATAAAGGAAAGTTTTTTGTATCTTTTGTAAGTCCATCTACACAACAAGATGATTAGTGTATGGATTTTAGCACATTGCATGGACAGGAACCTATTTTTGACCTGCATCTTTCTAGCGAGTGTCCATCCATACCCTTCCCTCAAGCACTCCGCTTAGTAAAGAGGATCCAAAAAGAAAATCTAAAAAAGAAACACCAGCTAGAGTTCAGTGAGTAGATGATTGATAGATTCTAGATACAGCCGACTCTACATGAGGCACTGGAACACATCCCCCTTTTCTAGAAGAACTTGAGGGAGAATACTACCATCCACAGGAAGTGAAGGAACCACAATGTAGAAATCCATGTGCTTACTTGTGCCACTTGCTTCACCATTCGGAACTGATTGTCAGCCAAGAGACCCGATGCAGGAGCTCCATAAGATGTCATATCCATGAGCAGCAGTTCAATCGTACCCTATTAGACAATGGATCTTCGATTAACCTTCTTCTGTTGCCTTACTTGACCGATTCGAGTCTGGCCCTCTTAGACAGAGCAAGACAACCCTTCAATTTGTTGATAGACCTGTCAAGAGGCCGAAAGGGTTACTAAAGTATGTAGTCGTCACAATTCTGGGCCTGAAATTCCCCGTAGAGTTTGTTGTACTAGACATGGAGATCCTTGATCTGTGACTGATACCCCCATCATTTTAGGATGGCCTTTCTTGGCCACAACAAAGGCGATATCTGATCATGATAGCGGGAAGGTATACTCTCATGTCGAGGGTGAAATTGTACAAATAGAGACGATCGACAAGACCGAAGTGAGAGATGCATCATTCTCAGAGCAGACGAGTAACTCAAAGCATATGACAGATGCAAAGCGAGACGTCCACCAGGAATGTGACTTTGTGATCACAGACGATGAACTATTTTGGGCAGACCCAGTATCAGGAGCTCTTATCACACCTACATGCACTACAGATTCACCGATTATGGCAGATGAGAGTTCAGAGAGCACACTCATGGCACATGACACATTTGAGGCTGGTGATCGTGGTCAGGATAGTAAAGTAGATTATATCTCATGTGCTTTAGATTCAGATCCCTTGGATTCAGACATGGACTGAGAGGACTTTGATTACTGTTTATCTTGTCTGATTCCTTCAAGGCTGATAGCTAGGGCGGAGAGCGAGCCAGTTCAGATGACAGATACACCAGTAGGGTC
This sequence comes from Ottelia alismoides, assembly GCA_037367405.1. NCBI lineage: Eukaryota > Viridiplantae > Streptophyta > Magnoliopsida > Alismatales > Hydrocharitaceae > Ottelia > Ottelia alismoides. The sequence continues at coordinate 184,058 of JAZKJV010006930.1, forward strand.
GCCCTCGTCGGATTCGCAGATTAAGCGAGAGTTCTCACATGCAGATTTGGCAACCTTCACTCTGACATTCTAGAAGCCAGATCTGTTAGATTCCACTTGTCTAGAATTCAAGACCTTGCTGCAGAGCATGAAGTACATATTCCTTGCAAGTGATCCAGATATGTTCCCATTCATTATCTCAGCAGATTTGACTGAAGATTAAGAATCTCGTTTGATAGAGGTTCTTGAAAGGAACCATAAGGCGATTGGATGGAGTGTAAATGATCTCCAAGGTATAAGTTCGGCCCTGTGCTCTCACCACATCTATCTCGAAGAGCACGCCAAGCCATCGCGTGAGTTCCAACGACTGTTGAACCCGAATCTTCGAGAAGTGGTCATGAAGGAAATATCAAAGTGGTGGAGCACCAACTTTATCTATCCCATCTCTGACTCCAAATGGGTTAGTCTATTACATGTGGTACCTAAGAAGATAGGTATCACTACGGTGTTGAGCGAGTCTGGAGAGGAGATAGCTACCAGAGTACCCACTTCTTGGAGGGTCTATGTGGACTACAAATGATTGGATTAGGCCACCAAGAAGGATCATTTCTCGCTGCCATTTATTAATCATATTATCGAGAGGCTAGCTGGGAAGAGTCATTAATGTTTCCTTGACGGGTACTCATAATACAATCAGGTGGCCATAGTGCCAGAAGATTAGGAGAAAATGACATTCACCTGTCCGTTTGGGACATATGCTTTTAGACGAATGCCCTTTGGTATATGTAATCCCCGGCTACATTCCAAAGGTGTGTGCTTTCCATCTTCTCAGACATGGTAGGTGACTGTTTAGAGGTCTTCATGGATGACTTTTCCGTCTACAGCGATGGGTCTGATGCTTGTCTTGGCTGCCTAGACCGGGTACTTCAATGCTATATAGAGGTCAACCTTATATTAACTTTGGAGAAGAGTCATTTCATGATGACTCAAGGGATGATCTTTGGACACATAATCTCCAATAGGGGCATGGAGGTCGATCCAGCCAAGGTGGATATCATCAAGAAACTCAATCCACCATCTAATTTACGATAGTTGTGGTCGTTTCTGGGGTATGTCGATTTCTACTGATGGTTCATTCAGGACTTCAGTTGTATTGCCCGACCGCTTACTGATCTGCCGACGAAAGACATCGAGTTCATTGCAGATGATAAGTGTCTAGCATCATTTGAGACTCTCAAGGGACTAGTTGTCGAGGCTCATGTCTTCCAGCCACTCGATTGGTCTCTCCCATTCGAGATCATGACAGATGCTTTTGATTTTGCCATAGGGGTTGTGCTAGGATAGAGGAGGGATGGATTACCTTTTGTCATTCACTACGCTAGTTGGACTTTGGACGCCTCTCAGGGGAACTATACTGTGACTGAGAAGGAGATGCTAGATGTAGTCTTTGCTTTGGATAAGTACAGATCATACATTCTTGGATTTAGAGTGACAATATTTATAGTTAACACCGCCATCTGATACGTCATGGCTAAGAAGGATGCCAAAGCCAGATTGACCAGATGGATCTTTCTATACCAGAAGTTCGATATTGAGATTAAGGATAAATCTGGAGTCAAGAATGTGGTGGTATATCACCTCTCCCGTTTAGAGAAACTTGAGGATTCTGGTCAGATTGCACTTATCACTGAGACATTCCTAGGCAACGCGATCCTTTCTATCACCTCGCTTCCATGGTATGCTGACATTGTGAACTATCTTGTTGCCAAGAAAGTTCCACAAGGTTGGCCCAGACAACGACTTGAGACCTTCCTTGTGAAGGCCATGTCGTACCATTGGGAGGATCACACCCTTTATCATGAAGGGGAAATAGTGTCTGGCGTCGATGTATTCCTTTGGAGGAGCACCACAACGTCCTCACTTACTGCCACAAGTTTGAGTCAGGAGCACATCATTCTGGGAGGAGGACAACACAGAAAGTGCTCCAATTTGGCCTATGGTGGCCTACCCTCTTCAAGGATTCTAATGAATTCGTGAAGAGGTGTAATGACTGTCAGAGGATGGGCACTTGTGGACAACGTGATATGATGCCGATGTAGTCCATTCACTTCTGTGAGGTTTTTGACGCATGGGGCATCGATTTCATAGATCCATTCTCTAAGAGTCGGGGATTCTAGTACATTCTGTTTGTTGTAGATTATGTGAGTCCTTGAGTTGAGGCCATCCCCGCTCGAGCCGCAGATGCTAAGACTGTATGCAGATTTTTGAGGAAAAATACCATTTCACGGTCTGGGGTACCTAGAGTTTGGTATCATACGGGGGGACTCACTTTATCAACGACAAGGTAAGGGCCCTTACTTATGAGTTCAGTATTGAACATCGAGTTTCCACTCCATATCATTCCCAGACCAATGGTCTTGCTGATGTATCGAATAGGGAGATAAAGACTATATTGCAGAAGGTTTCCATCCATACATAAAGGATTGGTCACAACTTTTGGACTTGGTCTTGTAGGCCTATAGGACTTCCTTCAAGACACCTTTGGGTACATCTCCCTTTCGTCTCGTTTATGGCAAGTCATGCCACTTGCCTGTGGAGATCAAGCATAAGTCACTTTGGATTGTTACAAAGTTATTATTGGATCTCAAGAGTGTAGGAGATCAAAGAAAAGAAGAGTTGGCAGCCCTGAAGGAGTTGAGAGATACAACCTTTTCGAGTAGTCTACAATACAAGGATAGAGTGAAGATATGACATAATTCTCATATCAGCCATAAATAATTTGAGCCAAATCAGAGAATGTGTGTATTTGATGCTAGGTTGAGATTATTTCCAGGGAAATTACAAAAGCAAATGGAAGGGACCGTACTTGGTCAGAAAGGTGCACGACAACGGAAGCATCAACATATCTGAGTTGTCATCTGATTCCACCTTTCAGGTTAACGGTCAGCGCCTGAAGCCATATCTTGATCATGAACCGTTGATTGTTGACGTTGCCCCTTTTCATTTTGTATGAGATGTGGTCTTTGACTCACATCATTTGCATCTCATACCTGATTTTCACTTCTCCTTCGCAGTTGTATAGATCTAGATTGTCCATATCATACATTCTTTTTCTCTGACACCTCGTCTTCATCTTATGAGTATGCTATACTGAGGGTGTGCTTTACCCTATGTATAGGGGGGTATCAGACATTGATTATTTATTTGATTCTTTTTACCTCTATTTTGCTGCCTATACTTAGGGATATTTTACCCTAAGTATAGGGGAGGTAACACATGTACATCCTACTCCTCAGTTTTTCCCTTGTGTACAGTCTACTATTCTTAGGATTATTTGATCCTAAGTATAGGGGGGTCACCGATTTCTATCCTTTCCACATTCTTTTCACTTCCCAATACTCAACACAAGTTATATCTTCCTTTCATCGCTCTTTGATCACTCTGAGGACATCATCCGAGCTAAGTATAGGGGGGTGTTGTATATATTGTTTATATACTTTTGCCATAACTTGTACAAAACTAAAAATCACAAAATTTTTAAATTTTTTCTTGTACATAAAACTTGTGAACTCTTTTGTAAAAAAGTTTTGTCAAAAATTTTTGTACAAATTATTTGTAAATACCTTTTGTAAACACTATTTTTGTACAAATATTTGTAAAAATGTTTTTCTTGTAAAATGTTTGTAAATATTTCTGCTATCAAAATTCTGTATATAGTATGAAATTTTTGAAAAATTATTTGAAAATAAAAGTTTGCAAAAATTGATTGGTAAATGTTTGTAAATATTTTGCAAAACCTTTTCTTCTTGCATTCAAAAATCTTTAAAAGAAGGATCTACAAATCGCAATAACAATAATATTTTCATGTGGTCGCTACTATCACCTATTCTTTTGAACATCCAACATGTACTTATAAGAATCAAAATCCAAATATTGCAGGCACAAGAGTTCTGGAAACTTTAGTAGCATCGCATAAATCATAATGCAAAAGATATGATTATATTATTGCGTCCAAAATTTTCCTGTTCAAACTAATTCTCACATATTCTAGAGTAGTTGATAATTCGAAAATTGCAGTGCTGGAATCAAGAAAAAAAGTAAGATAAGTGGAGAATCTTATTTTCAATTTGAGGACGTTACTTTTCTTAGGTGCCTAAGTAATCACTGCAAAGTTAATCTCATTTATCATACCTTTGCAAAAGTGAGGCAAGGAATTTTATGAAATAACTGTTAATATAATTGATGATTTTTCACCTGAGACTTATCATTTGAGTAGAGCTTCATGAAATACCTATTGATATAGTTGATGATATTTTACAAGAATAATTGTGAATTTCGTCCTTGATTTTGATCTAGAATTAAGTATGAGAAGGGACATATGGTTAGCATTTAAGGCGTATCAAATCCAACCAACCTTCGTCATTCCATACGTTAAACATACCTTATCATGTCACTCCTACAAATGATAAAGCAGCTAATTGCTATTCGAGTACAACCTTCAAATCGAAACCTTGAGCTTCACAATGGTAGGAATCCTTTTCCAAATCTCACCCTAACCTTCAAATTGAATCACCACCAGCGATTGGGCGGAGAATAGGTTTTTGTACAAACAACCTTCGATTTTGTCAATTTTTTATTTCTATTAGTGCGTAAATCATAACTAAAATGGCATTATTTTTTAATCATTTCTTTGTTTTCTAGCATATTTGTAATAAATTTCATGCATTAGTTCACATAACTTTGTAACAATGAATTAAAATTCCATAAAGGTAGCTAAATTAGGTTTCTAATACCTAGAAAATTAAGTTAGCTTTATAATTCAATTTTAAAACTTTTGATTGATTAAAAATAAAAATATTTTATAGAGATCTTCAATTAACCCCCATGTTTGGGGCGAAATTTGGGAATTCGAGCCCTCCACCCACGCCCCACCAAATCATCGAGTTTTCCACCAAACTCCCCCTTTCTACCCCGCAAGTCCACTAGCCAAACTTTTTTTTGGTAATTTCTTGTATATTGTATTGAGAAAACTAAACATAAGTTATAGTTACAAGGTAACTTATAATTTCAAAAGTCAACATTACAAAAAAATTCCTTGCAAGTCTGCACGATAGTTCACAACGAGAGAAGTCAAAAACTCGCTGCTTCTATAAGGTCGGTGATGCTTCTTGCAGTTTCACTAGCTGTTTTTGTTTTCGCTGTCACCCGTCTAGCATTTCTCTCTTCCCAAATACTCCAGGCAGAGACATTGAGAGCCATAGTGGCCTTAGTCTTCACTTCGTCTCCAGGAAGGTTTGCGCACCACGTCATAATATAGTTCAGCTCCGTTGAATTAGTTTGTTGAATGCCCAGGGTCCCCAATACCTCTGCCCAAACCGTCTTAGGGTAGCTGCAATTGAAGAATAAGTGGTTCCGTGACTCGGGGCAGCAGCCGCAAAGGTAGCATATTCGTGCAAGCGTGATGTCATGCTTTGATAGCCTATCAAGGGTCGGTAACCGATCCAGGATAGCGTAGTATAAGGTGCATGCATGTTTAGGTATCACAAATCTATTCCAAAGTAGAGGGGCCCAAGAAACATCTCCCGTCCTCTTCCTAACCAAATCCCAGGCCTCCCTGAAGGAGTACGCCTTCTGTGAAGTTGTCCATTTCACACCATTTTCCGTTGTAGATGTGGCCGAAGCTAATTTTGTCCTAGCTTCCATGATTGATTTCCAAACCAGGGAATCACCTTTTGATACCGGGCAATCAAAAAAAATCTCGTCCTTTTATATATCTCTCCCGCATGAAAGAAGGCCATATAGAGTTGTTTGCGGAGAGCACCTTCCATCCCCAATCTATAATCATCGCCTCCCTTATGGAGCTAAGCGAGCGGATCCCTAGCCCCCCTTCCTTCTTAGGCAAACAGAGCACTTCCCAGCGGACGTGGTGTACCCCAAAAGCCCAAAGAAAATCAGCACAAAGCTTCTCAATTTTTTTGATCGTTTCACGAGGGATGAGGATTCCAGAGGCCTAAAAGAGACAAACCCCCGCAACAACAGAATTCAAAAGCTGTAGGCGGTTGGCGATAGTTAGGGACCTTGCTTTCCAGCCACCAAGCAAGGCCCAAACCCTATCCAGTAGCTGTTGCATTACCGCCTTTCTTCTCCTCGCCGGAGCTAGAGGGATTCCCAGGTACCTCGCCGGCAAAGGCTGGCACAGAATCCCTGTTTTGAGGCAAAGGTCGAAGTCATTTGCAGCGAGCTTTGGCAGAATTAATCTGTTCTTGGAGGGGTTTAGCTTGAGACCGGACATTTCTCCAAATTCATCCATGATGCGTCTAATCTCTTTGAGCGAATTCCCAGTTTTTTTGTAAAAGAATAGGAGGTCGTCCGCGAATATGAGGTGGGAAGGCGCCGTGGCTCTCTCCATGCGTATTGGTCGGATTTTTCCTTGAAGTACCGCCTTTTCCATCATTATGGAGATTGTGTCCATTGCTAGTACAAAAAGTAGCGGGCTAAGCGGGTCCCCCTGCTGAAGCCCCCTTGTAGGAGCGAAAAACCCACTCGGGGAACCGTTGATAAGTACCGAAAACATAGTGGTGGAGATGCAATTTTGGATCCAGCCGATCCACTTATCGTCGAAACCCCTGAGCTTGAGGCTCAATGGGTGTTGCACGGAGTCAAATGCCTTTGTTAGATCCACCTTGATGCATGCTTTAGAGCCATTATATCTTCTGCCAAAACCATGCACCACCTCTTGAGCCATCCGAATACAATCACCCATGTCCCTCCCCTTGATGAAGGCTGTTTGATTTGGCGCCACTAATTGAGGGAGCACACATGCAAGTCTCGCAGCAAGAATCTTGGCGAATATTTTGTATGTGACGTTGCAGCATGAGATAGGCCTGAAATCTCCCAATCCGGAAGGCGTCGAGCCTTTTGGAACCAGGGTGAGGAATGTATGGTTGACATCTCTTGAAATAGACCCCGCCTCATACGTGTAGTCCATTGCAAGCATCAGGTCGTGTTTAATTAGGGTCCAATGCCTTTTGAAGAAACTTGCGTTAAAGCCATCCGGTTCCGGAGCTTTTGTCGTCGGAATAGCCTTAACAGCGTTCCATATTTCCGTTTCTGAAAATGGCCTGGACATCCAAGCCTTGGTCTCTTCTCCAATTAAAAACTTTGGCTGTGGGGGCACTATCCCAATTCACGTCAGACTGAGGAGGGCCAAGAAGTCCCTGGAAGTAAATAACCGCCTCCTCAGCCAATTCTTTTGGCTTATCTAATATGTTACCATCCTTATCCAATAGGAATGGTACGTGGTTTCTGGTTTGTCTGGAGCAAGTGGAGATGTGAAAAAAATTTGTGTTTCTGCCGCCGAGCCTAAGCCAATCAACCCGGCTTTTTTTGCCTCCACATAGATTCCGCCTCTGCTTCGAGCTTTTCTCCGTAACTCTTTGCATCCTTTTCTAATTGGGCGAGAACAGGGTCTGAAAGATCTTTCCTAACATCACCGAACATTCTTACCCACTCCTTCAGCCCTTTTTTAACACTTCTAAGCTTGGACTGGAACCTTGTTAGAGGGTTTCCCCGAACCTCAACATCCCATGTCCTCCTGACGGTGTCGTCGTAGTTGGCTCGCTCTGCCCAATAATCAAAATACTTGAAAGGCTTGCTCCTAGTAGGAAAAACACCGAACGGTATATTCATGATAAGGTGGTCCGAGGATTGGAGCGGGGAGTACCTCAATTTGATATGCAGATGAGAAATTCGCCAAGCTTCGTTCACTAACGCTCGATCCAGTCGGGCAGCTATTCTATTTGGCCCGATGGAGGAGTTCGTCCATGTCCATTTATTTCCAACAGCCTCCAGGTATTCAAGGTTTGCATTGCTAATACACTCGTTGAATTCATCCATCGCTGTTGAGTTTGGTGTGCGCCCACCGATCTTCTCACTGTGGTATCGCATTATGTTAAAGTCCCCTAAAACTATCCACGGGGAAGAAACATTTTTGCTTAAGTTGAGCAACTCACTCCAGAGTGCTCTCCTTTCTGGAGGGGAAGTGAAACCATAAACCACCGAGATTACCCATTCTAAACCACCAGCATTTATGCATTTTAGTGTTATCATTTGGTCTGAGATTGTCATCGGATTGCAGGACCAGCTTACTGTCTTCCATCCAACATAGATCCAACCCAATTGGGTATCATTGTGTATGGTTGTCCAGCCCTGCGGGACAAGGCTTGCAAATTTACTCCTGTTGTCTGGCCGAATCTTGGTTTCGACCAGTCCCACGATCTCCGCATTACACCTTAATAAGTCACGAAATATATTCTTCACCTTCCTCGGCCTGTTCAGGCCCCTCGTGTTGCACACAGTGATCATCAATGGGCTGTAGTTTGTTCAACTTGTACGGCGACCGTACCATTTCTAGGTGGAAGATGGCCTTGTGGACCATTGTTTGCCCCTTTCTTTTTCTTTTTGTGCGAGATGACCTCCCAGTTCGGGTTCTGCACAACACGTCGGTCCGGAATGCCATCCAGGATGCCCGAGGGCATTCGTGCCTGCGACGCCTCCCATTGGTGGTCACAGGGGCGGTTTAGGTCCAGGGGCTTGGCCGAAGGTATCGATGTCCCAGCTTTCTTGGGCGGGTGGTATGGGCGCTGAAGTAGTGCTCGCGGTCCCGGCGGGATCGCAGTGAATGGCGCTGGTGAAGACCTTCTGTTAGCTTTCCTCGGATCGAGCGTTCTTTTTGGAATCTCAGCTGCCTCATCGACATTGCCCTCCGAGGAGTTGAATCGGTGCTCAAGTTCTATTTCCGGCGCCTCCGACGGCCAATCCCCAGAAGGTACATCCGGTGGGAGGGGCCCCTCCCACGTAGGTATTTCTGGCACCGTAAAGGGTGCATTTGAACCCTCAGCATTCTGTTGCTCATCACGAAAGTCGACTCCCAGTTCTCCTCCACATTTCGTAATGCTATCATTGATGTGCTCTTGTTCTTCGTTGGAGGGAGGGGGTTGCGCAGTGTACTGCTGGCAGTCGAGTCCAAAGGAGCAACATGATCCACACCTGGGGGGTTCCATTCCAGGTTAACGCCGATGTGGATGCATTTTCCGTTGCCGTAAACGAGGGGGATGGAGCTCGGGATATGGGTAGAAAGTAACCTTCTTGCATCCATGAATAGCGGCGTACCGATGATGCTGGCCAGTTTGTTTAGGACGATGCTGGAGTAGTGCCCAAGTGGAAGATCATGGAACCTGACACAGAGCGGGATCTCCGATAGAAGATCTTTTTGCAGGCAGGAGTGTTCGCCTCCCATCGCTTAAGAACCATGAGTCTACTCTAGAAGAGCCACGGCCCCCGTCTAGCAGCCGTTGGCACTCCGCCTCATAGGATAGTTGGATGTAGAAGAAGCCATTGGGTCGGGCCACCCGTTTATATCCCCCATCGGTTTCCAAACCTTTTCCACAAACGATGTTAGGTGTTTGTAGTATGGCCTTTTTCCCAACACATAGAAGACGAGGGTGTTTGCCCACTGCTCTTCCAGTTTGGCGATGTCCGCCGCGGTAAGCATTGCCACCGGACGTCCATCCACAAATGAGGGCTCCACATAGCTTAGCCTCCTGCTAGGCAGTGGGGAGAGATTATTACAACTGATTTCCTTCTTGGTGAATGTATCTTTGTTCGGTCGACCGACATCCGCGCGAGGCTTAGATGGGAGGGAGGTATGGCTATCTAGGGCAGGAGGTGGATTAGGGTTAGGGTTAGGGTGTAGGGGTGGGGGTGGGGGTGGGGGTGGGGGCAGGTCCATTTGAGCACCGCGTTTTTTGATGGGTTTGGGTCCACTAGCCAAACTTTATTATCTCTTTTGTGGTAACCATCCGACAACCCTCTGCTTTGTCATTTAGTACATCCAATCATTCATTTCTTTCTACAATTTCATTTCAACGAAAAAATATTATATTATGCTATCTTTTCAAGTTAAAATTATAAAATACTCAACGACTAATCGATTTTTCTGTACTTCATAAAAGTTAAATCACAATAAAACCTCCATCAAAATATCAAAACAAACAAAAGGACTATCCACCCAATAACCAATTTTGGAAGGTTTTCCTATTACATTGATATAAGTAAATAATACCTAATAATATCACATTCTCAATTAAAATCCTCAAACACTTACAACAAATAGTCTATAAATACATTTTATTAGTAAAAAAACAAAAGAAAATAAAATCAAGTAATTGTTTTAGTAATTAAATCATTCCAGGGGTCTGAAAAATAGAGATTCCATATAAATTTTAATATAAAATATATAAGTACATAAACATTACGAGAAATATTGTTAGATAATATAGAATTATATATAAAACATAAAAAATGTATACATTAAAAATTACATAAAACCTTACAACCATTCCAAAAAGATCGAAGCAAAATCAAAATGACATCAAGAGCATAAATTTTTTATAACTTTAAAAGTATTGTAAAAAGAAAATGCAGAATAAAAAAATAAACTAAGCATTAACTTCCCTGAGATCGAATTGTATGTACCACACCTATACATCACTTAAATAAAACATAAGAATATGATATATTAATGGGGTTACAATGACAAATTAAAGTCCTTAAATGAACAAATCCAGATTAGGACTTTCCTCTGGCCAAAAAAATCTTATTAGGAAGATTCACAATCCCTCTTTAAAAAAAATACTCCTACCTCTCAACCCCTCTTATCATCACGTATTCTTCTAAACCCAATCGATGATCATCATTAGAAAAAAGTTCATTAAGCAAAAGCTGTTCTCTGAAACATGCTCTACTTCCACCCTTCAACTGTTGTTTGCTAAAAAAACAGAAAAAAAAATAAATATGAATTTGCTACCAAACGTCAGAAAACTATATTTCATACATTATCTTTTTTTATTTCAATTCACACGACAGTTGAGCATCAAAATACCAGACAGTTCTTGCTCTTCAGGAGCTTTCCTTGGAGAAATGCTTTAGCTTATAATGCATTGAGAGCAACAAGACATCAGTCCAGTGTCATCGGATGCTCTTTCACAACTCTGCTGCAGCTTCCGTGACCTGTCTATGTACTCACGAGCTTCAGCATCTGGATTTGTCTGCAACCCACAAAAAAGAGAACATATAGATAACTTGTTCTCAACTACTTTTGAGCATGTCTGTCCGATCTATCCTGCTTGTTCCCTATGTTCGACCTCTATATGCTTGTACGCTATACACATCCATTGTAGAGTTATAATAAATTTTAACTCCACATTACTTTTTATTGCTTAATTAACATTGTGGGTTAATTGTTGTTTGAAGACCAGATTTCTTCTGGGTCTCCATAGCGACTGTATCTCCGCATGTGTGAGACATATTTTAGACCTTTGAAAAATCCTCTTCAACAAGGGTCATATATACGGTGTATATACTTTAGCCATAACTTATACTTTTGTATTTTCAAAAATATGGCTAATCAATAAAACACATCAATAATTCTTCGAAAGCACTGTAAAAAACATGTTAAAAATGTTTTGCAAAATGTTTGAAAAATGGTTGGAAAATCTCTTTGCAGAATATTTTGAAAATTGTTTGGAAAATGTTTCGTAAAATGTTATTAAAACCTCATAAAAGTATGGTTTGTAAAAACTTTTTTGTTTGTTTGAGTAAAACATTTTGAAATTTTATTTGCAAATGATTTCAAAAATGGTTGAAAATATGTTTGAAAAATCTATATATAGTATTTGGAAAATCTTTGCAAAATGATGATCAAATTTTGTAAATGTTTGTGAAAATTATTTGTCAAAATTATTTACAAAAATAAGTTTTCAAAATTTTTGTGAAAATATTTTCAAAAATATTTTGAAAATCTTGTGTAAATAACAACTCAAATAAAAACCTTACAATAATGTAAAAAAGTTGTACAGAAATTTTATAAATATTTGCTAACACTCAACTTGTAAAATCCCTTGTATAAAATACACCATCACCTTTACAGATGCACTCCCGTATAAATAGTTGTACATTATCTTTCTAAAATCTCTAAAAACTTGCAAAATTCAAAACCCAAAAGCATTTGCAAAAATCTTTTCAAAAACCTAAAAATTTGCAATTTTTTAAAAATCCGTAAAACATCAAAATAAGAAAATAACTTCACAAAAATACTTTCCTTGCATTGTACATAGCATTTTTATTTTTTGGATTGATGTCGATAAGTCAACTATTCTAAGTAAAGTTCGAAGTTTGGAACTTGGTTGGACTTTAATCCACTTAATCAGATGAACAATATAGGAACTGGAATTGAGATACTTCACATATGCTAGACTTAATTCTTTGAGACCATGAGTCTCGGTTCATTGTCGTCTTGATTGCCTAAGTAGAATATTTTGGAACACACGCTTGTCGACAATGACCTAGCTTGCACACCTACACTTTGCTCATCTCAGCTGAAATGGTAGAGGCTAGATTTGCTGGCATGAGACACAAGCTAATGGAAAACATCAGAAGTCACACATTTATGGCCATTGTACCCAAACTCGATCCAGTAGCTATGAGGTCTAATGACACAAGATTTTGGGTTGCAATAATGCTTCAAAATAGGGACAGTCTATTGAATCAAGAGGAACAAATCCTTAAGTAAATGTTGTTGTACATAGTATTCAAAAAAATACAAAATCAAAAACTCCAAAAAATAGACGGGTAAAAGTAAAAGAAAAATTGATTCCCGTCGTAGAATGTATATAGTTAATAAGTAAGCTTGGGCTTCAAAGCCAAATCCATGTGAGCATACAGCCAGATGACTTGGCTACATTACTCAAGCATCTTAGGATAGGTATCTATACTGGTTACCGTCCATTCTCTTCTCCACCCCTCTTCTTGAGCTGGTTGTACTCGAACATAGAAGGGATACCTCACTTCTTGAGGAAAGATTTGTTGGATTGAGGAATTTGGGTCGCCATGTTGGAGAGAACTGACTTTTACCGCTTCAGTCGAGAGTAGCTACATACCACTGACACTATACAAGATTGACTTACCGACATAAGAGACCGCGTATGACATTAACTTGTTCTGACCTATCTTTCAAGGAGACTTGGGAAAATTTTTGTGAATCTTTAAGGCCATTGTGTTTCAAGTTCGATTCCCTAGAAGGTTCCGATCAAACCTAAATTCCAAAGGTCTGACTGAGATCCAAACTTTGATTTTATGAGAACAAGTTTGAAAGTTAAAATCAACCTAATTTCTTTATTTTTCATCTCTTTATTTTCTACACTTATAGACATAAGTGTTTTCTAGGGACTAGCAAAGGCAAGTATAGGGGAGTGATGAATCTCCATTCATCATCTTTGTTCTTTCATTTTGGCCTTTAAACCTTAGCCAAATGCATGTAAATAACATTATTTTGCATAAAATAACATCTATTATTTATTTTGTAAAAATTATATAAAATACTTTATTTAAAAGCTAAAATAAAAGAATAAAGAAAAGAAAAAAAGAAAAAGGAATGAAATACCCATAGGTGTTGAATGACCCTAGACCTCGAGATCTAGGCATCATAATTACTGGGTCGACAAGTGATGACCGAGATTTTCAGAGGGTCTAGAAGTCTCACAAGGAGAGAGATCCAGTCGCTGATTTGACCACTCCAAAATTCCCAAATCAATCAACAATTAACCCACAATAAAATATATGCAATGAATATCCAAAAATGTGGAGTTAAAATTTATTATAACTCTACATGCAAGTGTGTATAGGTGTAAGCACAAGTAGAGGTCGAACATTGGGAGGCGAATGGTTGAGTGTGAAAATGGTTGCGCAGTTATTCAATTCTTGGTTCATGTCCAATTTTTATTGTTTTTGTGGGTTTTTTATTTTATATTTATATTTTTTTATTTTATTTTCTTTTTATGATTTTTATGTTGTTTTTATATTTTGTATTTTTTATATTTTCTTTTTATATTTTTTATATAGATATATATACATGTATAGATAAGAAGAGAGAGAAGTGTAGTTATAAGGATGTATAGACATATATATATACTCAATATATTAAGTATAATATTTTTAGGCTTTTTTATATTTTTCTAATTTTATGTTATTTTCTAGAATTTGGCTAATTTTTAGGCATTTTTAATCCCAAAAATGTCCCTCATATGGGACTAATTAAATAGGCCAAAACTAATTTGGGTTTGCGATTTATGAAATAGGTCCAAAAATAACCCAAATTAGTTTTAATACATAAATAGTAATATATAGATAATTATAAGAGAGAAGAATATATTTTTGGTATTTTTCAAGGGTTTTTATATTTTTTTAGGATTTTGAAGCTTCTTGAAATTTTTATATTTTCTTTTTCTATTTTTAGGAGTTTTTCATTTTCTGGACTCAATACATATATAAATACATCATATATAATATTTTTGTAATTTTTAAAAAACATTTATATATTTTTTTGGTATTTTATAATTAAAACAGTGCAAAAAGGGCTCCTTTTGAATTTTTTTTATAATTAGGTTAAATGCAAAAAATGCAGAATAAAATGTGGCGTGAAAGTATGAGGCATGAAACATCTAACCTAATTTTTGTGGATTTTTAGGAGCTAAGTAGCTATTTTCAATAATTACATGAAAGACGTAAAAATAATACAGCCTGGCAGGGGTATAAATGCAATAAAAATAAATGACTGGGGCACAATGCAAATATACCAACAATAATATACATTTATTTAATGTTTCAGAACCATTTCGCAATATACAAAAATCGCCAGGGTGGACAATGCAAAATGTACGTGCCTCACGTGGGACTGCACGTGAGGCGTGGAAGGACCATAGTGTAATTACAAGAAACTACAGGGGTCCGTTAGCGAAATTCACAATTTATTTACAACGTTAAAATTTATTTACAATATTAAAATTTAAATACAAAAAGTGCCTGGGGTTAAATGTGAAATTTACCCCTTAAGTGGGCGCGGACGGACGGCTAGATCGAAGTCACTTGCCACGTGTCGCATCCTCCGCACCCGATGACGTCTCGCCGATGAGCGACGGAGATTAGATCAGCCGAACTGATTTGACGGTCGAAGTTTCGCTCCATCGGACGGCTGGGATTCCAACTGGGTCCTTGTTCTTCATCCGACGGCGGGGAGGATCTTAGGAAGAACAGGGAGGAAGGTTCGCCTGGGCGAACTTCCTCCGGCGACATCTCCTTCCGCCGAGGTTCTTTGCTGCTCCCAAGGGTCCCAAAAGGTAGCAGGAGGGTCCCTGTATCTGCAGGAGGCTTCAGGATGGCCAAAAGGTGACCGGAGCGCCGCCACCAGGTCGATGTCAAGGTGGCGCTCCAGGTACCTCCGGCGAGCATCGAAGACCGCCTACAGGTGCCTCAATGCACCTTGTACCTGCGTAGGATGAAACAAGGGACGAGGGCAAACTGCCTCGTCCCGTTAGAACGAAAAATGGATGGAGGGTGTACTCGAGCGAAGATCTCCGGCGATGAGTGAAGGATGGAGATCTGATCTCCGGATCCAAAAGAGGATCTGGGGGAAGCGAAGGTGCCTGGGATGTAGGGAAATGGAGGGGCGAACTACGAATCGACCATTCTACACTATGTTTAAGGGCTAATGATTAATCTAAAGACGAAAATGAAATACTAAAACTAAAACCTATCTAAAATGAGTAAAAGACGCAGCTCTTATACCTGGTGGCCTCCAGGGAGCAGGACGGACGCCGGAGCTCCGCCGCGACAAAATTCCTCCCTCCTCCGGCCGATTCACGATGCTGGGAAGCTCCTCCTGTCACAAGGGCTTATCCAGGAACCGAATCAAAGCTTTTAGGGGGATTAAAAGTGGCCAATAAAATCGGAGGAGGAAGATGGAGTTATTTATAAATAGAGTCGGGGGCCCTTATTGACCGGGCCGCGGTCGGCGATACAAGCTATGTACAAGAGAACAAAAGATGGGGCGAGGATGTACAATGATCGATGAAGATTTTGTCAGAAGACATTGAGTGCAATCTGTGGATGAGGTGCCCAGGAAAAAGGGATGAAAATCGGGGAAATGACGGTTCTGAAGCGCCAGGTCCCAGATGGGACAGTTGACCAGGCAGTCAACTCGGGCAGGGCTGTGATTGGTCCATATCATCCTGAATTTGACTTAATTATTAAACATAATAAATTATTTAATTAAATCATACTTATAAAATAAAATATGTTTATTAATTAATGTAGTATTTATTTATGAATTTTATTTAATTTTTTAATGTGTTTTATTATGAATTTATTTTAATGGTGTATTTATAAGTATATTTATATGTATTTATTTTTATTTTGTATATTTTTATTTTATTATTTTATTTTCTTATTTTATATATTTATGAATTATTTTTGTGAGTATACATATATTTTTATTTAATTTTTATGAGTTTATTTACATTTTTAAATAAATAGGTATATATACTATGTAGGTATACTTATAGGTATTTTACCTATATTATATATACATTTTATTTATTTAATGAATTTTATTTGTTTTTATTTTGTATTTGTATTTTTAATAGAATATATATATACTATTTACAATATTATAAAAATATGAAAGAATAAGATAATTTAAAGAATGAATTCCCCTTTTATTTGTATATATACATAACATAGGTATTTTGTCTATGTATTTCAGAGACTTATTTTATTTTACACATTCTTTTTTATTTTATTCTAATTTCAAGGTACACATGTGTTATAATAATGTTTACAAAATTATAAAAATATGAATTTGTAAAAATACTAAGTAATGAATAAATTGAATATTTTAATCAGTATTATGTACAATAGGGGCCCAAAACCTAACTTTCATAGATAAACTCTAAAAATTCTGAAACCAATTTTATTAAATAGTTCTTGGAAAGCTATGTACAATTAAAGGTGAGTTTGGTGGATTTTGAGTTTTTATCTGCAAGATATGGGTCTGTGAAGTTGAGATTCTAGCTTTTCATTCTGTGTATAAAATGTACAATGTATATTATTTTTATACAAACTCAATTTTGTATTTTTATTTACATTATTATCTATAATTTTCATGTACAAAATTTCCTTATTTGATGAGTACATAATTAAATACAAAATAGGTGTCAAAAATGCATAAATGAATGAATAAATAAATGCGATATTTATTGTATTATTGGCCCTTATCTCCCCCTACTTTATTCCTTGTCGACCAATTCCATTCTGGACTTGGTCTCGGGTTAGGGTCATAAAATATTTGCAATATTTTATTCCTTTTTCTTTTCTTCTCTTTATTCTATAATTTTAGCATTAAACCTTATTTTATGTACAATAACTACAATACATAATGAATGCTAATATGTACAAATTGATGATATTTACATGTATTTGCTGGGGTTTTTAAGGCCAAAATGATAGAATAAAGGATGATGAATCGAGATTCATCAACAAGGAATAAAGAAGGGGGAAGATAAGGGCTAATAATTACAATAAACCCTAATTTTCAATTCTTCAAGAAGTCTATTTTGGGACCTATTTTATTCTTTATAATTTGTACCTCGAATCAATAAACTTTGTACATGAAAGTTATAGATAAAAATATATAGAAAAATCCAAAATTAATTTCACACAAAAACAATGCATATTATTCTTGGTATTTTTACCTGGCAAATCCTATAAACTTTTTAAATTACCTCTACGACCTTTTGCACAACGTAATTACCCCATCGACCCTGTATATTACCCCAAGAACCTTCATGAGCTTCAAACAGATTAACCGTAGGGTTCATGGGATAAGAGTTGGCAAGTTTATGGGGTTGAGGGGGAATTAGGTTGTTTCAAATGTCGTAGAGGTAATTGATAAACTTTATAGGATCTGTCGGGTAAAAATCCCATTATTCTTTCTACAAACAACAACAACAACATGGATTCTTCGCCTCCATTCAAATCTATCTTGGGTCAAACCCGAGCTTATATCCACAAAACTAAGATCCCTTCATATGGTCTCTTTCCAACACTTCTTGGCTCGTCCTCACCCTCTCTTAGCTGGCTCAACATCCCAACACTCGCATCTCCTAACTGGTTCATCAGCTGGTCTTCTTTGCAAATGTCCCAACCATCTTAAGCGGTTTTTTCACATCTTATCCTTGATCGGAGTTACACCAACTTTCTTTCTGATTGCATCATTTCGAATCTGATCTTTACGTGTGCGTCCACACATCCACCTTAGCATTTTCATTTCTGTTACATTCATTCTCTGCACATGTCTATGGTTCACAGGCCAACATTCAGATACATAAAGCATAGCAGGTCTCACGACTGCTTTGTAAAACTTTCCTTTAATTTTTAAAGGAATTTTATTATCACAAAGAACAACAGAGGCTCCTCTCCACGTTAGCCAGCCTGCATTTATTCAATTATTAACATCTCCATTAATTTCCCCATCATGTTGCAGAATAGATCCCATATATCTAAAGGAATCTCTCTTCTGAATGTTATCGTCACCAATCTTCACCTCGATTCCTTCACCATTGCTTCCATCAAAGGTGCATTTCATATATTACGTCTTAGCCATACTTATACGAAATCCTTTAGTCTCCAACTCGTGTCTCCAGACCTCAAGCTTCTCATTTACTCCATCTCTAGTCTCGTCAATTAACACAATATCATCAGCAAATAACATGCACTAAGGTAACTCATCCTGAATGTGACTTGTCAACTCGTCCATAATCAAAGTAAAAAGAAATGGACTCAAAGCAGAACCTTGATGTAAACTAATGTTCATGTCAAAATATCCAGTCTTCCCAAACGGGGTCCTTACACAAGATAAAGCCCTATCATACATGTCTTTTATGAGGTTAATGTATAGGACATGTACTTGTCTCTTCTCCAAAACTCTCCACAATATCTCTTGTGGGACAGAATCATAAGCCTTCTCCAAATCAATAAAGATCATATGGAGGTTCTTCCTTTTATCTCTGTAAATCTCCAATGTTCTCCTCAACAAATGAATGGCTTCAATCGTGGAGTGACCTAACATGAATCCGAATTGGTTTTCTTTTACGTTGGAAACTTGCCTCAACCTTCTTTCGATCACACACTCCCAAATTTTCATAGTGTGACTCATCAACTTAATACCTCTATAATTTGTACAATTTTGAATGTCTCCTTTATTCTTATAAAGAGGCACCACGATACTCCTCCTCCAATCTTCAGGCATTTTCTTGTTTCGCCAAATAACATTGAATAGATTCGTAAGCCAAGTCAAACCACGCTCACCTAAAACTCTCCGTACTTCTACAGAGATGTCATCCAATTCTACACCTTTCCCGGGTCTCATAACTTTCAAAGCCTCCTCTACTTCCTTTCTTTGTATCTGTCTATAGCTTGCACGATTCAAGTAACTTTCACTACTAGCTAGATCACCCAAAGTGATCTCTCTATTTCCTTCCCCAATGAAAAGTTTATGGAAGTACTGCTTCCATCTAGTCTTTATATCCTTCTGAGTAACAAGCACATGACCTTCCTCGTTCTTAATGCATCTCACTTGAGAAAGGTCTTTGGTCTTTCTTTCTCTTGCTTTAGCCAACCTGAATATACCTTTCTGAACTCAAATTCATCAAAATCACCTTTTATTGTATATAAAATTTTATTAGCTATTTAATGAAGTAGTTCCATTCAATTTAGAGTTAGGATGCAAAAGTTAGGTTTCGGACCCCTATTATACCTTATACATGAATAAAATATTCATTTTTTTATTCTTTATAATTTTGTAGATATTATCTATAACATATATAAATATTTAAATAAAATAAAACCATTAAAAATACACTAAAATAAACAAGTGTACAAAATACATATATGATTTGTACTTATATATACCTATATAATAAGTGGCTATAATTAAGTGTATATATCATATCATAAAAATAAAATAAAATTATATTAATGTAAATTTAATTAATAATTATATAAATTGTGTATATAAAATAATTAAAATCTAAAATACAATGTAAAAAATAAGGTACATATTATGTAGATGAATATACCTATGATTATACTTGTAAAAGGTAACCTATAATAAATCAACTTATAAAAATTATTTTTCATGTTTAACTAAAAATCAAATAAATAATTTATTATTTTATTTAATTTTATCTTGGTATTTATTTTATTTTTTGTCTTCTTGTGGGTGACATGGCCCAATCAAGGCCAGTCTTCAGTTGACCTTGGTCAACTAACCCACCTGCAACCCTAGGTTATCAGACCTCGTCAACCACCTGTCTTCCTCAATTTTCCACGTCGATTCTTTCATATTTTCACTTTGATTCCTTATTGACTTTTGACCCTCGATCCATGAACTTTTACACCATCGTCACTGTTTACTGGATCAAGTGTTCTTCACAAGTCAAGATCCCTTGTACAAAATAAAGTCACCAGTCTCCATTTTCGATTTGATCTCCAAGCTTGTTGAACCCCAAGGTAGCTGATGACAACTGCATCTTCACCCTACAGTTTGGCGTGGAAGAAGAGGCACAGATGCTACGATCCAAGCCTTGCTAGAGTAGCTGGAAGACTTCACCTTGGTTCCCTGATTCTTAGGGAGAACCTTAATTTTCCTTTCTCATTTCGTTCCTAGCATCATAGATAGCCTAGTGTAGGATTTAGTTTTGATTGCTTTCAATTTTATTCTTTAAAAACCCCAAATTGAACCTCATCAGATCTTCTACTTCGGCCACTATTTTATCGTGCTTCGACCATTCTCCATCGTACTTATCACCTCTATTTTCTTCTCCCATCGCTTCTCTACACCCCATGCCACTTCGTTTCCATTGATCTTCCCTAAATCAAGAGAGCTTGGCTTCCAACTCCATTGCTCGGTGAAAGCCCTCCGTCGTGCCCTATTTCTGTCAATCTACTCACCAATCCAAGCCCTATGCCTCGATTTTTATTGGCAAAGCTAGCTTTGCAAGTCATAGAGCTTAGAAGCCTTGATCGAGGTGATTTTAACAAAGACGGAGGTTCCTAGAGCACCACTCTTTCTTCAACCTCAGGAGCTCGTCAGAGGCCTTCCCATCCTTGCCTGAGTCCACCAGCTGATGCGCAAGGCTTCTGGGAAGCTTTTGTGCGCTGGAGGAGCACTTGAGATCACCGAGGATGCAACTATGCCCAATCGAAGCTCAGAGGACCCATGGTTCTTCCATGTTCTTCCAAATCTTCTCCCCACCATTCGATTATGAGGAACACTCCAGGTTGACAACCACCATTAGATCGTGCCACGCCACAGCCAATAGATCTCGCTTGAGGCTTGATCTCCACCACACATCGATGAAGTGGCATTGTGCCATAGGAGGCTGACACATGGATAAGTGAAGAACCTCATCCGTTGGATCGCTTAGCAGAGTATTTTGCTCATTTAACCCACACCTTTTTGTAATTTATTTTTAATATTTAAACTTTCATTTGTAGTGTAAAAGTCTCTGGTTATTTTACATATAGCCCGCCGTGCTTTTCATATTTACGTTTAGGTCCAATCCACGTCATCTCACGTGCCAGTGCTCGTGAGGGGACTATGAATTTTGTACTTAAACCCTCGACCTTTATGTATTTATTTTTAGTCCAAGTTTTTGCAATATTAATGTAATATTTTGTGTAATATCATTTGGCCCAATGTACTATGCATTAATTACAAAAATACCCTTCCGGGTATATATTATTGGGTTTTTTCAAAAATTTGTGTTTTAACCCCAAACTTATTTTGGATGTTTGAAAATAGTACCCAAACTTTAAATATTTGCAAAATACCTTTATCAGATTGTATTTTCTTTTTGTATAATTTATTTTTGTTAAAATAGCTCCCGTGAATTAAAAAATTATAGAAAATTAGGACAAATCCTTATAAAATATTCTAAAACATATATTTTTAGTAAGGTTTTTATTCTATATTTATATTTATTAAAAATAAAAAACAAATCTATTTTCACTATCTAACTTAGAAAAATACAAAAAAATAAAAATGTTTTGAAAAATTTCAAAAAATTACCAGTTGTTTATTAATGTATTTTTCATCTACAGACCAAAAATTCTAAAAAATAACAAAATAAAAATAGTAAAAATTAAAAAGTTCCAAAATTATTATAAAAATTATAAAATATTCTATCAAAATTCAAAAATATTTCTTCCTATTTCTAAATTTTATCTATTATATTTACTATCTACTAAAAATATTTTTGGAAAATTTTGGGGGCTTTTAATTATTTTTAAACTCCAAAACAATTTGGCTTATAAACATAATTCACTGTTTAGAAATTAGTATAAATTATAAGAAAAATATGAAAAATAGAACAAAATATAAAAAAGAAAATATTTTATTTTATGATTTTTGAGTATATGTAACTATATCTATAAATATAAAATCCTATATTCTATATATAGCTATATCTACTTATATTATTATTAATCTTATTATAAATATTAGAAATTTCAAAAAAAATATTTGTATTACCTTAAAAAAATAAAAAAGATCGTACCTTAGGGTATTTATCTAATTTGATCTTCATTCTATATTTTGTTTGCTATATGATTTATATTATTTCTATACATTACATATACTTGTATTATAAGTAATTATAAAGAAAAAGAAAATTAAAAATCAGAAAATATAAAAAGAAATATAAAAATTATAAAATTTAAAATCTATAAAAAATAAAAACAAAACTCCAAAAAACTAAATAATTATAAACTCACAAAAATAAAATAAAAATCTTCAAAAACCCAAAAACACTTATTGTCTTTTTACCCAACTCCCTGTTCTCCCTATGTTTTACACCCTATACATACTTCCACTATATATATGGTATAATAAATCTTGACACGTCATTTTGGTTAATTATTTAATTGCTTGTCTGTGTTTATTGTTGATTGACCACTGATTTAGTTAGCGGTCGCCACAACGATAATATATTCTTGCACTCCCTGAGGATATTTTAGACACTCGCTAGATCCAAGTCATCAATACCTTTATTATATATTAGAAATAAAAGAAACCTTTATTATATATTAAAAATAAAAGAAATTAAAAATCATAAAAATATAAAAAGGAAATGAAAAGTATAAAATTTAAAACAAAAAAATAAAATTTAAAAATCATAAAAAGTAAATATAATTAAAAATCCACAAAAACCAAAGAATCCAAAAACACAAAAAATAAAAGTTGTTGCTTCTTCTTGTATACAATAAATAGGTAACAATTACCTATCCCCTTAGCTTTATGTAGTTCGACACCTAGAATACTTGTATCATATACACATTTCTATCCAGGTTATAATAAATTTTGACCAGCTCAATATTTCATTGTTTGTTTATTACATCGTGGGTTGATTGTTGATTTTATCGGCTATCGCGAGCGGCCACCTCAGCTACACTGTAGGTCATGTCTTGTATGGACCACTTTCACAACTGCCTTGCTAGCTGATATATCACGAAGTTCACCCTCAGATTTCCAGTCGAAGTTGGTGCCGTATTTGAAAGTTAAGTATAGTTGTTATCCTTTCAGCCGATCCTTTGATAAACATATAAGTTCTTTGATTTTCTTCTCTCTTTGGTCGTTCTCAACGAGAGCCTGAACAAATCGTACCCATGTGGCTCCATGTGTTGTGGTGAGCAAAACCCACCTATGGCAACGGTAATATTTTCATGTATGCTTCAACGTTTAAAAGAAGATATACAAATCACAATAACAATAATATTTTCATTTGTTGCTACTATCACCTCTTCGTTTGAAATTCTTATTATAAAACAATTGGGGTTTTAGGCATCCAACATGTACTCATGCGAATCAAAATCCAAATATTGCAGTCACAAGAGTTCCTGAAACTTTAATAGACGCAGCATCGCATAAATCATAATGCAAAAGATATGATTATATTTTTGCGTCCAAGACTTTCCTGGTTGTTCAAACTAATTCTTAATTCTCACATATTGTAGAGCAGTTGATAAATTCGAAAATTGCAGTACTGGAATCAAGAAAAAAAGTAAGATAAGTAGAGAATCTTATTTTCAATTTGAGGACGTTACTTTTCTTAGGTGCCTGAGTAATCACTGCAAAGTTAATCTCATTTATCATACATTTGCAGAAGTGTGGCAAGGACTTTAATGAAATAACTATTAATATAATTTATGATTTTTTACAGGAGACTTATCATTTGAGTAGAGCTTGATGAAATACCTATTGATATAGTCGATGATTTTTTACAAGAATAATTGTGAAATTCGTCCTTGATTTTGATCTAGAATTAAGCATGAGGAGGCATTCTATCATTTGTCAATTTTAACTTAAATCTCCAAAATATATTACGATATTTTTCTGGTAAGATATGGTAGTACTGGAGGTGCATCAGACGATTCTTCAACTGGATTCAGTAAGACATATCGTTAGGATTTAAGGTGTATCGACTCCAACCAACCTTCGTCATTCCATATGTTAAACGTACCTTATCGCATCACTCCTACAAATGATAAAGCAGCTAATTGCTATTCGAGTACAACCTTCAAATCGAAGCCTGGAGCTTCACAATGGTAGAAATTCTTGTCCAAATCACACCCTAACCTTCAAATTGAATCACCACCTGCGATTGGGCGGAGAATAGGTTTTTTGCGCAAACAACCTTTGATTTTGTCAATTTTTTTCTTTCTATTAGTGTGTAAATCATAACTAAAATGGCATTATATTCTTTAACTATTTCTTTGATTTTAGCATATTTTTAATAAATTTCACGCATTACTTCACATAACTTTATAACAATGAATTAAAATTCCATATAGGTAGCTAAATTAGGTTTCTAATACCTAGAAAATTAAGTTAGCTTTATAATTCAATTTTAGAACTTTTGATTGATTAAAAATAACAAATATTTCATAGAGATCTTCAATGAACCCCCAGGTTTGGGAGAAAATTGAGGAATTCGAGCCCTCCACCCACGCCCCACCAAATCATCGAGTTTTCCACCGAACTCCCTCTTTCTACCCTGCAGGCCAAACTTTATTATCTCTTTTGTGGTGACCATCCGACAGCCCTTAACTCTTTCGTTTAGTACATCCAATCATTCATTTCTTTCTTAAATTCCATTTCAACAAAAAATATGATATTACATCATCTCTTCAAGTTAAAATTATAAAACACTAATCAATGACTAATCAATTTTTCCGTACTTCCAAAAAGTTACATCACAATAAAACCTCCATCAAAATATCAAAACAAACAAAAGGACTATCCACCCAATAACCATTTTTGGAAGGTTTTCCTATAACATTGATATAAGTAAACAATACATAATAATATCATATTCTCCCTCAAACAACAACAACAACAAAGCCTTTTCCCACAATTAAGTAGGGTCGGCTACATGGATTCTTCGCCTCCATTCAGATCTATCTTGGGTCAATCTCGGACTTATATCCAAAAAACTAAGATCCCTTCGTATAGTCTCTTTCCAACACTTCTTGGGCCGTCCTCGTCCTCTCTTAGCCGGCTCAACATCCCACCACTCGCATCTCCTAACTGGTGCATCAGTTGGCCTTCTTTGCAAATGACCAAACCATCTTAAGCGGTTTTCTCGCATCTTATCGTCGATCGGAGCTACACCAACTTTCTTTCTGATTGCATCATTCCGAATCTGATCTTTATGTGTATGTCCACACATCCATCTTAGCATTTTCATTTCTGCTACATCCATTCTCTACACATGTCTATGGTTCACAGGCCAACATTCAGAACCATAAAGCATAGCAGGTCTCACGGCTGCTTTGTAAAACTTTCCTTTAATTTTTAAAGGAATTTTCTTATCACAGAGAATAGTGGAGGCTCCTCTCCACTTTAGCCAGCCTGCATTTATTCTATTAGTAACATCTCCATCAATTTCCCCATCATGTTGCAAAATAGATCCTAGATATCTAAAAGAATCTCTCTTCTGAATATTATCGTCACCAATCTTCACCTTGATTCCTTCACCATTGCTTCCATCAAAGGTGCATTCCATATATTCCGTCTTAGCCCTACTTATACGAAAACCTTTAGTCTCCAATGCATGTCTCCAAACCTCAAGCTTCTCATTTACTCCATCTCTAGTCTCCTCAATCAACACAATATCATCAGCAAATAACATACACCAAGGTAACTCATCCTGAATGTGACTTGTCAACTCGTCTGTAATCAAAGTAAAAAGAAATGGACTCAAAGCTGAACCTTGATGTAAACCAATGTTGATATCAAAATAGTCAGTCTTCCCCGTCGGGGTCCTTACACAAGATAAAACCCTATCATACATATCTTTTATGAGATTAATGTATAGGACATGTACTCGTCTCTTCTCCAAAACTCTCCACAGTATCTCTCGTGGGACGGAATCATTAGCCTTCTCCAAATCAATAAAGATCATATGGAGATTCTCCCTTTTAGCTCTATAAATCTCCATTGTTCTCCTCAGCAAATGGATGGCTTCAATAGTTGAGCGACCTGGCATGAATCCGAATTGATTTTCTTTTATTTGGGAAACTTGTCTCAACCTTCTTTCGATCACACGTTCCCAAATTTTCATAGTGTGACTCATCAGCTTGACACCTCTGTAATTTGAACAATTTTGAATGTCTCCTTTGTTCTTATAAAGAGGCACCACGATACTCCTCCTCCAATCTTCAGGCATTTTCTTGCTTCGTCAAATAACATTGAATAGATTCGTAAGCCAAGTCAAACCACGCTCACCTAAAACTTTCCATACTTCTACAGGGATGTCATCTGGTCCAACACCTTTCCCAGGTCTCATAACCTTCAAAGCCTCCTCTACTTCTTTTCTTTGTATTCATCTATAGCATGCACGATTCAAGTAACTTTCACTACTAGCTAGATCACCCAAAGTGATCTCTCTATTTCCTTCTCCAATGAAAAGTTTATGGAAGTATTGCTCCCATCTAGTCTTTATATCCTTCCGAGTAACAAGCACGTGGCCTTCCTCGTCCTTAATGCATCTCACTTGAGAAAGGTCTTTGGTCTTTCTTTCTCTTGCTTTAGCCAACCTGAATATATCCTTCTGTCCCTCCTTAGAGTTGAGATTTTATACAAAACCTCATAAGCTTTTGACTTAGCTTCGCTTACAGCCTTCTTTGCTTCCTTCTTCGCTATTTTATAGTCTATGACAATTTCCTCTATTCTATCCTTAGACATAGCTTTAAAGTAAACTCTTTTAATTTTTAGCTTCCTCGCACCCCTTCACTCCACCACCAAGCCTCCTTTTGACCCGGAGCTCCTCCTTTTGACTCGCCTAGCATCTCTTTGGCTACCTTTCGGATACAAGATGCTAGTGCCTCCCACATCTCGTTTGCACTACAGCTACAATCCCAAGATAAGTCTTCTAAAACCTTCTCCCTGAAGCTTGATTGCTTCAGTGGAAGATTCCATCACCTAGTTCTAGTGATCTTAGGAACCTTCCTTTTCTTTACCAGCCCTTTTATTTGTAAATCCAAGACTAACAAGCGATGTTGGGTTGTCAAACTCTCTCCAGGGATTACTTTGCAATCTTTGCAACACAACCGATCTCTTCTCCTCAACGCAAAGTAATCGATCCGTGTTCTAGTTGAGCCACTCTTATAAGTAATTAAATGCTCCTCCCTCTTCTTGAAAAGAGTGTTTGCTATGAAAAGATCATATGCAGTTACAAAATCTAGAATGACTTTTCCCTCTTCGTTTCTATCCCCAAAACCATGTCCTCCATGCACACTTGCATACCCTGAAACATCTTTTCCCACATGTCCATTAAGATCTCCATCTATGCAAACCATCTCTCTTTGTGGGATTCTTGTAAAATCTTATCCATATCCTCCCAAAAAGCTTGTTTAGTCCTTTCATCTAAACCAATTTGTGGTGCATAAGCTGAGATGATATTCAGAATTTCTTCTTCAAGCACCAACTTTAGCAAAATAATCCGATCCCCAAATCTTTGCACCTCAACCACACAATCCTTCAAATCTTTATGAATAACCACTCCAACATTGTTTCTGCCCTTATATTTACCTGAATACCAAAGTTTAAAGCCTGTCTTCTCGATCTCCCTTGCTTTCTCTCCAACCCATTTAGTCTCTTGAAGACATAATATATGAATCTTCCTTCTTTCCATTGTATCCACTATCTCCATCAATTTTCCAGTTAAAGTACCGATATTCCAACTACCAATCCGTAACTTCCTTTGCAATCTCTTTTGGACTAACTTCTTTACTCGCATGCGTCCATTATGCGAGAACCCTTGCAAATTTTGGACTGCATCCGGACGGTGATGCAATGGAACTAACTTATTTACCCGCATGCGTTCCTCATGCGAGAACCCTTGCAAATTTTGAACTACATCCAGGCTGCGATGTAGCGGCCCTTGCCAATTTTTCATTGCATTCGGGCGATGCAACGCGTCGCAAGTAGGGAACGCCCCAACAAAATCTGTATGTTTTCTTAAATCCATGTTTAAAAGATCCGAACGGTTTCGAGATAAATTAATAAATAGTATTCTTAGAAGAATTAAGGAACACTATTTACGAATTTATCTCTCATGCGCTGGCTGTCGGCTACCTAACGCGCAACCCTCCTCATTTACCCGGGCTTGGGACCGGTCATGGCTGAGTTATATTCTCCCTCAAACACTTACAAAAAATAGTCTATAAATACATTTTATTAGTAAAAAACAAAAAGAAATAAAATAAAGTAATTATTTTAGTAATTAAATCATTCTAGAGGTCAGGAAAATAGAGATTTCATATAAAATTTAATATAAAATACACAAGTACATAAACATTACGAGAAATATTGTTATATAATATAGAATTATATATTAAACATAAAAATGTATACATCAAAAATTACATCAAACCTTACAATATTCCAAAAAGATCGAAGCAAAATCAAATTGAAATCAAGATCATAAAATTTCTATAACTTTAAAAGTATTGTAAGAAGAAAATGCAGAATAAAAAAATAAACTAAGCATTAACTTACCTAAGCTCCCGGATGGATGCGCGGGCTCGGATGGATTTCCATTTTTTTACAGGGAATTTTGGGGTTTAATCGGTGAAGAGATCATGGAGGTCGTGGCTGAATTCAAAGAGGGAAACTATGGTTTTGAAAAAAATCAACCGCTCGTTTATCTTCCTGTTGCCAAAGGAGGAAACACCAGTGAAAATCGAGGACTACAGGCCTATTGCACTATCCAATGGGATTTACCTCATAATAGCCAAGGTATTAGCTAATCGTCTAAGAAGGGTGCTGGATAAGATCATTTCTCAGAGTGCCTTTCTACCGGGGAGACATCTTATGGATAGTGTTGTTGCAGCTTCGGAGATTGTATCGGATTGGCGGCGGAGAAAAACAAAAAATGTGTTATGGAAAGTAGATTTCTCGAAGGCTTATGATTGCGTGAACTGGCGTTTCATTTGGGCCTCCCTGCACAGAAGAGGATTTCCAGAAAGGTGGATTTCATGGATGAAACGATGTATTACTACAACATCCAGTGTGGTACTTGCTAATGGACAGCCGAAGGGTGGTTTCTTTCAGCCCCAGAGAGGAGTTCGGCAAGGCTGCCCCCTAGCACCTTTGCTCTTCGTACTTGTGACTGATGCTCTAACAATCATGGTGGAAAGAGCAGTTGTGAGGGGCCTCTACAGTGGCTTCTCAAGAGAAGATATTTCTATTCCCATCCTTCATTACGCAGATGATACAATTATTTTTGCTGAAGGGGGAGCGAACAATTGTAGAGTTTTCTCTACGATATTGGATCTTTTTGGAGATATTTCTGGCTTGAGACTGAACAGGGATAAATCCGAATTTGCTTCATTTGCCCTGAGAGAAGGGGAGATTGAGGCGTGTGCGAGATGGATGAGACCCCACGAAGGGAACTTTCATTTTGCTACCTTGGTGTGTCATTGGTGGCAGGCAGGATGCGCGCTATGGACTAGCTACCGGTGATCGAGAAGCTGGAACGAAAACTTTTTGGGTGGAAATCTGTCTGTCTATCTAGAGGGGGCAGGTTGGTGCTTTTGCGCTCGGTGCTTTCAGTGATCCCCATCTTACAAAGAGGCTTGAATCTATCATGAGATATTTTTTCTGGTCATCATCTACTCAGTCGGGTGGCATTGCTTTGGTAGACTAGAAAACAGTGACACGCTCGAAAGAGGAGGGTGGACTTGGTGTGCGAAGTCCAGAAGAGATGAATAAGGCTTACTTGCCAAGTGGGTCCTGCACATTTGGGGGGACTGCGGGAGTTTGGTGTGCAACCTCATTAGAAGGATCTATGACCATGGATTATCATTCCCCTCAACGAGGGATCTTGGTGCCACGCCGTCATTCTTCTGGAGGGGTATATGCAGTGTGGCACAGGAGATACGTCCTCTTTTAAGACTGATAGTTGGTGATGTAATGGATTTCAGATTCTGGAAAGATGACTGGAGTGAGAGAGGAATCTTGGCAGGGAGATTTCCATGTTTAGTGGCATTGGTGGAAAATCCAGACTGCTCGGTGACAGAGGTCTGGGATAGACAATCGTTCTCCCCACGTTTTAGATCTAGACTTTCATATAAGAGGATGGGGGAACTCGCGACTCTTCTTGGGGATCTTAAGGAGGATCAGGAACCCAGTGTTGGTCAGGATTGCCGGACCTGGCGGGATGGCTCTTTCTCAGTAAGGAAGGCGTACAAGGCGATAAGGGGAGTGATGGAGCTTGATCCAGGAGATTGTGAGGCAGATTGCAAGCGCATCTGGAAGTGGAAGGCCCCAACTCGAGTGAAGGTCTTCATGTGGATCTTCAGGAGATGTAGATTATTGAGGAGGGAGAGATTGGCTCATTTCAACAGTGGTGTGGACCCGATATGTCCAAGATGCTTGGAAGGTGTAGAGGATGTTGACCATCTTTTCTTCACGTGCGGTAGCCCAATTGAGTTGTGGAGTTGTTTCGGTAACCAGGCGATTCATATGAGTACCTCATTTAGCTTTTGGAGATCTGTAGGGGCGGAGTGGAGCGACACGGAAAAAGAGAGATCAACTTGCCTGGCGATCATTTGGGCGATTTGGTTGGCACGAAATGAAGTAATTTTTCGACAGGGCAGGTTCCATGTGGAGAGTATTATGGCACATGCAAATGCAATGGCTGAGAGATGGACTACGTAATCACTTTTTTTAGTTCAAATGTAATAAGTTTGTAATATAGTTTGGTGATAAATGGTGAAGTTTTTGGGTCCTCACCTATTCGGTCCATGCCCTTTTTTTCTTTAAAAAAACTTCCCCGAGCTCGAATTGTATGTACCACACCTATACTTCACTTAAATAAAACATAAGAATATGATATATTAATGGGGGCTACAATGACAAGTTAAAGTCCATAAATAAACAAATCCAGATTAGGACTATCCTCTAGCCAAAAAATCATAGGAAGATTGACAATTCCTCTTTAAAAAAACAAATACTCCAACCTCTCAACCCCTGTTATCAGCACGTACTCTTCTAAACCCAACTGATGATCACCATTAAAAAAGGCTCATTAAGCAAAAGCTGTTATCTGAAACATGTTCTACTTCAACCTTTCAACTGTTACCGCTAAAAAAACAGAAAACATAAATATGAATTTACTACCAAACGTCAGAAAACTATATTTCATACATTATCTTTTTTATTTCGATTCCACACGACAGTCGAGCATCAAAATACCAGACAGTTCTTGCTCTTCAGGAGCTTTCCTTGGAGAAATGCTTTAGCTTATAATGCATTGAGAGCAACAGGACATCAGTCCAGTGTCATCGGATGCTCTTTCCCAACTCTGCTGCAGCTTCCTTGACCTGTCTATGTACTCACGAGCTTCAGCATCTCGATTTGTCTGCAACCAAGCACCCACCGCCTTAATCTCCCCTTCCAGCTTCCTCCTCCCATGGATTGTCATCTTCACACCCACGTTATTGGCCTTGATCCTCGTTCCCATGTTCGCGACTAAGATACGGAGGTCCAGCCTTGACTTGGCCTTTTCCCTGCGTTTCTCATCAGCCGCCTTGTGTGATTCAGCCTCCTTCACCCTCCTTCGGATGTCCTTCTCGTCATAAAGTTCGTTCATTCTCTTCCGGATGGTGATCTCCTCCCTTAAACCGGATTCCTTATGCTCTGCCCAGACGTGAAGGATGCCGTCGTCGTCAACCTCAAAGCACCCAGTCAACTTAGTCTTGCCAGTAGGCGCTGGAGGCAACCCCTGGATATTAAATTTTCCAAGAAATTTGTTGTCGATCGCCATGCCTCTCTCCCCCTCATAAACACGAATTTCTACACCCGTCTGATTGTCAAACGCAGCTGCAAAACTCGTGTATTTCTTTACCGGGACGGGGGTATTCCTTGGGATTATTACACTCATTAGTCCACCATTTAAATCCATACCGATGGATAGTGGTGCAACACTCTGGAGGACGAGATTGCAAACCGTTCTACTGCTGTCACCAGCCAGTTTGGCGGCATCCACAGCGGCGCCGTAGGCTATAGCCTCGTCGGGGTTTATGGACTTGCAGAGCTTCGTCACGCCAAACATCTCCCGAAGCATCTGCTGCACCTTTGGAATGCGAGAGGATCCCCCCACGAGAACCAACTTGTCGATATCGCTCTTGTTCATCTTCGCATCACTTAAGCATTGATAGACGATGGCCATGCACCTGTCAAATAAGTCCTTGTTGAGTCCTTCGAACTTGGCACGGGTGAACTTGCAACCAAAATCAATCCCCTTGTACAAGCACTCAACTTCTACGTCCGTCTCAGTGGCAAAGGAAAGGATCCTCTTGGCCCTTTCACAAGCAGCCCTCAATCTTGAGAGAGCTGCTGGATTGCTGCTTATGTCCGCCTTATGCTTTCTCTTGAACTCCTCAAGTGCATATCTTACCATGCGCTCATCGAAGTCCTCACCACCAAGCCAAGTATCTCCTGCGGTAGTCTTCACATTGAGGACGTCGCCTTGCATTTCTAGGATGGAAACATCAAATGTTCCCCCACCCAAATCAAACACTAAAACGTTATTGATGTCCCCGTCACTACGATCACGAGCTTTATCGAGATGATAAGCGACCGCTGCTGCTATAGGTTCATTCATCAGATGCATGACGTTGAGACCTGCAATGCGACCGGCTTCCTTCGTGGCGCGGCGTTGAGAATCGTCGAAATAAGCAGGAACTGTGATCACGGCATCCTCCACAGGAGTCTCCAGGAATGTCTCGGCGATGGATTTCATGTTGGTGAGCACCAACGCGGAGATCTCTTCAGGGAGGAACTTCTTCTTCTCGCCTCTGTACACCACCACTATATTGGGATTGCCATTCTCATCAGCTTCCACTTTGTACGGCAATAATCCGCGATTAATAGCATTGTAACTTCTACCAATTAAGCGCTTAGCACCTATATGATTAACAAGTGTAAAAGTTATTCAATTTGCTGCATGTTTGCGTTTCATTAAAATCGTAAGCAGACCTACCAAAAACGGTGTTGAGGGGATTCTTGTGAGCCTGGTTCTTGGCAGCATCACCCACAAGTTGATCTGAAGCACTGAATGCGACGCAAGAAGGTGTTGTGTGGTTTCCTTGTTCGTTGATGATAATCTCAACAATATCGTTCCGCATAATGGCCACACAGGAGTAGGAAGTGCCGAGGTCAATGCCGATCGCCGGTCTCTTCATTTGCTTTGCCATGTTGCGCTGACTCCGCTCGCTGCTGCATAGAATTTAGTCCCACTTCAACGTACATGAGGATTATCGTAAGAAAGAACATGATCTCCCTATGGTGAAATACATCTAAAGTTTAAAGTTAACAGTAAAGTACCTTTTGCACATGTTGAAATCAGTAAGATTAGACCATTGACCGCCATGTTATAGATTCGACTTTTAGTTGAACTAGGTAAGATTAGATGCCCAAGTGCAGCGGTATAAACATTCGATTCGTAGGCCCATAATAAACAGTAAAAAGGGACATGGCTAACAATAACAACCACAGGTCTAATGATATATTGTGATTTACGACAATGATCTACAACATAATACGATGGTGGAGAGCGATTTTACCTCGGTAACAGTAATAGTTTCATGCATGGTTCAGCATTGAAAACAAGTATTTACAAATGGCAATGACAGTAATATTTTAATGTACATGCCATTAATCACCTATTCATTTGGTATTCTAGATTATAAAACTATCGGGGCTATAAAACAAGGATCTACAAGAGTTCCGGAAACATTTGTTAACGCAGCATCGAATAAAGCAAACGAACATATAAAAAAGCATATGATTATACTATTGCTTCCAAGACCTTCCTGTGTGTTCAAACTAATTCTCAAGGATTCTAGAGTAATCAATAAGATCAAAAAATGCAGTAATGGAATCAAGAAGAAAAAAAACTATGCCATTGAACACATAGATTTGAGATGGATAAGTGGAGAATCATACTTGCTGAGGTGCAGACGATCCTCTCTACTTGCGAGGTTTAGGATTCTACGATTTAGGGTTTGGGCTAACGAAAGCATCATTGCGGTTTGCCCGCACGCAGAGGTATCTCTGTAACTATCCTAAGAGTGGGCCTCAGATACACATACTTTGAATTTGTAGGGGTTTTCCTGTAAATACACCTTTGACTGTAACAAAAAAAAGGGTTGGTATTCAAATCCGATATTATCGGAAACTACAATCCCGTAATTTCGCACCCCTTTTTGCTATCTTCTTTTATAAATTCTATCCTGAATACGTGGCAATGCAACAATATCCCCCTATTTCGATCCTTCGAAGTTTGAAATTTTATAGTTGTGGATTAATATTGCAGCTAAGAACACGGGATCAACGTCACTATTTACAGTAACTAAAAATCCCAAAAATCCAGCAAGTCAGTACATTATCTTAAAATTGTATTAGTTAGTTTATGTTTTACCGTTACTCCCATTTAAATTTCATCAAGGAAACCATTAACTGTTAAGACTAAAGATGATTACAATGAAGAAAGTATTTATTGCTTTATTCATTCTCAATCTTTATCACATCTCTAACAATATATTTCATTGTTGTTGTAATTGTGAACAAAACTACTACATATGCAATCGCAAATGTTTCAATTTAGTCATGTTGATTCATGAGCATAAAAGATATGCATGGCCATCTTTTTAGCATCCTTCTACGGGGAATGAAAATCGCCAACCATTAGAGAGTAGTTATAAAACATGTATAACTTGCCAAGCATTGATGAGTAATTGTAAAATAAAAATACCTAATACATTTTTTTGGTAAGTAAATATTCATTTATAAAAGCTGCAAAAATGCATCAATACAATTACACCAAAAATGGAGCTCTCAAAAAAAGTGGGAAACCTTTCTATACCGTGGGCAGAGAAGAATATTACAAAATAGTATTGACGTCTGAGCAGCCAAACATCTTGGCCAACCTTAGTGCATTATGTGTTGAGCAGCGTAGTCAATAGAGGAGGCCAACTTGTGAGGCGCAGTGGAACAACCCACAGCCCAGCGATTGTTATGCTCTCTCCTGATTTCCCGTACAACGACTGCTAAAACTACGCACCAAAGACGATGCGAGCGTCGGTTAGTGTTACGTGGAATCCAATCGACAATGGTGCAAAGAGCAGAGGAAGGCAGTTGGGGGAGTCCCATTGCCGACAAGGTTAAAGCCCATGTGTTGGCAGAGAAGCTTCACCCGATAAAGATGTGATCCCGAGAGTCGGGGCCATTGCCACAGAGATAACATGGGCCAGAGTGGAGGATCCCCTATCGAGCAAGCCTATCGAGAGTCGGGAGATGGTTCAAGATCGCACGGTAAACAGTGCAGGAGTGCTTGGGAGCGGCTCCCTTGCACCACACCATGCTGACCCAAGGGATGACATCAGCCCAGCACCTGACCAAGTCAACAACTTAATTGAAGGAGAACCCCTTATTGGAACGGATCCAAGTGTGTTGATTGTTGTTGGAGGAGATGGCACCCATATAGGAGTCACGGCCCCGAAGAATCGCTTTCCATATCAAGGAGTCACTGCACCCGGGACCACCTCCCAGAAGGGACGGGTACTCAAATACTTATTGCACACGTAGAGGGCCAAATGGAGCTCTCAGCGGTGAGGATTCTCCATGCCCAAACCACGATCATAGCAGCACGAAGCATAACCAAAGAGCATAACCCCATACCCCCCTCCGCCTTTGGGAGGCAAACAATACTCCAGCTGATGTCGTGGTGCCCGTAGCCGCACAGAAAGTTCGTGCTCATCTTGGCAATCTGAAGATCTGAGTCCTCGTTGCCCAGTAGAGAGTCACCCCGACAGTGATCGAGTTGAGGAGCTGCAAGCGACCAGACAAGGAGAGGGCCGATGCTTTCCAACCACTGAGCATGGCCCTCACCCAATCTTCGCATGAAGGAACCTCTCCCATAGGTGGAGGAAAGATGTAAGCCCATGTACGTGGTGGGCAAGGAGTGCCTCAGAACGCCCAGTCAAAGGTGCATAGTAAAATCCTTAAGGGCACACTTTGATCTGAAAAGCTTTCTCTTGCAGGCGTTCATATTCAGACTAGGGATTTGATCGAATTCGTCAAGGAGCTCACCAACTGCAAGTAATGAGGAGGACCCTCTGCAGAAAAAAAGGAGGTCGTCAACGTAGATTAGGCGGGTAGGGGTTACACGACGACCACCTCCCAGTGGCTTGGGGCGTCCCCTTGCAACAACAGAATCCACCAGGTTCGATAGAGATTACATTCCAATCACGAAGAGGAGTGGGCTCAACGGATCCCGTTTCCTAAGCCCCCTCGTCCCCTTGAAGAAGCCTTCAGAAGAGCTGTTGATTAGGATGGAGAAAGAGGCGGTGGAGATGCAGTTGGCGGTCCAGTCGACCCAGGTGGGAACAAATCCCATTAGAACCAAGCTCCTCAATACGAAGGAGTGTTCTATTGTGTCGAAGGCTTTGGTAAGGTCAATCTTCAGACATGCACGATGTAAGTTAGTGATGAATCCTCATTCATTACTCTTTATTCTTTTATTTTAGCTAAAAATATTTGCAAAACACCATGTAGATACTTGTAAATATAATAAATTACCAAATTGCATGCTTTGTGTAAATATCAATAATTAGCATGTTTTTGTGCAAAAATAAAAAAAAGAAATAAAGAAAAAGAGGGAAATATTTAGAATAAATATTGAGTGACCTAAACCAAAGAGAGGGCCAAATATAGGCATGATCGCCAAATAAAATAAGTAGAGAGAGAGAGATAGGGCCATTCATCATTATACACATTTCCTTCTTGATGTATATATTTTATTTTCATAAAATGAAAATAAAAATATGTTTTTCATAATTTATATATATATATATATTTATTTATAAAAATAAAATAAAAATAAGAAAAATAAAATAAAATAAAAAAGACTTTCTCTCTCCACATTGTACATACACCATGTATATACCAATAAAAGACCTATTTATTTCACCCTTGTAAATAAATAATAAAAATCAAATAAAAATTATTTCATATCCCAAATTTTATGTTGTGAATAAATAAAATATCAAATTAGGGTAATTGTACAAAAATAAACTAATAAAAATATAAATATAAAATACATAGGTATTTTATACATGTATATTATATTATATTATGTATATACATGAATTTATTTTTCAAAAAAAATAAAATCACCAAAAAAATTGAAAAATAATAAACATTTTTCATTTTGTAAATATTTTGAAATAAAATCATTTTCAATTTTTAAATAATTTTCTAAATGATTTCAGCCCTGGAATTTTGTGATTGGTCCACGGGGGAATGTTGACCCCCGGTCAACTGCCCCCCCCCCCCCCCGGGGTCTCCGCCCGGATCTGCGTGCTGACCTGACTTCGTCGAATTTTCTCTCACAGATCCGATCACCTCTCCCTCTCGATTCATGCTCCGATTGTCGAGGAGCAACCCGTGATTCACGCCCGACATTCCCCTTAGGAGTACGCTCCTCAATCCGCGCGCTCCACGCCCATCTTCTCGGACCCTTCATTGTATAAAGCTTCACCTGGAGCCGACATTTCACTCATCTTCAGCCATCGTCTTCGACCCCAGTGACCTCCATTCTTCTCCTCGAGTGACAACGAGCGTAAGGGAGTATTGCAGTGAGAACTTGAAGCCCTTAGCCCTAGGTTCGACGAGCCCCCTCGCCGTGCTCCGCCATCCGGTGAGCTTGAGCCTCTGGAAGCGTCATTCCATCGAGGCGACGATCCTAGGAGGTAGATGACCTCCAGCATAGACGCCTTTGACCATCAGATACCTTCGATAGCACCTAGCTTGCTCTAGATTTTGATTTTTGTATTTCCGGCCAGAACCCGTCATCGGATCATCCCGCACCCTTCGATCATCCAATTACCCATTCCGACCGCACCTTCACCTTCGTCGGACTCCTCTCCACGTTCTCCACCCCTTCGCTCCCCCTATTTCACCCAGGAATAGGGTCATCGGCTCTCCTCCGCCGTCGCCTCGCCGGAGAGCATCGCTCCGCCTCATACGTCCACCCATTCGCCCGTAACCGGGTCGAGGCATTTTTCCCTCAACCCAGTTTTCTTTCTGTGCAGGTTCGAAGGCAAATGGACCTCATCTGAAGGTTCTATCATTGAAGCACAGTGCTCCAGGTTCTCGACATCGCTGGGGTCCTCCAAGATCCCCCGACCTCATCGGAGCAGCCTATCAGCTGCGGACCACCACCAGGATCGTTTTCCCTCTCAGAGCAGCCTTGGAGGAGCTCCCCACCGTGTGTATTGGACGGATGAACTTGCACGGCGACCTGTTCATCCAGAGCCCTCTTCCGCCGTCCGATCGAGCTCATCTGCCAGGTCTCATCTCCGCCATCCATCTGCGGGACGCTCGCAGCCGTTCGATCCATCTGAGGATTTGTTCTGGAGAGTTGATCGCCGAATGGGTACCAGCCAACCACAGCCGCCCGATCATGAGTGGACCTCCTTGAGTCGTTGGATCCATAATAAGAGGGAAAATTTCACTTAGGCCCTTCTTAGTTTTGCATTTCCTTTGTAGTCCTGTAAATATTTTACGTAGTTATTTTAGTTTTGATAATTTGCGCGTAGGACCTTGTGTTTATTTTAAATTACAACTTCATCCTTCTATATGTGGAGCACGTGCATCGACACGTGACTTGTGGAACAATTGCATGTTTTATCCTAGAGTTTAATGATGTTACTGATTACATCTTTATAACTTGGAATGACAGATATGCCCTTGTTTATGTGAATCACGTGCTTACCTTGTGCTCTTCCAGACTTTTTGTAATTTCAGTCCCACATTATTTTGCGTGTTATTATTTGGCTGGAAAGTTTTTACTATTTGCACTTAGCTCCTTGTGTGATGTGCATGTTTTATTGGTTGAATAAAATAGTAAATTGACTCCAAATTTCGTGAAATTTGGACATGCGGCCCCTGCTATTGTGTAAAAATTTCACTGAATTTTTGGACATTTCTGTTTTGATTTCATATTTTTTAAAATTCAAAAACCCCTATTTTTACTACTGTATAAATTTAAAATCAACTAAAAATATTAAAAAGTCCCCAAAAATTCTAAAAATATTATGGCTTATTTGTTTTGCTGTCTTTTTACTTCAATCCAATTTTTGGTTGATTTGGAAATATAAAAAACCTAAAAATTGAAAAAATCTAAAAAACTCGTAAAAATCATTAGAAATTCTAAAAAATTCAAAAAAATGCAGTTTCTTTTCATGTAGTTCAGTTTTTACTTGTAGTTTTTCATAAAATTATTGCTAGATTTTTAGTAGCTATTTTTATATTTTTGAATAGCCATTCAAATCTGGCTGCACAGTAGCTTCCATTGCTAGCTTTCTTTCATTTTTATAAAACCAATTAAAAAATATAAAAATCTGAGAAAATCATCAAAAACACTTGAAAATTATAAATACTTTTATTTCATTTTTCTGACTTGATTTATGTTGTTAAATAATTAGTTGATTGTGACTTTTTGGCCTTGTTTTAGATTTTCTTCATAATTAAAAATCACAAAAAACTAAAAAACCAATAAAATATACAAAAAAATATTTTCTTCTTTTCATTTTGATTTCTGACTACTTCGTAGTCTTTTAGCCAATCTGTGCTCCTTGAGTTCGACCCTGGTCGCTATAACAGGTTAAATAAAATAGCGAGACCGCTATTTCGCTTGATTTGTCGATTTCTTTGATTTGGTGGTCTTGATTTCTTATTGACTGAGCTTCGAGGTTCGGGTCGCAACGACCCGTATTTTTACCATTACCCGGATTACGAAAGTTTTTCGGTCATCAGAATGGCGTCATTGCCGGGGAGCACGGCTTAGTAGTCAGTTTTCGATTGCGGCTTTTGCGACTTTTCTGTCTATATTTGTATATATTTTTCATCTCATTTAATCATATTTTTATAATAACTTGTGTCTGACACACTTCTGTTTCCTTTTCTTGCGAGGGCCTGAGGATCGAGGCAGCTTTCTTCGGGAAACTGACACAACTGCGGGAGTCAATGACGGCTCTTTTCTGCGTAGAGCCGCAGGAGAGCGCGGGGAATTAAGTTATAAAATAATAAACATTTTTTATTTTATAACCTAAAATTAATAAATTCATTTATTATTTTTAATCGATTTAACAATTCTTTTGCCAAGTATTTTTCTGGTTGGTCCACGTGGACAAACCATAATCATCCATTGCTTGACCTCGGTCAACTCCCTCATCGAGGTCTGTCATGTGTCAGAACTGCATTTTTTGGCCATCTTCGACCTTTTTTCGAGGATGCATCTTGCATTATTTCGTGACGAACCCTTTTTCACTTTTGATCCTCGTATATTGGCCATACATGCCCTTGTGTTTTTTCGGGGAATGGATCATCGATCCGCCCGATCTTCCTCATTTCTTGATCCACTCTGTCAACCTATTCAAATTACCCCCCCCCCCCGACCTTCCCTTCGATATTTGAACCCCTTTTGACCCCTAATCTTGCTTCTTTTCACGTGTTTAGGCAAAAGGAGCGAGTCCAGTTGGTCCAAGGGCGGATCCACCCATCTCCGGCCATCTTGGCCATCGAGATCCGCTTTTTCTTCTTTTTTACTAGCATTTATTTGTTTAGGTTTACTCTAGGTTCTATTTCCATCTTCCCTTTCGCATGTGACCCATCTAATCACCATTCGCAACCACCTCGCCGGAGCTTGCTCCGGCGAGCTCCTATTTCGCCCATCGCCACCCATTTCCACCTTGCTGATCCTGGGAAACCTCCCTCTTTTTTCTTGAGTTAACTTTGTAGGTCCCAGGTACCCAAAGACTCCTCCTGGAGCCATTTTTTGCAGAAGAAAGTGTATCCTGGAGTAGCCCCCATTCCTCCCAACTACGGCGATCCTCCAGTGCCCTAAACGCCATTTTGGGGCCGCCAATCGACAGAGGGACCTCGCAGGAGCCTTGCGACTGTTTTGAAGCTTCAGATGATCATGGAGGAGGAGGATCAAGTCAGGGGAACTACAACTTGCCGGAGTTTCTCCCTGTTCTTGCTTCTCCTCTTTCCACCGTTGGATTGACGGCCTGCCCCAGTTCGCATCTTGGCCATTGGATGCGCCAACTTCCCACTATTGGATCTTCATCAGCCGTCTAATCGTGCCCGACCATGCAAAGCGGTATCGGCTCACGTGGGCGTGCCACGTGTCAAGTCAAGTGCTGCAGCAACCCTCAGCTCTCCCCGCGCCTCAATCGTTGATGCACTTTTGATGATCTAATCTGGAGCGTCATCGCCCAACCGTCATTGGCCAGTAGGATCTTGACACATGTCATGAGTGGTCTATCGTCCGTCGTCCGATCCGCTAAGCGTGGGTTATTTGCACTCAAGCCCTCACCATTTTGTATTTAATTATTGTGACATAATATTTCATTGATCATTTTATTTTTTGTAACATTTGCAAAAACCCCTTGCAGTTCACATATTTACCATAGGGTCTGCATTACGTCAGGTCACGTGCCTCTGCACGTGAGTTTGGGCTTTTTGTAGCAGACCCCTTGTAGGTTTGCTTATTTAGTTTTAGTCCTAAAACTTTTATATGCAGTTTTAAATTTTTGGATATTTTGCAAATCACCCCTCAGGTTTTTGGAAATTACAGTTGCGTCCCCGCCAGGCACGTGTTCTAGCACGTAGTTTGTGGCATTTTTGTAGAGATGACCCTGGGTTTTAGGTGATTTTGAATTGTTCCATTAACATTTTTGTTTAGTTATGATTTTGTGGGAAATTTACACTCAGACCCCTGGACTTTCGTATATTTACAAAAATATCCCTAGTAGTGTGTATTTTCTTTTTAATATTTATATTTATTTCATGCCTCTATAAAATTCGAAAAAATCTCAAAAAAAACAACATTAAGCTCATGTTGCATTGTGCTTCCACGTCATATTTTCATTTTGCATTTTTGGAGTCTTTTAGTATTTATAAAAAAATCAAAAACTTGCATTTCCATCCCTTTTTGCATTAGAAAATACATAAAAATTACAAAAACCCTTGAAAAAATTCTCAAAAAAATATATTTTGTTCATTTTTGTGTGTTCTATCTTCAGACCAAAAATCACTAGAAAATATAAAAAACTCCTAAAATAGAAAAACTCTAAAAACTTTTATAAAAATATAAAAATCCATAAGAATTCTAAAAAATATAATTTATGTTCCTAAATTTTTTATATTATTATCTTTATAATAAAATTAATTTGGAGAATTTTTGACTCTGTTTGATATTTTTCATCTCCATTTTAATTTCAGGCATTTATTTTCTCCCCTATTTTAAGTATTTTTTACTTTAAAAATACCAAAAAATAGAAAAATATAGTAAAATCATAAAAACATTAGAAAAAATATAAAAAGTAAAAAGTTATTTATTTCTTGTATTTT
The DNA here is from genome assembly GCA_037367405.1 of Ottelia alismoides. NCBI lineage: Eukaryota > Viridiplantae > Streptophyta > Magnoliopsida > Alismatales > Hydrocharitaceae > Ottelia > Ottelia alismoides. Next base: position 226,980 of record JAZKJV010006930.1, read on the forward strand.
GGATATTTTTACCTACTTTTATCTCTCTTACTTCTCATGTATATATATCCTACATAGTTTTATATCCTTTTTAAAAGAAAAAGGAAATATAAAAATATAAAATACAAAAAGAAAATAGAAAATCGAGAAATTGAACATCAAAATATAAAAATATAAAATCAAAAAATAAATAAAAAAATATGAAATTAAAAACCCACAGAAATAGCACTCATATCAACAAATTGATCACATTCATTTTTTAGCATTCATTACCCCGATCTACCTCTTACTTCCTGTGTTCGACATTCTACAAATACTTGCACCTATACACATCTTTGTTGTAGAATTATAATAAATTTTAACTCCGCACCAACTTTCATTGCTTGATTTATCTGTTGTGGGTTAATTGTTGTTTTAATCCGAATTTCGAGTGGTCGATTCAGGGACTGAGTTCCCACCTTGTGTGGAACTTAAGACCACTCGATTTTTGGGTTAAACAGCTAGCTGGGAAGAGTCATTATTGCTTCCTTGACGGGTACTCCAAATATAATCAGGTGTCCATAGTGCCCAAAGGCCAGGACAAAACGTCATTCACATGTTCGTTTGGGACATGCTTTTAGATGGATGCCCTTTGGTTATGTAATACCCCAGCTACATTCCAAAGGTGCATCTTCTCCATATTCTCGGACATGGTGGATGATTTCTTGGAGGTCTACATGAAATATTTGTCGGTCTACAGCAACGGGTTCGATGTTTGTCTTGAATGCTTAGATTGAGTGCTTCAGTGTTGCATAGAGGTCCATCTTGTTCTATCTTGGGAGAAGAGTCACTTCATGGTGACTCAGGGGACGGTGCATGGTCATATCATGTCCAACAGGAGTATGGAGGTTGATCCGACTAAGGTGGATATTATTAGGAAACTCAATCCACCATCCAACTTGCGGTAGTTACGGTCTTTTATGGGGCATGTTGATTTTTATCAATGTTTTATTCAGGATTTCAGTAGGATTGCATGAGCATTTACCGATCTGCTGAAGAAATACACCGAGTTCTTTGTAGATGATAAGTGTCTTGCGTATTTTGAGACTCTCAAGAATCTATTTGTGGAGGCTCCTGTCCTTCAGTCGCATGATTGGTCTCTCCATTTCGAGATCATGACAGATGCCTCTAATTTTGCCGTAGAGGCTATGCTAGGACAAAGGAGGGAAGAATTACCATTTTCCATTCACTACGCTAGTCGTACATTGGATGTCACACAGCGGAAGTACACAGTTACATAAAAAGAGAGGCTAGCTGTAGTATTTTCCTTGGATAAGTTCAGGTCGTATATTCTTTGATCCAAAGTGACTATCTATACTGATCATACTGCCATCAAGTACCTCATGGCAAAGAAGGATGCCCAAGCTAGATTGACCAGATGGATCCTTCTACTCCAGGAGTTTGACATTGAGATTAAGGATAAACCTGGAGTCAAGAATGTGGCGGCGGATCACCCAAAAATTCGTGTAAATTATCACTTATATATACCCTATATTCTCTGATTTTTTATTATTTTTGACTAACTCAAAATCAAATAAAATCAACTCTATAGTATATATATTACTAACACTAATTAAAGAAAAATACCAAAAATACTAACTTGGAAATTTGTCATATAAAATCCAAACCCTAGTTCGAGATAAAAAATTGTAAAATGTGAATATCTTCTCATACAATCTCATATGAACCCCTACTCCTTTAGAATTAATATGCGTTCATCTACCTACAACACATGACCAAATTCAAAAGAATCAAAGTTCAATTGTGAAACTAGGATTTTGGAGCCCCATTGTATATTGTATATATTTCCTAATTTAAGCCTATTATTTTATGATCTTTTAATTTATTTCTTTTTGCATTTATTATCTTAGATTATTATTTTAATAAAATAAGTAAAAAACAAATAAAAATTGAAGTAAAAATCGAAGAAAATAAATCAACCAGAGTATGTATATATTTAGTCTATATATAAGTTCCCCTTATTTATTTCTTTATTTTATTAATTATTAAAAATAAAAAAAGATCTTATTGTATATATTTATTTTATGTTTTATTTGTTCTTAATTTTTATCTTGTTTAAAAATTACAAAAATGCAAAACAAAAAAATCAACATTTTATATCTATAAAATATCACCAAAAATAATGTTCATACACATGATCTCTTTTTATTTGGGTTCTTCAATAAACATGTAGATCTTGTCTAGACGAGCAACTTTCATGTTGACTACTTTTTTATTTGATTTCATTTACTATTTCTTTATTATTTTTCTTTAGATTTAATTTTTTGAATTTTCAGGGAGTAACAAGTGGCAGCTCTTGGAGTCATCACATGTCACCCATTTTTATTATTTATTAATTTTCTTTTTTATTTATTAATCTATTTATTTATTTAGTTATTATTATTATTCTTTTCCTCTTATTTTATTTATTATTTATTTATGTATTTCTATTTTATATTTATTTACTTATTTATTATTTTTATTTTCTCGCCACGTGGTCGTGCCCTCAGACAACATGTGGCCCTCTCTTTCCTTTTCCCCTTTGCGATTGATTTAGCCGCGATTCAACTGCTCCCCGCCTCCAGTGGTCGGCGCACATCCCCCCCCATCACCTCTACAACTCCGACCATCGTGTACAACTGTTGGGCCTCCGCCTCTCTTCTCTCACTTGTTAGACTCTCATACCATGACATGCAACGGTCATGCTCCATATGCAAATGACTTGGCCCAGCTCTGTCTCCCTCTCTCTCCCACAACCCTCCATCTCCTCTGACCCCCCCCCCCCCACTTGACCTAACGACCTTTAAAGGTCGACTATCACCATCTATCGCACGCCAACCGCCAGTCTTGGGGAGAACTCAGCATCTCAGGCTTCTCTAAGCCCTCGAGTGACGAGGACGACACATGTCTGGCGTGTTCCAAGGTTGTGACAAAGCCTTGCAGCGGATCTTTTCTTTGGCAGCCGTCGAGCTCTACATCGTCGCTGTGTTGAGGGAAGATCCCTGTGAGCTTCAGCTCCATGTTCCAAGGCACCTTCATCTATTTTCTCATATTCATTCTCTCCCCTTCCTCTTTTTCTACTCTTCCTCCTCCTTTGTGTTTCTTCCCATGTTTTATCTACATTATTAACTGACCAACCACCATCACTCCTCTGCACTCCATGTCCCTGCATCGCCACCACCTCCATCTTTCATCCCATGTAGTTCGACAACCATCGAGGCCACGCAATGAAAAACGAGAAGACGAGAGCCGCTAAATAATGGTCTGACAAATCAGACTCACTGTCGCTGAGGCAACTACTCAAGCCTTCACGTTGATTAACAATTAACCCACACAATTAATTAAGCAATCAAGAGCAAGGATCAAAATTTATTATACCCTACTAAGAATGTATAGTGGCTAGCAAGTAGGGGTCGAACACAGGAAACAAGGATGTAGAGCTAGCTAACAGAAGTAGCACATAAGGTCTAGTAACCACTTAGCCAAATTAGCAAATTTTCTTGGGATTTTGATTTTTAAATTTTTTTTATTTGATTTTTGACTTTGTATTTTTATATCTTGGTTTTTAATTTTCTGATATTATATTTTATTTTTATATTATATATTTTTTTATTTTCTTTTTAGAATAAGATATAATATATAAGATATATGTAGATATACTAGAGATAAGAGAGAGATATGAATAGGTAAAAATGCTCAAAATATAGGAAATAAAATGTTTTTGGTCTTTTTATAATTTTACGATGTTTTTTTTATTTTTAGAAGTTTTTCTGAATGTTTTTGGTATTTTTTTAAAAGTCAAAACACTGGAAAACTGTGAACTGAGCTACTGGCCGAAATTAAAGTGAGGATTAAAAATAACAAATCATATCCAAAATTCCTCAAATTAATTTTAATTTAAAGGGATGAAATCAAAGTAAACACAGAAACTGAGTTCGTATTTTTAGAATTTTTCTAGAATTTTTTAGATTTTTAGGAAGATTTTTAGAGTTTCATAATTTTTAGGAGTTTTCTTTTATATTTTTTAGTGATTTTTGGATTGAAGTTAAAAGACACTAAAATAAGCGAAATATATTTTTTAGGGAATTTTCTGAGATGTTTTTATAATTTTTATGAGTTTTTTAATGCAAACAGTAGTATAAATGAATTTTTTTGAATTTTTATAAATATGAAAATGCAATAATTATGCAAAATAAAAATATGGTGAGGAAGAGCAATCAGACATGAGCTTAACTTGATGTTTTTTGTGATTCTTAGCAATTTATATATGCATGCAATAAATAGATACAACAACAAGAAATTACACTATTGGCAGGGGCATAAATGTAAATACACAGAAAGTCAGGGGCTTTGTTGCAATTTTACCCAAAAAATCACGCGCGAATTCTGCTGTTCACATGGGTATAAGTGCAAATACAAAAACCAGCAGGGCAGAAGTGCAAATAACCCACAAATATATGTAACTCACCACGTACAGGGGTATAAATACAAATACATAAAAGTTCAAGGTTTTTAGTGCAAAATGCCCAAAATCACGTGACGTGGCCGAGGACTAAAGTGTAAATCCAAGAATAATCAGGGGCCTAAGTTTAAATATAACAAAAGTTAAACAACTGCCTGGGAAAGTTTCTAGATTGAATAATAAATACGCAAAATAGGCGAGGCTGATTTGCAAAATGCCCACCTTAGGCGCGATCGAACGGCTCAGCATCGTTCACTTAAATATGAGGCATGATGAGGGCGCGTGATACCCCTTCGCAGCGGACGGCGGAGATTGGAAGCTCTGATGTGATCTGACGGCTGCTGCTCTCGATCATCCAACGGCTGTGGGTGAATCTGGTGCTCTCTCTTGATCGGACGGTCGTGGAAGGCATTGGAAGAACTTCGCATGGAGGTTGCTTCAAGCAACGATGGTGGCCGACACACGGCCTCTCCTGCCCCAGGAGTAAGGGCAAAAGACTCCTGGGGTTGCTCCGTGTCGAACGAGGGTCTCAGCCGGAGCTGAGATGGAGAGACTTGGTCGGACAACGGAGGTAACCTGGGACGTGCTTCCCCAGGTAGTCGAGGCTCACAGGAGCCTCCTCTTGGTCTCTTTACTGCAGCGTTAGAAGCACAGCAAAAAGGCAAAGCTCGGGGTGGCGTTTTGAGGGAGAATGGAAGCGGTTTGTGGCTCGGGCGTGGAGCTCCGGCGTACGGCAGAGATGGGAGCTCGGGTGGTTCGATCTGAGCAAGATCGAGGTGAATGAAGGGGAGGAATGGAGCGAAGGAGAAATGAGGAATAAGATGGAGGTGAAAGGAGCGGGCTTCGTGCAGTGGCGTGATCGGAAAGCGGAGGTGGAGCAGAGCCCCACCGTGGATTCGAGCGAAGATTCCCGGCAATCGGCGAATAGGGAAGCGACTCTACTGCTGGGCTATGCTACTCTAGGTTTCAACTACAAGAAAGTACAAAAAGAAAGGGGGAAGGCTCACCGGAGGCGAAGGTCATCCCTTGAGGCGGAGCTCCGGCGAGGGAATGGATCAGCCTCGATTCGACACCAAAGGGCTCGAGCTCGGGCTCTATGTATTCCTGTTGTCACCAGGAGCACGAAGAACTCAAGAGCAGGTGCTGAGGATGGAGGAAGAGGGATCAAAATCCAATTGAAGGTCAAAGGGACTTTTGAAGAAGTGGCGAATAGGCTCCGAAGATCGAGGCGGATCAAGCGAATCGCGATTCCAATCCCTGATATTTCATCTGGGTGTGAATCATCGTTCATCGAGGACAAAAAGGTGTGAAGACTTCGACATCAAAGGATGCAAGACGAAGGCTCAAAAAATTTGAAAAGCGGACAAAAATGAGTTCTGACGAAGTGGTAGAGGGGGGGTCAGACAGTTGACCCGCGGTAAACTGTCCAAACCACCTGGTTGGTCCACGTGGACCAACCAGGAAAAACCTTTCAGAAATTATTTGAGAAATCAATTGAAAATAGTAGATGAATTTATTAAATTTTGGTTATAAAATAAAAATGTTTATTATTTTGTAAAGTATTTAATTTTGATTTTTATTTATTTATATGAGGTATAAAATTACAAGTTGCCTTTTATAGCCTTATATAGGTATACATATCTGTATATTTTAATATTTTATTTTTATTTTATGTATTTAATTTATTTATTTTTTTTATTATTTTATATATTTATAAAGTATTTTTATACACTTAAATATATTTTTATTTTATTTTTCTGATGTATTTTATACACTTAATAAAATATAAGTAGTAATTATATAGGTTTGTTTATAGGTATTATACCTAGGTATTGTATACAAGTATTTTATTTTTGTGTTTTATTTGTATTTTATTCCTGTTTTAATGTACACATATATTATCAATAATTTTTACAAAATTATAAAAATATAACATTATAAAAAAAGAATAATAAATAAAATGAATATTTTAATCAGTACAATTATGCAAGTGGGGTCCAAAACTCAACTTTCAAACCGTAATTCCGAAGAATACGAAACCACCTCCATTAAATAGCTTATTTTAACTTATATACAATTAAAGGTGAGTTTGGTACATTTCGAGTTTTTATTTGAGAGATACAGGTCTGGGAAGTTGGGATTCTGGAATTTTATTCAGACAATAACTTTTTATCTGTACATTATTTTTGTGTGAAATCAATTTTTTATTTTTATTTATTTAATTATCTACAACTTTCATGTACAAAATTTCTTTTTTTGAGGTATAAAAAGTGGAACCAAAAATAGGTCCCAAAAAGTATAAAAAATGGGTTAAATAAAAGGGATTTTTATTGTATTTTGGCCCTTATCTCCCCTACTTGATTCCTTGTCGACCTAGTCATCGAGATGCCTAGGTCTCAGGGTTTCGGGTCATAAAATATTTACAATATTTTATTCTTTTTCTTTTCTTTCTTTTATTCTATAATTTTGGCTTTAAAAACCGCATTTTATACAATATGTACATAATGATGCATGGATGTTAAAATACCTAAATTAAGCCTATTTACACGCATTTACTAGGGTTTTCAAGGCCAAAATGATAGAATAAAGATGATGAAACGTAGATTCATCATCCCCCTATACTTGCCTTTGCTAGTCCCTAGCAAACACTTATGCAATAAGTGCATAAAAGAAAATCAAAGAAAAGAAAAAGAAGAAAGATGGAATAAGTTTCATTATCAAACTTGTCCTCACAAAATCAAAGTTTGGAGCTTAAGTCGGACCTTTGAAATTTTAGTGCGGGCGGAACCTTAATGAGAACCGAATTTGAAATCCAACAGCCTTCGAGAATCCCAAAACTCTGCTCAAGTCTCCTCAATAGCCAGGTCAGAATATTTCAACTCATACGCAAACCCTTACGACTATGAATCTGACTAGTCCAATGTAAGTGATGGTGGCTCTCCCTAACTGAAATGACAAAGAGACTGACTTCTCCAATATGACAACCCAATGATTTTCCAATAATCCCAAAACTCTGCTCAAGTCTCCTCAATAGCCAAGTCAGAATATTTCAACTCATACGCAAACCCTTACGACTATGAATCGGACTAGTACAATGTAAGTGATGGTGGCTCTCCCTAACTGAAATGACAAAGAGACTGACTTCTCCAATATGACAACCCAATGATTTTCCAATCCAACAACTCATTCCTCAGGGAGCGGGGTATTCCCTTCTAAGTTCAAGTGGCAACCAGCTCAAGAGGAGGGGGGTGAAGAGAAGAATGGACGGTAGCCAGTGTAGCTACCTATCCTAGGATGCAAGACCAGTGTAGTCAAGTCATCCAGCTGCAGGCTCACATGATTTGACTTTGAAGCTCAAGCTTGCTTATTGACTTTACACATATGTACACTCCGGCAGGCATTTTTATTTTTGTACAGGCCTGCCCACTTTTTTGGAGTTTTTGCTTTTGTAACTTTTTTGAAATACTATATACAACAGCATTTACATAGGGAATTTTCCTCTTGAGCCAGTAGACTATCCTATTTTGAAGCTTTATTGCAACCCACGATCTCCTATCCTCGAAACTCATCATTACTGGATGGGTTGGGGTGCACTTCCCTCTCTCGAGGAGGACAAGTGTTTCCACCTGTGTGCGTCTCATACCGGCAAATCCAACCCCCTCACCACTCCAACTGAGTTGAGCCAAGTGAAAGGTGCAGGTGTCCAAGTTAGGTCATCATCAACAAGAGTCGTGCGTGTGCTCCGAAATACTCTACTTAGGCAGTCAAGAATCCATTGAACCGAGTCTCATGATCCTCAAAGAATTAAGTCACCTAGACCTGAAGTACCTCATTCCCAGCTCCGATACGGTTCCTGTTAATTAGGTAGGTTTTAAGGTCCAACCAAGCTCCAATCTTTAGATTTTACTTAGACTCGTTCAATTAACAAACTCAATCCGAAAAATGCTTATGCTATGCAAATGCAGAAAATATTTTTGTGATGCAATTTTCAAAGATTTTTGAACTTTTTATGGATTTTTGAAAAGATGATGCATATGCATTTTTTAGATTTTTCAAAAAGATTTTTCAAGTGTTTTTGGATTTTAATTTTGCAAATGTTTTTGGGATTTTTGAAAACAAAAGGTTTTGGCTAAAAACTAGGTACAAATATTTACGCGGGGATGCATATTTTATTTACAAGCAGTAGATTTTAAGAATTTACAAGGGTAAGTGATCACTTTTATAGATATATACATAGAGAATTTTAGGTGAGATGTAAGTATTCCTCAAACTTATTTGACACGGGTTTTTCAAACAATTTTCGAAAACTACAGTCCAAAATACTTTTCACAAAGAATTTTACAAACATGTACACACATTTGAAAATTATTTTGCAAAGGTTTTCCAAACAGTATGTATAGATTTTTGAAATATTTTTGCAACCATTTTTCAAACCACTTGCTACTCATTTTTCCAACATTTTATTTCACACAAAGAAAATAATTTTATAATCAAAATGTTTTTACAAAGGTTGAAAACATGTAACAAAATATTCTCAAAGTAGTTTTCAAAAGATTTTCACAAGGATTTTCAAACTATTTTTCAAATATTTTGCAAAAATTATTTTCACCTGATTTATTAATCAGTAAATACACAAGGAATTTGAGGAATGATCACATCTTGTTTGTTAAGATTTTTAATGAATTTTATAAGTGTAATTAGCCATATTTATTAAGAAAATACGGAAGTACGAGTTATGGTTAAAGTATATACGCAGTATATGCGACCCCCCTATACTTAGCTTGAGTTATGTCCTCATAGATCGGAGAGAAAAGAGAAGACATAACTCGTACTGAGTATAGAAAAGTCTAAAGAATAAATGAATAATAGATGAATAAACGAATGAGAAATCGACCGTCCCCCCTATACTTAGGATCAAATAATCCTAGGTATAGCAGACTGTATACAAAGTAGGGAGGGCCAAGGGTGAGAATGAACAGATCGTACTCAGACTGTCTCCTCCTATACTTAAGGTAAGATATCCCTAAGTATAGACAAGAAGAGGAGACAGTGGAGAGGAGCAAAGAATAGAAGATCTTGGGGTGCACACCCCCCTATACTTAGGACAAAGTACATCCTAAGTATAGAAGACTGACAGAAAGGGGCGACATCTTTTTGATAGATAAAGAAGATAGAAGAAGAAAAGGAGAAAAGAAGAAAAGGAGAAAAGAGATGAAAGTGGATATGAAAAACTCGGGATGTGCATCCCCCCTACACTTAGGATAAGGTACATCCTAAGTGTAGCAGTGATGAAAGGGATGACATCATGTCGGAAGAAGAAGATAGAAGAGACGGAAAAGAAGAAAAGTCATTCAAAAATATTTTTCTCTGCTTTGTCGTCCTCTGATATTTTGGAAGTATTCAGCTCATCCATGTAGATTACTTGAATAGAGTCAACGACAGATATGAATGTATCATGTTCAAGGTAAGGCTTCAGAAGTTGTCCATTGACTACAAATGACTGTGCTTCAGCTAACAAATTAGATATCAATTGTTGTCACACACATGCCTAACCATAAACGGCCCAGTCCATTTACTCTTCAATTTGCCTGGAAAGATCTTTAATTTCGCATCAAACAACCACACCTTCTGACCTGGCTCGAAGGACTTGCGGCAGATATGCTTGTCATGCCATGTTTTGACCTTCTCCTTGTACATCAGGCTGTTGTCATATGTATAATCTCTGAATTCCAATAATCTGTTCAGATCCAATTTTTTGTTTTGTCCTGCTTGCTCGGAGTCCAAATTACAGATGTTGATGGCCCATAAAGACTTGTGAATTAATTCGACGGGCAGATGACATGGCTTGCCATACACCAGGCGGTAGGGAGACATTCCCAATGGTGACTTGTACGTTGTTCTATAAGCCCAAAGAACGGAATCGAGCAACTGAGACCAGTTCTTGCGATCCGGACGCACAAGCTTCTGTAGAATTGTCTTGATCTCCCTGTTTGAACATTCAGCTAAGCCATTGGACTGCGGGTGGTAGGGTGAAGCAACACGATGTTCAATGCAGAATTCTTGAGTCATCTTCTTCACCTCTCTGTTTATGAAATGACTACCCCCATCTGATATGAGAATCTTGGGGATCCTGAACCGTGGTATGATGTGATCTCTCAAGAATCGACAGACAGTCCTACTGTCGACGGTTCTGGCGGGAATAGCCTCCACCCAGCGACTTACATAATCGACAACAATCAGAATATATTCATAGCCCTGACTGTTGGGAAATGGACCCATAAAATCGATGCCCCATGCGTCGAAGACGTCTAATATCTGAATGAATTTCAGAGGCATCGTGTCTCTCATTCCTATGGTTCTGCCCATCTTCTGAAAGTCAGTGCAACATTTGACATATTCATCTGCATCTTTGAATAAGGAAGGCCACCAGAGGCCACTTTGAAGAACCTTTGTTGCCGTTCGTCTACCTGAATGATGTCCTCCAGAATTTGATCATGACATAAGGCGAGGACACTTGGAATTTCCTCCTGAGGAATATACCTTCTCCAGATAGAATCTGCCCCCTCACGAAATAAATACGGATCTTCCCACTGGTAGAAATGAATTTTAGACAAGAACCTGTCTATCTTTAACTTCGGCCAATCTTGTGGAATCTTCTTGGTCACTAGATAATTCACTATGTCTGCATACCAGGGAAGCGAGGTGACTGAGAGAAATGCTTCATCTGCTAAGGTCTCTGTGATAGGCTGCAGGCTCAGCTCAGGAGATTCCGGCTCGGGAAGCCTTGATAGATGATCGGCCACCACATTCATTACCCCAGGTTTATCTTTAATTTCCAAGTTAAATTCCTGGAGGAGAAGGATCCACCGAATAAGACGTGGTTTGGCATCCTTCTTCTGTTGTAAGTACCGAATGGCCGAATGATCAGTGTAAAAATCACTTTGGATCCAAGGAGGTAGGATCGGAACTTTTCCAAGGCAAAAACTATCGCTAGCAGCTCCTTTCTGTGACAGTATAGTTTCGCTGGGATTCATCGAGCGTTCGGCTAGTGTAGTGAATCGCAAACGGTACATTAGCTTTCCTCTATCCAAGTACAGCACCAATGGCATAATCTGACGCTTCGGTCATTATCTCAAAAGGTTGAGTCCAAATTGGTGGCTGCAAGATAGGGGCCTGTGTGATGAGTTCTTTTAGCTGCTGAAAGGCAAGGAGCACATGCTCATCCACAATGAATTCATTCTCCTTGCCGAGCAACTCAGTCAACGGTCTGGCCAGTTTGCTAAAATCTTCGATGAATCGTCAGTAAAAACTGACGTGGCCCAAGAATGACCTGACTTGTTTAATTGTTGTAGGTGGCTCAAGTTTGGAAATTACCTCCACCTTGGCTGGGTCAACCTCCATGCCACGTCTAGAAACAACGTGACCCAGCACGATTCCTTCGGTCACCATGAAGTTGCTCTTTTCCCACGAGAGCACCAGATTTACTTCGCAGCACCTCCGCAAGACTCGGTCTAAATAATCCAGACATTGATCGAATGAATCCCCGTAGACCAAAAAATCGTCCATAAAGACCTCGAGAAAGTTGCCCACCATATCGGCAAAAACTGCAAGCATACACCTCTGAAATGTGGTTGGGGCGTTGCAAAGCCCGAACGACATCCGTCTGAAGGCATATGTACCAAAAGGACAGGTGAACATGGTCTTCTCTTGATCTTCAGGAGCAATAGCAACTTGATTATATCCAGAGTATCCATCCAAGAAGCAGAAGTATTCCTTCGCAGTCAATCTTTCCAAAATCTGGTCGATGAAGGGTAAAGGAAAGTGGTCCTTCTTGGTGGCGAGGTTAAGTCTTCTGCAGTCCACGCACACTTGCCAAGAAGTGGGCACTCTGGTTGCGATCTCCTCTCCTTTGTCATTCTTCACAATGGTGATCCCTGATTTCTTTGGCACAACATGCAGAGGGCTCACCCATTTGCTGTTGAAGATGGGATAAATGAATCTCGCATCACACCATTTCTGAATCTCTTTCATAACAACCTCCCGCAGATTAGGATTTAATCTTCTCTACAGTTCTCGAGAGGGCCTGCAATCATCTTCCAGAAAAATGCGATGCAAGCACAGTGACGGATTGATCCCATGGAGATTCGAAGTTCGCCAGCCTATCACCTTGGAGTTGCGTTCAAGAACCTCCATCAGACGAGATTCTTGGTCTTCGGTCAGGTGTGCATTGATAATGACCGGATACATGTTCGGTTCTCCCACAAGGAAGGCATATTTCATGTTGGAGGGAAAGGGTTTCAATTCTGGTGGGGTTGGAGCTGCTTCAGCAGTGACTTCGGCTATTAATGCATGTGGCGATTCTTTCATCTGTTCGGTGTCTACCAACCTTTGTTCTGCCTCTTCACTTAGATTTTGACAGAATGACTTGATAATTTCCTTTTCATCGCAAGATTATTCAAAAATTTGCTCTTGGTTGTGAAGTTACATCACCCCCACGACAGTCTCATGCAGCGCGTCAGCAAACACCTCTTCCTGATCGATAAGGGGAAATTCGACTATGGTCTCCATTCCCTCCTCGGGGCAGAGGAGTTCATGGATCTCATTGTCATCCAAGAATAAGTTGGTATCTTGAATTTCTGCTATAAAGTCGCAGTCATCAGAATGCTCAATCACCCTTGCGCATGATGCAGATGTTCATTCAGCTGGTGCTCCCTCAGGCAGGGTCTCTACTCTAATTGTTTCGTTGCCAACGCCAAAAGTGATTTCTCCAGTCCCATAATTCACTACTACATTCGACGTCCGCAAGAATGGTCATCCAAGTATGATTGGGATGAGGAGCAATGGAGCAGGGACGTCCATATCTAGCACCACAAAATCGGCCGAGAACTTCTTTCCCTGAACCGTAACTATTACGTCCTCCAACAGGCCCCTAGGCCGCTTGACCGATTTGTCTGCAAATTGTAGAATCATCATTGTAGGCTTGAGCGGTCCTAACCTGAATTCGGTAAGCAGTGAGGCTGGCATCAGATTGACGGAAGACCCGTTGTCGATAAGTGTTCGTTCAAACTCCTGATTAAACATCTGACAACGCACAAGAGGTGCTCCCATATCTGGCTTTTTATCCAGGAGGTTGATGATGGCATTAACTGTGGCCATTGTGAGGATATGCTTTTCGGACTTACCACCTTTGCTTCTGGAGTTATGGGGGTGCGGCCTACGCTTGGTTGTACATGCCTCTTTCAATCCTTTCTTAACAGCCGGCATGTACTCGAGAGCTTTCATTAACGGCATGTTCAACACCAAATTCTGGATAATTTCTATAATGGCAGGATCATACAAAGTATTTTTCAAATTTTTCAGTTTTTTGTGTTTTTTCATTGCTTCTGGAAACGAAATATTAACAAAATCTTCACCAATTTCATTCAGAATAGTGTTCATATTGTTGTGTACAGGTAGATGGCAAAAAGGAATAGAATCATCTACAAGATGTGGACCAAAAACAACAGGCTCGGCATCAGGTGATGGCATTGGACTCGCTGCAGGTGCAAAATTCCTTCTGTCTGTGGCTGGCTCAGTGGCAGGTGCAGACATCTCCAATGTTGGCCTATCTCCACCGAGGTTGCTGCTATCTTTTTGTGTTTTGTTGTTTTCTTCATTTTTTGTGATTTTCTGGTCGATGGTGCTGCTCCCAAAATGTTTTGTGGCCCTGGCGTTGGCATGGATAACGATTCACTGTCAGATGCAAGATGTTTTTCCTTCGCAGTAACTGATGGCTGGAGTGTCCTATCGCTCCAGAGAGTAACATCATTAGATAAAAAACAATTCAATTTACCTGAATCGAGTTGGACACTGACGACTACATGCTCCTTGCGTCGGAAGTTGTTCGTATTTGCCTCGACTTGAGCAGGGATGGTTGTTTTCGTAGTTGTCAAGTCGTCAATCTCCTGGTTCATCTCAGCCATATTCTTCATCAATTGTTCAAGGCATGCCAGGGCTGGATTAATCGGTACAATCTCAGAAGAGTCCCCCTGCTGGGCCCTAGAGTTTGGTATGATGGCTGAGACTGCGACTGGTAACCCTGAGAGTATTGGTGAGGAGGAGGAGGGTTAGAGGAATATTGTGAGTTCTGGTGATATGTAGCATCGGTTGCTGATGATATCCTTGTCCGCAGTACCCGGACTGCTAAGGACCATGCTGGTAATTCTGCCTCAATGTATTTCCATGAGACGGAGGCTGGTACTGATATGAGGGCTGGAATGGTCTCCCACCATGTTGCTGCTGGTGATAGGGCATGTTTCCCATGTTCTGACCCTGAGAATGTCCCTGAGGACGGGTCAACTGCGCTTCATTATTCCATACACCGTTGATTTCTTGGATCATTGGCAGGGGTGGAGAGAACTGCTCGGGATAGACTGGCTGGGGCTCTTGTTGATACACAACCATTTGTGTCTGTGACTGCGGGGGCTGCTCCAGAAACTGCACGTAATCCACGTGTTGTATAGGTTGGGCCTGCGGTGGCGTCGACTGAGGGTTCTGATATAGCATTGGCTCCTTCTTCTCAGCGATCGGCTCAGCAGTAGTAGACACATCATTACACATATTGGCATTCAAAGCGCGGACAAGCTGCTCCAGCTGCTGGGAAATCACATCGAGCTTTTCCAAGCCCTGGGTCCTCTTCTCAATGACTGATAATTTCTCGAGGTCCTGCGACCTCTTCTCAATGATATCCACCTTAGACAGGTGGCTCCCAATGATGCTCAAGTTGGAGCTCTCATCCTTGTCTTTTGTGTCAGATGCCATGTTCACTGGCTTGCTGACGATAGTTGACACCTTCATGTAGATTTGGGACGAGGATTGAGCGGCTTCTCCTTCAGCCATTTTCTCGAAGAGGTTCCATACCACATCCTCATCCTTGTTGAAATGCGAACCACCACAAGCGGCATCTACGAGCTTTTGGCTTTCAAGTGTAAGCCCACCAAAGAAGTGTTGCACAAGACTGGTCTTTGGGATTTCGTGGTGGGGACACTTCTCCTGAAGATCCTTGAATCTCTCCCACGCTTCATGGATAGTCTCTGGGGCTGCTGGCAAAAACTAGAGATACGGGCACGCATCTGGTTCAGACGACTGAGAGGATAGAACTTATGGAGAAATGCGGACTTCAGCTCATCCCAGATCGTGACTACCTTCCCTAAATGGTCGACCCAATAAAGAGCCTTATCTTGAAGGCTGAAGGGAAAGGTTGCCATCTTGACTACCCCCAAAGGGGTTCCAGGGTAGTGAGTGGTAGTGCGAATGCGGCCAAATTTCTTGAGGAAGATGTAAGGTTCCTCAGTGGTGTTCCCATGAAAAGTCGGGAGCAGAGACAAAAACTGCGGCTTCAGCTCGAAGTGGGCGTGGATTCGTGGAATTTGGATCCACTCAGTGATGCGACCCACTCTGGGATTGTATGTTTCCTTCAGTGTTGGCTTTGGCTGCGGTGGGTCTGCATCCGCTCTATCATACTCGGGACCTTGCACTGAAAACCCATATTCATCTGGCTGGAACTCCTGCTCTGGCTCATCCTCTCGTCGATCATCTCTTGCATCGGCCCTCCTCCTCAGGTCATTCAGCATATCTTGGAAGGCGGTCTGGGCCAGGGCTTGGTTTGTCAACTACTGCTAGATGGCTTGGATGGAAGCCAGCAATTGACTGTTAACTTCGTTCTGTGTAGTGTACTGCCCTTCCCCCTGATCGGCTTCAGCTTCCGGTTGGGGTTGCGGTCCCTTTTCTCTTCCACCTGCCATCTTAGATTCTGTTTGACTCATTGACTCAGGATCGGGCTCTAGGTCTGCACATGGAAGAATGCCCCGATCAGTCTGAATTGCAGCACCATATGTAGAGAAAAATTCTGTGTTAAGGTCAACACAGAACTTCGTTAAGGATGGCGATGTGTAAGGAGTGAAATCAATGTCCATCCAAAACGGGCAGAGTTCGGGACAAGAGTGATCCCGGTTTATTGAAGAAGATGGGGAGTCTGGAGATCGGTTCACAGAGGTTGAACTGGGTTCTCGAGAATCACCCCGAATTATTAGAGAAGGCGAGCGGATGGAACCAATGTGGGTGTCGACAGGGTCTCGATTGAACTGTCCATTCGTCGCCATCTCGAAGGTCAAGCGGAAGATCGATGTGGATGAAAGATACGAGGATCAACAAGAAACAAATGGAGTGTAAAACAGCAGAAGGCTCACAATGAGCGAGGGTCAAATGGAAGGAGAGCAAAAATGGCGCAAAGGCACGATGTTTTTTATCTTGACCTTAACTCGACTAATCAATCAAACCCAAAGCAATGGATTCACCAACTCGACCCGTGAAGCCGTGAAGGTTCGGCAATTATCTTTGTGAGTTTTAGATTTGTTTTTCAGGCAATTATCTTTTAACGAGTCCTTAGAGCGCTACGCCTATAGGAGAGAGAGTACTGCCAGAAAAGTATCCCGTACTTATCCTCCTCCTGTGTAACCTCTAGTCTGCACTTTTTAAGGTCCTTGTAACTCTTCCTGGATCCCTACTCAACCAAAGAAAATAGAGAGAGGAAGCCAATAGGTGAAACCGATATTTCGGAACTGGCTCGCAACATAATCACCCGTGAGCGTGCAAGAACCTACTCAGACGCAAGACGATGAGACAGACACCCCCGTGAAGGCGTGGCCTATGCTCGATACTTCGGACAAGGTCAGTGCTCTACACAATAGAGAGTCATTATTGTCGACCAAGCCCTACTCGTCCACGTGCGATAGAAACGCCAATACTTTGGAAATGCAGGCGATACACAAGGCAGCCACAGACTGGGTTTTGGGCTCTATTCCTTACGGCGTCGCTCACCTCACTTGGAAGGAGACCTTCCCATTCAACCTGAAAATAAATGAGGGCTTTGCTCACCCCAAGGCAATGAGTCCAATTAATTAATTTTATTAAGGTCAAGTATTTTTAGCAATCCCTTTTTTAAATTTTTTTGTGTTATCACTTGTTTTGAGTCAATTCAATACAAGCGCCTAATGTTTTTGTCTTTTCTTTGATTCCTATTGATCCAAAAATAGAGGGAGAAGATCGACAAAGCAATGCAAGGCGACACTAAGATGGAAATCTCACCTTAGTGCCTAAATGATGAATGCCCAATTAGAAGACTTACAGTGCTTCCCAGCTCTCTCCATGCGGGATGCAAAACAAGAATTTATAAACCTATACTATATGCTGATATGCACACGGAAATCGTCCTAAGCAGGAAATTGCTAGCATGAAGAACCAAATGCTAAAACATACAAAGCGAAACCTAGTAGTCCGGTCTTGGGGGCTGATCGGTGTCTACCATAATGGATCCTGCACGTGTTGTATACGACCCCTCCCGGCATGGTGGTTTCGACTTAGATGTGTTAATAATTAATTATTTCTAAGTCCAAATGATAAGACTATAGGTGCATGAAATGGTTGTTAGGTGTTTGGCCTTAGACTACACGATCAAGCAATCCTAAAAACTGAGGGCTCATTCCACAAAAGTAAGAAAAAGAAAACAAAACTGGAAAATGACAAGCGGTAAAAACGTGTCAAAACTGCGGTGCGCCCCCAAGTGAATAAACACTTGGAAATTGGGTCCGAGTATCCAAAGTCCAGGGTACTTGTATTATTACAATTAAATCAAATGTCTCTCTCTCACAAAAAGACTAAAAAACTAACTATCCTCTCTCTCTCTCTCTCTCAAGTTCTCCTGCTCTCTCCTGCCGGCTAGGATAGAATAGCCGGCTCCGCCTCCCAAGGCTGCTCAGGATCCCCTAGGCGATCCTCTTCGGTCAGTGGTCCCTCGCAAGAAAACAAGAAAGGGATGTCAGACAGTTCAACACAAATTATATAATAGAAGCAGATAATCAAAAATGGCTAAGCAGATAAAAAGACACAAGTCTACTCTACAAGCCGATGCTCCCCGGCAACAACACCATTTGAAAAAGAGAAGACGAGAGCCGCTAAATAATGGTCTGACAAATCAGACTCACTTTCGTTGAGGCGACTACTCAAGCCTTCACGTTGATCAACAATTAACCCACACAATTAATTAAGCAATCAAGAGACAGGATCAAAATTTGTTATACCCTACTAAGAATGTATAGTGGCAAGCAAGCAGGGGTCGAACACAGGAAATAAGGGTGTAGAGCTAGCTAACAGAAGTAGCACACAAGGTGCAGTAACCACTTAGCCAAATTAGCAAATTTTCGTGGGATTTTGATTTTTAAATATATTTTTTTATTTGATTTTTGACTTTGTATTTTTATATTTGGATTTTTAATTTTCTGATTTTATATTTTTCTTTCAATATTTTATTTTTTTTTATTTTCTTTTTAGAATAAGATATAATATATAAGATATATGTAGATATACTAGAGATAAGAGAGAGATATGAATAGGTAAAAATGCTCAAAATACAGGAAATAAAATGTTTTTGGTCTTTTTATAATTTTATGAAGTTTTGTGATTTTTAGAAGTTTTTCTGAATGTTTTTTGATATTTTTTAATATTCAAAACACTAGAAAATAGTGAACTGAGCTACTGGCTGAAATTAAAGTGAGGATTAAAAATAGCAAATAATATCAAAAATTCCTCAAATTAAATTTAATTCACAGGGATTAAATCAAAGTAAACACAGAAACTGAGTTTGTATTTTTAGGATTTTTCAAGAATATTTTAGATTTTTAGGAAGATTTTTAGAGTTTCATAATTTTTAGGAGTTTTCTTTTATATTTTTTAGTGATTTTTGGATTGAAATTAAAATACTCTAAAATAAGCAAAATATATTTTTTGGGAATTTTCTGAGATGTTATTATAATTTTTATGGGTATTTTAATGTAAACAGTAGTAAAAATGCATGTTTTTGAATTTTTATAAATATGAAAATGCGATAATTATGCAAAATAAAAATATGGCAAGGAAGAGCAATCACACAGGAGCTTAACTTGATTTTTTGATGTTTTTTAGCAATTTATAGATGCATGCAATAAATAGATACAACAACAAGAAATTATACTATTGGCAGGGGCATAAATGTAAATACACAGAAAGTCAGGGGATTGGTTGCAATTTTACCCAAAAAATCATGCGCAAAGCACGTGTTCTGCTGTTCACAGGGGTATAAGTGCAAATACAAAAACTGGCAGGGCAGAAGTGCAAATAACCCACAAATATATTTAAATCACCACGCACAGGGGTATAAATGCAAATACGGAAAAGTTCAAGGTTCTTTGTGCAAAATGCCCAAAATCACGTGCTATGTCACGTGAGGTGACGTGGCCGAGGACTAAAGTGTAAATCCAAGAAAAATCAGGGGCCTAAGTTTAAATATTACAAAAGTTAAACAACTGCTTGGGAAAGTTTCTAGATTGAATAATAAATACGCAAAATAGGCGGGGCTAATTTGCAAAATGCCCACCTTAGGCGCAATCGAACGGCTCAGTGCCTTTCACTTAAACACGTGGCGTGACGAGGGCGCGCAATACCCCTTCGCAGCGGACGGCGAAGAATGGAAGCTCTGATGTGATCTGACGGCCGCTGCTCTAGATCATCCAACAGCTATGGGTGAATCTGGTGCTCGCTCTTGATCGGACGGTCGTGGAAGGCGTTGGAAGAACTTCTCCTGGAGGTCACTTCGAGCAACGATGGTGGCCGACACACGGCCTCTCCCTCCCCAGGAGTAAGGGCAAAAGACTCCTGGGGTTGCTCCGCGTCGAATGAGGGTCTCAGCCAGAGCTGAGATGGCGAGACTTGGCCGGACAGCGGAGGTAACCTGGGACGTGCTTCCCTGGGTAGTCAAGGTTCACATGAGCCTCCTTTTGGTCTCTTTCCTGCAGCATTAAAAGCACAGCAAAAAGGCGAATCTTGGGGTGGCGTTTTGAGGGAGAATGGAAGCGGTTTGTGGCTCGGGCGTGGAGCTCCGGCGTACGGCGGAGATGGGAGCTTGGGTGGTTTGATCTGAGCAAGATCGAGGTGAATGAAGGGGTGGAACGGAGCGACGGAGCGATGAGGAAGAAGATGGAGGTGAAAGGAGCGGGCTTCGTGCAGTGGCGTGATCGGAAAGCGGAGGCGGAGCGGAGCCCCGTCGTGGATTCGAGAAAAGATTCCCAGCGATCGACGAATAGGGAAGCGACTCTACTGCTGGGCTATGCTTCTCTAGGTCTAAACTACAAGAAAGTACAAAAAGAAAGGGGGAAGGCTCACCAGAGGCGAAGGTCAGACCTTGAGGCGGAGCTCCGACGAGGGAATGGATCAGCCTCGATTCGACACCAAAGGGCTCGATCTCGGGCTCTATGTGTTCCTGCTGTCACCAGGAGCACGAAGAACTCAAGAGCAGGTGCTGAGGATGGAGGAAGAGGGATCAGAATCCAATTGAAGGTCAAAGGGGCTTTTGAAGAAGTGGCGAATAGGCTCCGAAGATTGAGACGGATGAAGCGAATCGCGATTCCAATCCTCGATATTTCATCTGGGTGTGAATCACCGTTCATCGAGGACAAAAAGGTGTGAAGACTTCGACATCAAAGGATGCAAGACGAAGCCTCGAAAAATCCGCAAAAGCAGACAAAAATGAGTTCTGATGAAGTGGCAGAGGGGTGGTCAGACAGTTGACCCGCGGTCAACTGTCCCAACCACCTGGTTGGTCCACGTGGACAAACCAGGAAAAACCTTTCAGAAATTTTTTGAGAAATCAATTAAAAATAGTAGATGAATTTATTAAATTTTGGTTATAAAATAAAAAATGTTTATTATTTTGTAAAGTATTTAATTCTGATTTTTATTTGTTTTTATGAGGTAAAAAATTACAGGTTGCCTTTTATAGACTTAATATGGGTATACAAATCTATATATTTTAATATTTTATTTTTATTTTATGTATTTAATTTATTTATTTTGTTTTATTATTTTATATATTATAAAGTATTTTTATACACTTAAATATATTTTTATTTTATTTTTCTGATGTATTTTATACACTTAATAAAATATAAGTAGTAATTATATAGGTTTGTTTATAGGTATTATACCTAGGTATTGTATATAAATATTTTATTTTTGTGTTTTATTTGTGTTTTATTCCTATTTTAATGTACACATATATTATCAATAATATCTACAAAATTATAAAAATATAACATTATAAAAATAAATAATAATAAATAAAATGAATATTTTAATCAGTACAAGTATGCAAGTAGGGTCCAAAACTCAACTTTCAAACCGTAACTCCGAAGAATACGAAACCACCTCCATTGAATAGCTTATTTTAACTTATATACAATTAAAGGTGAGTTTGTACATTTCGAGTTTTTATTTGAGAGATACAGGTCTGGGAAGTTGGGATTCTGGAATTTTATTCAGACAATAACTTTTTATCTGTATATTATTTTTGTGTGAAATCAATTTTTTATTTTTATTTATTTAATTATCTACAACTTTCATGTACAAAGCTTCTTTTTTTGAGGTATAAAAAGTGGAACCAAAAATAGGTCCCAAGTATAAAAAATGGGTTAAATAAAAGGGATTTTTATTGTATTTTGGCCCTTATCTCCCCTACTTGATTCCTTATCGACCTAGTCATCGAGATGCCTAGGTCTCGGGGTTTCGGGTCATAAAATATTTACAATATTTTATTCTTTTTCTATTCTTTCCTTTATTCTATAATTTTAGCTTTAAAAACCGCATTTTATACAATATTTACATAATGATGCATGAATGTTACAATTCCTAAATTAAGTCTATTTACACGCATTTACTAGGGTTTTCAAGGCCAAAATGATAGATTAAAGATGATGAAACGTAGATTCATCACGCAACCACCGTTTTCGTCGCCTTGACTCCACCGCTCATCCGTATGTCGATTGAGGGATCGACGCCCGCCTATCTTGACAGCCTCATAGAACAACCTGACAAGCCACTCCACTTCCGGCTCAAGTCCCTTGTGTGGAACCCTTACCTAGTCGCATTCTCCATCGGTCATGCCTACTCCTTCCGTCTGTTACCTCAGTCAACCCACTGCTCATTCGGCTTTGTCGTTGTCGATGACCGAGGCCTTCACCTTGATCTTCGCCTCGATCGATAAGCCCCCAGCTTCAAGTTCCATGGTGACTGCCCCAAGCATCCCCCTCATCACGTGTCGCACATGGGGGTGGGAGAAATTGCATCAAACCCCCCGCAAATCCAGAATGTAGAAAAGATGCCCTAGCCTTCCTGGAGGCGTGTGCCCCTTGAAAAAATTTCATTCGACCCCCTCCAATTTCTTGCACATAATAAAGAATCCCATACCAGCCAAGGCATGTGCGTGGCACGTGCTTCCTTGGAGAAACTACATAAAAGACCTCGAAGTTCATGATATTTTTTGTCCAATCAGCTATTTATCTTATTATTAATTTTATTTTATTATGTATTGCATTCAAACCCATGCATTGGAGTCTTATTTTGGGTGTCAATTTATTAAAAAAATTTAAATTTCAAAAATAGCACATTATAGAATAATTAATGCTCTATCATTGTAGATTATTGTTTGAGTTTTTGAGTTATGATTTATTTAATATAATTAATTTTGTAGAAAATTGAGTATTTTTCCCACTATGTCATCTAAAATTCATATTAAATTGATTATTGCTAAAAAATTTCCAAAAATTGAGAGTGTGAGTTTTACATTGTGCCCAAAAATCATGTCATTTGCACGTATATAGAGGACATAATAAATTAAATAGGGACTTGAGTAATTAATTTTTAATTGGTTGTAGACCCATTATTTTTTTAATATAACATTTTTCATGGATACCTCTTACATAGATCTATTTAGTATGATTTTATTTCTGATAAATAATTAGGCTTGGTATTTATTAAAAATATTTTACGATATATCATCTAGCATATATTTTTAATTCATAATAAAATAATTTTGCATCTAAAACAATCCAAAAAAAATACAATGCATTAATATCATCATCTTTCACTTTTTATCAAGTTTTAGAATTTTTTGATATCATTTGGTTTAAATTTACATTTTAGCCCTTAAACTTGCCTGAAATTGCATGTCATCATTAATTGCATAAAAAATTATAAAAAGTGCCTCTCTGAAAACTAGCATCTAGATTGAATAATAATAGACCTGAGGAGAAGTAGCCTCCCAGAGTTTGACCTTAAGATTATCTAAGTAAAAAAACCTAACCTCTCGCTTTAATTACAAGATTAATTAAATGGTCCTTCTGATTAATCCTAAGTTCTTGACTACATAATAAAAACGATAAAGTAATCAGGGTATTTCAGGGATTTTCACCTTGACTCAGTTCAGGTCGAGTTGATTAGTTAGGTTTTATTATCTTTTCATTCCAGCATCCTACTCATGATTTAATTTCCCGCAATTAGATTTTAAATTAGTGTAATTTTAGGAATCTTTGTTGGTAAGAGCTCTGAGCTTTGGCCTGAATTCATCGTCCTCCCACTTGTTATCCGACCCACTCCACCCCATTGTTGTTCCTTTTCATCTTCAGTATTTTCTGCCCATCATATGACCCCAATCTTGCACGAATTAGAGAGATCAGAGCTCCCTCCATCACCGTCCGTTGGAGCTCATCAACCCCTATCATCCACCTTGCTTCCAGTTTCAATAGAGGGCCGCGAGCGACCTCTTCATCTCTTTCTTTCATTTTATGCAGGTATAGGAGGTGTAGTAACACTTGGAGCGAGGTTGAAAGCTCATCTCAGAGCTCCGGGTCCTCTTATGCTCCAGGCCCCTTCTGATAGGGCCCAGACCCTTTCGATGCATCATGTAGAGGCGGAGAGGCTCTAGGAATGTGTTGAACCCATCAGTAGGAAGGAGGAGGCTAGAACACGAAGATAAAGCGGATCTAAGCTTGCTCAGGCCCATGTTCTTAAGTGTTCTTTGAGGTGGCCCCAGAATCGTTTGATCATCAACCCATCTCTGGTTCTAATCTCCATTGTCGAAGCGAGCCTAAGTGACATGCCTTCCTTGTCACGCGATCAAGTCAAATGACCTGACGTGGTACAAGGAGAGCCACCCGATGAAGGGTTATTTAGTGGGTAAATATTTAAACAACCCTCACTCCTTTTTGTATTTCAAAAGTAGTCATGTAAATATTTTATATAGCATAAAATTTCATGTAATATTTTCAAGTAACACCCTCCTTTTATTGAATAGTGTATACGTATCCCTTACTAAGTCACCCCACGTGCCAGCGCATGTAAGGGACCTGGCAATTTGGCACACTAACTTCTCTAGGTTTGTTTATTTATATTTTATCCAAAAATTTGTAATATAAATGTAAAACTTTTGGGTATTTTACATGCAGAACTTGGCTTTTATTTTTAATGCAAAAATACCCATGCAGGCATTATTTTTTATTCTTGCGTTTCTATTTTTATAAAATGCTTATGTGTCTAAAAATTATAGGAAAATATTATATATGTATGATATTATGATGATGCATGTCATGCTTTTTGTTTAGCCATTTAAAGTATTTTTTCCATTTATTAAAAATGGATAGGAGCTAAATATTCATGGTTTATTGATTAAAATACAAAATAATTACAAAATAAACTTTAAAATGTCCAAAAAATTATATAGTATATATTACTGAATATTATAACTCTAGAACAAAAATCACAAAAATATAAAAGAAAAACACTAAAAATAGTAAACCCATAAAAATCTTATGAAAATCAATAAAAATTCCTTAAAATCCAAAAAAAGTTTTATGTTCTATATTTTTATTTATATATACCAGTATATATTAGAAATAGTTTTGAGAATTTTTGAACTTACTATCTATTTTTAATAACCAAAACAATTTGGCATGTTTATATAACTCATTATTTTTGTATATTTAATACATTAAAAATACCTAAAAATTAGAAAAAATTATATAAAAATCACAAAATAGAGGGAAATATTAAAAATATAAATAAATTTATTTTCTGAATTTTGACTATATTTATATTTAAAATTATAAAACCATGTATATTATTTATACCTTATATTACTTATATACTTTATATTATTGTTATTAATTATATATACTTAATATATATTTAAAACCTTTAAAATAATAATAAGTGTTCTTGTATGTATTTTCTTATATTTATTTATACTATTTATGATATATCCTTATGTATTATTTATAATACCCGGATTGATATTATTATATATAGATATATATATCATATCTTAAAATAAAAAGAAACTAAAAAATTGCTAATTTAAAAATAAAATAAAAAGTTAAAAAGTAAAAAAATAATATATATATAAACAAATTAAAAATCCATAAAAATTTAATATAACTAAAAACCCACAAAAATCAGAAAATAGCTAAAAAAATACAAATATTATTGTTTATTTTTAATAATTAGTGATAATTATACCTATCTAGTTTGCTCTCAGTTGTTTGACCCCTACACTTTTTGTTATACACATCTTATGTAGGGTATGATAAATTTCACCCAGCATTATTCGTTGTTGATTTATATATCGTGGGTTGATTGTTGATCTATTTGAGTGAGTTAGGTACCTGGTACCGTGAGAACAATCGCTATAATGATTGTCGAATCCTACTTGTCGGATAGCACATGCCCTCTAAGACCTGGTGTTAGGTTCCTCATCTCCCTTGATTATCACTCACTCCTTTTTTATTTTGCAGCCCTTTATACTTAGCATACGCTAGTATAGGGGAGGTGAGTTGCATTAGTGTACATACTATGTATTGAATGGTTTATATTGTATTGTACTTTCTATAATATTCACTTTATATGGGGTGTGGGTATTTTTTTGTAAAACTTGTAGAATTTGTAAAATGCATCCAATATATGAAATACCTGTAAATATGTATAATCCTTTAAAAAAAGTGCATCTAATGCATATGCACGTCATTTAGTGTACCATGCATATGCATCGGTGAAACGATATTGGGATCTAAATCGAGTCATGAGTAAAAATCAAGAGTGATCTTGACTTGGTCTTAATCTATTAATCCTTAGAGGAACTTCACCATTAAGTAGGATTTTAGATTCAGGTCTTGGATTTAAATCTTCGAGTTCCAGATGACAATGTTCAAACCTTGACTCGGTGTCTAAATTGATTGCATCATTCTGAGTACAACTCTTGAATGGAGAATTAATCTATACTCTTGCACTATACATTTATATCAACTTATAAGGGGTATCGGAAGACTGTGTGGGCTTATTTTTATGGTAGCGTGGACATCTAAAGATCGGAGTACATATTGAAATAAAGCTTCGGATGAGAAATGGTATGCTAGTGTAATTTTTCTAAGACCTTAAAACATGGGCGAAAAAAAGATTCTATATCCATCGGGCACAAGAAGATTAGTTCAGTGCAATAACAATTCGTACCAAAAGAAGTTGATTCCCAAATACATTATTGACCACAATGGTCCAGGCTTAAGATAGATTGCATATCTTGGTGGAGACTTGGCTGCTCAAGCTTCACATGAGATGGGACAACACTGGTCACACACCAATTCTTTTCTCACTCTTATAGACTTCTCCTTCCATATTTGTTGTGAACTAGCATATACTTAAACTCAGAAGGAAATACCTGACTCCCCGAGGAAGAGTTATGGGAGGAAAGGTTTGCACAGTAGTCCGACATTTTGAATGGGGAGAGTTAACACCCTTCACACACAAGTGACAGTTGTTCAAAGTTCATGGGCTATGTTTGGGGAGGAGGTGATCTAAGATGACTTCTTAGTTGAACATGTACAATGGTGTGTAGAGTTATGTCAAACTATTAATCCAAAGTTCGGGTCGAGCTCCGTATTCACAATTTGTTCATGATCTTGGTATGAAACCCGATCTCATTTCACATATCATTCTGTTGTTGCTCAGGGATGAGCAAGGTTTAAGTATGAGGGATTGATGAATTTGTGTTTCATCACATTAATTAGCTAAAAATAAAGCTTCATCCTCCAGTAATTAGGTGCATTAATATATTTATATCTCATAATTAACATTCATGCACTTGTAAAAAAAATTGCATAAATTAGCATTTCATTCAGCATTCATATTAATTTATAAATTTCACACAACTTCACCTACAACAACAACAAAGCCTTTTCCCACAATTAAGTAGGGTTGGCTACATGGATTCTTCGCATCCATTCAGATCTATCTTGGGCCAATCCCGGGCTTATATCCACATAACTAAGATCCCTTCGTATGGTCTCTTTCCAACACTTCTTGGGCCATCCTCGCCCTCTCTTAGCCAGCTCAACATCCCAACACTCGCTTCTCCTAACTAGTGCATCAGCTGATCTTCTTTGCAAATGTTTAAACCATCTTAAGCAATTTTCACACAACTTCACCTATATTAATTAATTTATTCGAAATCCAATTGGCATAAAACTAATTCCATTATGTATATAACATTAACATTAATCAATAAAAATCCTAAAAATATACTAACTTGTACATACTTGAAGAAACTAAACCCTAATTCCAGTATAAAAAACTGTAAATTTTGATATCTCTCATACAAACTGCAGATTCACTCTACTCACTTTTGAATTAATGTGTCCAATTAGATACAAATCAGGATCAAATTCAAAAGAATCGGAGTTCATTTGTGAAATATGGATTTTGGGACCTAATTGTATGTTGTATATATTTTCTAATTTTTGAGCTACCATTTCATGTACACATTTGACTCCTTTGATTTATTTCCTTTTATATCTTTATTTTATTTCATGATCTAATTAAATACATAAAAGTAAAAATTTAAAAAGTCATAAAAGGCAATGAAAAAGACAATTTCTAGCTTGAGTGCCTTGACTTAATTCATATGTATAGAATTCACTTCCCTAATTCATTCTGACTTTTATTAACTCGTAAAAAATACAAAAAGATACATTTGAGTCCATTAGATTATTTTGCATGTTCGATTTTTTATTCATTTATTTATCTATATAAAATAAAAATAAAAGTACAAAAAATAAATATTGTTATTTATATACAAAAAATATCACTCAAAAATGCATATTTTGCACAGTTGAATCCATTTGCATTTGAGTCCTTCATGACCACTGTATGGTATGTTTAGATCTACATTTTTATTTTGATCATTTTTCATTTGAGGTCATTTGTTATTTTATATTTAATTTTCTTTATTTACTTGCATTACAATCAAACCTTCTTGTCGATCCCCATGTGTCAACCAATGATTGGGCAACCTAAGCACGTGGTCAGATGCCACTAACCCTTGGTCAACCCTACATTGTCCTTTAGCACCTCACTTCCTGGTCGTTGGATCTATCTTGATCCAATGGCCCCCAACTTCCCCCATATTTTCATCCCCCCTCACATGAGACTCTTGTGCCTCCCACCCGTTGTTGGATCGATTGCAATCCAACTATTATTGCACTCTATCCTTCCTCCTCTCGCCACCGCTATGCTCAACCTCCCCTTGTGATCCACCGATACCTATGCTCTGTCCGACTCCCTCCTATCTTTGACTACCTTCTCTTAGTCGATCAACCTTCATACCTCCATCACCCACCTCCTTTGACCCAACAGACCTATTATCCAAAAAACCCGAAACTGATCAAAACCCTATCCTGAACGAACCACCTCCAACAGACTCAACGTTGTTCGACCTCCTCTTTCATCGCCAATCTCCTAATCCCCTAATTTTCTCCATCTCCTAGTTAACCAAAATTGACATAGCTACATAGAACGAACCCAATCCATCTCTGATCAAATCGTGCAAAATCACCCAACATCATCCTCTCCATTACCTCGCCTTTGCTTGCAGTCAACCCAAACCTGTATCATCTCACACATCTCACAATCTCCCTTCTCTCTATAAAACCTAAGCATCATCTCTGAATGATCTTATTCGCAGCCTATTATCTTCTTCACACGAACGAGAGAGAGAGAGAGAGAGAGTCGAGATCCGGGGTGATGACAGCAGCCCAGATCTTAGTTAAAATCCCCTCCATCAGCATGATCTAGAGGAATCTCCATCCCTCTATGGATGATCATACCTTTAAAAGATCCTCCCTTTAAAAAGTAGTAGAGCTTCATGTTGGTCCCATTGCAATGGTTGAGGCGATCACCAAAGAGGACCCTCACTCCACTTCTACACGATACATCCCTCCCCATATCTTCGTCTTCTTCATTTTCCTCGGGTAGCACCTCTGAAAGTTCTCTTTATCGTTCTTCATTGTTAACCCCTTCGATCGCTGATCATCTCCCTGCATTCTTTATCCCTCTGCCTTCCCGTCTATCTCTCCATAGTCTCTTCATCGCCATCGCTCCTACCCTCTACAATCGACAAAGCACATTCATCATCCATCTTCATATTCTTAGC
Organism: Ottelia alismoides; assembly: GCA_037367405.1. Lineage (NCBI taxonomy): Eukaryota > Viridiplantae > Streptophyta > Magnoliopsida > Alismatales > Hydrocharitaceae > Ottelia > Ottelia alismoides. Next base: position 256,838 of record JAZKJV010006930.1, read on the forward strand.
ATTGAGTTTTTGGTTCACCGTACAGCTTCGAGCAAGCCCTTGACTTGCAGGCACAATAAAGTGCAGCATCGAGGCCCCTCTTCTACACTTGCATGTACTCACAAGGGTACGAGCATCAACAAGGCGAGGTCATGTGTCAACCTCTCGTGTGTTGACAAAAACATTTAAGCAGACTCCTCAACCGAACTCCACCATCGAAAAGAATCAGAGTCTTGAGGAAGGTCATCGAAGGAGGAGCCTTGCCTCAACCTACAGCTACCCTAGGATCAAGTGGATTATCTCTAAATCAGAGCCGTCAATGCGCACCCCTCTCGCAACCCTTAGATCAATCCAATCAACCGCATCAGAGCGATCATATTAACCACTCGATCCTCCTAGCCACGGATGGATTCGCAGCACATAAAACTAGACACATGGAGGCTCAGACCCATGTCTCCAACTGAAGTAGGAACTGCATCACATGAGCCAACTCACGTGTCATGGAAATTTTACACATGCACCTTGCAATTCCGGCAAACCACAAAGAGATCCTATCATGTGCCTAACGAACGTAATAGGGATATTTTGTACAGTGTGTCCCCCTATCTTCAGGAAATTTCATACACACACTCATTGTTGGACAAATTACATAGAAACCCTTCAAAGTTTACAAAATTGCATCTAGACCCTATGAAGGTCTAAATTGCAATATTTTTTATTTATTTTCTATTGAGGGGAAAAATAGGATGCTTTATTAGAGGCCCAAGGGTTCTCTTATATGGTAGAAGAACCTATTGGGTAGTTACATATAGGTGACAAAGAAATAAAAATATAACAATAGTTGAGATAGTTAATATCTCAACAATCCCCCTCAAGTTGGAGCGTAGATATCAATAAGACTCGGCTTGGAACAACATCTCTGATAAGGTCCTCTCGCTAGGGCCTTTGTAAGTACATATGTTGTCTAGTCTCATGCTCTAACATGCGTAGTAGTGATGATACCCTTTTGTATCATGTCACGAGTGTAGTGACAATCCACTTCTATGTGATTTGTCCTCTCATGAAAGGTTGGATTGTTTGCAATGAAGATAGCTACTTGATTAGCACATTGGAGGTGCATGGGAAGGGGTACTTCTATAGTCAGGTCAGTAAGAATGGATATGACCCATATCATCTTCTTATTAGCTTGTGCCATGGCCCTGTATTCCGATTTAGCACCCGATCTGGCAACCACATTTTGCTTCTTACTCATCCATGAAATAAGAGAATTCCCTATGAACACAGCAAAGTCTGATGTAGACTTTCTGTCCTTTGGACACCCAACATAATCTGCATCTGAGCATGTTGTAATTGAGAGAGATGTGCCTCTGTTAAAAAGGAGTCCAATACCAGGTGAAGTCTTCAAGTATCTCAGAATCATATGGATTGCATACATATGTGCCTATCTTGGTTGCTTCATAAACTGACTCACTTTGCTAACGGAAAATGATATGCTGGGCCTAGTAATATTTACATAAAGTAGTTTTCCAACAAGCTCTCTATACCTCCTCTTGTCGACTTCCTTAGTATATTATCATAAAACTTCATGCTTGGGTCAAGTAGAGTAGTGGCATGTCTGCAATCTGTCATGCATGTCTCTGTTCCTCTAGGTCATCACAAGACCCCGTTGGTTCCTGGCAAACTCTAGTCCAAGGAAGTAACGTAATTGTCTAAGGTCCTTGGTCACAAAATGCTGATCTAGGAAGTCCTTAGCACTCTAAATGCGCTGCTCATCATCCCCTGTAATAATAATGTCATCAACATACAAAAGAATGATTGTAGTTACTCTCTGGGTCTTTTGTATGAACAAGGAGTGATCAGCCATTGATCTCACAAACCTCTGCTGCTCTATCAAGTCTGAGATCTTTTGGAACCATGCTCTTGGACTCTGCTTGAGGCCATAGATAGCCTTGTATAACATGCAAACCTTCTGATACTCCCCCTCAGCAGCAAACCTAGGCGGTTGCTACATGTATACCTCCTCTTGTACATCACCATATAGGAATGCATTCTTCACATCAAGCTAATAAAGGGGCCAATCTCATATCACAGCAACAGCAAGGAGAATACGTAGAGTAGAATGACTGGCAACTAGGGAGAAAGTATTCTAATAGTCTATCCTATATGTTTGGGTGAATCCTTGTGCCACAAGTCTCGCTTATAGCGATCCATGCTTCCATACGCACGGTGTTTCACTGTGTACACCCATTTCATCCCACAACAGATGTATCAACAGGAGCAGAAACAAGACCCCACGTACCACGTGATTATAGAGCAGTCATCTCCTCCTCCATGGATAACCTCCACAGTCTGTCTTTGAGAGCCTCCTGATATGTCTGTGGTATCCGTAATGATGCTAGTGCCAAAGTAAATCTCTTGAAATCCTCTGACAACCTTATCAAAGAAACATGGGCTACAAGTGGATAAGTAGCACATGCTCATTTCTATTTTCTAGATCAATTGATACGTCAAGATCATCTACCAAATTCAGGGCATGTAAATTTTCCTCTTAAGAGGGCATCTTCTCATCCTATCTCGAATCATGTTGCATAGTCAACTCAATAGTGCCATCAGTAGAAACAATATGCTCATTACATACCTGAGGTATGTTGGATGATGGGCAAGGCCAGTGAGCATGGAGAACAGAGCGAGATCTGCGAGGAAAAACATGAGGCAAAAACTGAACCAAAGGAGGAGGTGGAGGAAATGGTGGAGGTGGTGGAAGAGGAGTAAGTGAAGGACCAACTGTAAGAGGTGGTGGCATGTATATCTCATCATGAGAGTCAAATGGAGAAAGTCTATCACCTATAGGAGAGAAATACATGACAGACTCAAAGAAAGAAAGGTCAGTACTAACAAAATATTTCTGCCTTAGAGGATCAAAGAAGTGATAGCCTTTTGGGTATGAGAGTAGCCTACAAACACGTACTTGACAACTCTAGGAGAGAACTTTTCATGTCCTAGGGAGACATCATGAACGTAGGCAACAAAGCCAAATACATGAGGTATAAGAGAGAAAAGATCCTTCTCAGGAAATGTAATCGAGAAAGGAATCTTCTCTCCCAATATGGATGAGGGCATACGGTTTACTAAATAGCAAGTAGTAAGGACCACATCACCCCAGTAAGCATGAGGAGCATGACTCTGTATCAACAATGTTTTGGTTACATCAAGTAAGTGACGGTATTTACGTTCAACAACACTGTTCTGCTGGGAAGTGTAAGTACATGAGGTCTGGTAAACAAAGCCATGGGGTCTAAGAAACTCAGAAAGTTGTAAGGTGTGAAATTCCAAGGCATTATCAGAATGGAGATACTTCACTCGTCCAGGCGAGGATCAGCCTGGGGAGCTGAAGTCTCTGAAGACACAATCTGCTCAGCTGCTCGACCAGAAATAGATGTCCATGCTTCTGCTAGCATGTATCCTCTGCATGACTAGGTTTGCAGCAGTAGGTGCATAGACCACGTTGGCATCCTTCACCTCTTCCTCGTTGTTTGTGTCCTATAGACTAGACTATCTCACATCAGCCACGAGAAGCAGCCATCGCTGAGGAGTACGAGGACGTGGCTATTGAAGGGATGATGATCCAGCTGAGATGGCTATAGGCCTCCTCTATTGAGGGAATGGTAGCTCCAGTAAGAAGATGAGTACGTGCAGCATCATACTCATTATCAAGTCCAGCCATGAAAACTCCAACCATCGTGAAGTTCCTATACGACTTTTGATGCTCAATAGATGTCGTAATGGGTATGTAGCTATGAAGCTTTTCAAACATTCCATGCAACAAAGAATAGTAACATGTAGGGGGCGGCCATTCTGCTTGGTATTGTAGATATAAAACTGTAGTTGAAGGATCTTGGCCTCATTCTTTGCATGTGTATAGGTGGATGCCAAAGTGTCCCACATTGCCGTGGTAGTGGGTTGAGTTAGAATATCATTGTCTATCACTGTAGTAAGAGTCCCACAAAGCCAAACACAAACGTACGCATCATCTTTCTTCCAAGAAGCATTTTCCCTAGTCTTATCTGTTGGCTCTGGATCTATCAGGATGTGCTCCTTGTTGTTGCACTATATGAGGGTGAGAAACTACACGGACCACAACTCATAGTTGGTCCCATTCAACTTAGATGGGAGCGAGGCCCTTGAAGGCTCCGGATGAGAAGATATCACCCTTGTTGTCTGACATTATGATAAAATAGCCAAATAGCGGAATTCAATTGGGGAGTAGACCGATATAAGTGAGTCTGCAGAATCACACGAATGGTTGATTGTACATGTAGACTCATACAACTATCCTTACTAATCCTCATCGCTTATTGGAAAACGTGATTTGGAGGTCTGAAATAACATTCTCCGATAGAAATCCAATCGTAGAACTATCTATGGATATCTGTGGATGGCTCAGGGGGGCAGGGTGCATGGGACACAAGAGCCTAGACATGGGTGCTTGGGCGTAATGGTCCTGGTCGCTGGGGCGCCTGGGCGCGGGAGAAGCCTGGGTGCATAGAGACAAGGTCGCGCAGGGACCTCAGCGTAGGGCCTGGTCGCAGTGCATGGTCGCACGAGAGAAGCCTGGGTGCATAGGACCTGATTGCACAAGACTGGTCACAGGGCCTGGTCGCACAGGAGAAGCCTGCGCGCGCGGGAGAAGCTTGGGTCGTGCAGGGACCTCAACGCGGGTGTGCCTGGGTGCAGAGGGTCCATGCGCGGAGGGAACTGGGCGTGGAGGGACCTCAGTGCAAGGATCTGGGCATGGCGGTATGGGGCCTAAAGCGTGGGTGGGCACTGGGGCCGAGCATGCACGGCGAGGGGTGGAGGGTGGGGGTGACGGGTTAGGGTTAGGGTTTGATGGGGGAACTCCAGTCTAGGACCGTGGCTCCGATACCATGTTAAGGGGGGAAATAGGATTCTTTATTAGAGGCCCAAGGGTTCTCTTATATAGGAGAAGAATCTATTAGGTAAATTACAGAAAGGTGACAGAGAAATAAAATATAACAGTAATAGAGATAGTTAATATTTCAACAGTTTCTTTGCATGCATGCCTTTTTATTTGAATTATTTATATCTTGAGCATTATTTATCTATTTTTTATGAACTTGATGTCCTTTTGAAGATTATTGTCCCATCTATCATCTAAGACACTAAATCATTCATTTGGAGATATTTTGGACATTAATGAATTTGATGAATTATTCATTATTTTGAGCAGATATATTTTCTGTGATTTTTTATTACTCAATAATTGTGGAAATTTTGGGATTTAATTTGAAATTAATTGATTAAATATTTATGAAACGAATAAAAGGGGGAAGGAACATTGATTTAATTTAAGTGCTTGCTTGGCTCGTTAATCATGCATCACATTTTTGCATCATTTTACTTCGTTTAAAAAGTCATAAAAATTTTGAATTGCTTATTTATTCTCACACATTGCATAGCATTATTTCTTTGTATAAAATATTTTTAGAATTCATGCATCATATTTAGTTTAATTAAATGCATCCTTTAAATTTAAAATCCATAAAAATTTATAAAACTATAAAGATTAAGTAAAATTGTATTCTCTTGAAAACTTAAATTTTCTAGATTATTTCAGAATTAATCTTGGACCCTCATATTACTTCCTTGTGTCGACCTTGGGACTTACCAAGTAAAATAAATAAATCAAATGCATTGTGATTTAATTTTCCATATTTTCTCTCAGTTTGGTTTTTGACAGATTGATTCATGCTCGACTACAACACACGTTTCATTTCCTCAATTAAGAAGGATGGGAACTTGGTTGTCACTACCCAAGGTAGTCTTAGTTCAACATAAAGGGTAGAGGGGACATACCCCTTTGTGTGCAGGTGTCGTAGGTGCGAAATAGGTGACAGTCACACTACAACTCTGGTGGCCTAACAAAGATGTTCCAGAAGTTGATGATGAGTTGCGGCTTCTCGATAAGGTCCAAGGATTGAAGAACTTCACTTGAGATAGACCCTACGAAGGAGGGGGAGGGGTTGGAGGGGAGAGATGGAGCAACATGCGACAGCAAGAGTGGAGGCGGGGGCTATCGGTAGTGTCAATCGGGAAGGTGGAATTTGAGTCGATGCACGAGGTAGGAAAGGGGAATTGACAATCATGCCCTCACTACAAAAAAGATGAGATTGGCGTGCACATGTTGGCTCGTTATGTGCATGCCAAATGCACGTCATGTGCACGCCCACAGAGTGGGCGAGCACATGTGCTCGCTCCATATGTGGTCGCTGATGAGAGAGTCGCTAGGGCAAGTTGGCGAGCACATGCGAACACTATATGCTCGTCCGCTATATAGGCATGCATAGTCGTGCACGCCAACATGTTCACATCGCATGTAATATGGCGACCATAAAGTGCTGAAAAATATACAGGTTTGGCGGGGTTTAGACACCTCATCGACCCATATAGCCTGCCAAGAAACCAGTCCAGGTGCTTATTAGAGTCGAGAAGAGTTTCTTTATGCCAGTTCACCAACTAATATATATGAACTTACAAACTAAACGTTTAAGTTATTGTGTGTGTATGTGTATATGTGTGTGTGTAAATGCAACATATTTAGGAGCTAAATACTACAAATATATGTTCTAAAGATTCCATAATTACAAGTACATCTAATTATAATGTCAAAGTTCATACAAATGAAAAGACTCATTAAAAAATCTACAACAGAAGAAGAGAAAAACCATCAATCATTTCTTTTTTATCTAAAAAATTTTGAAATTAAACTCTGCTTAACTTTCTTTTTCTCCTTTCCTCCTTGAACCTGGCATACATGTGTGCCTCTTCTTCTGGGTCGTTCTCCTCCTCCTCTTCATCGTCCGATTCAATCTACTCATATTCAGATGCATGCCCTTGTGGCCTATATTATGGAAGATATATATATATATATGATATGCATTTGAAGATATAGAAATATGAAATTATTACTCATAAAATTTCAAGTGGGCGAGCACCGAAGAGAGAGCACAAGTGCAATAAAAGTGCTCGCCCTTATTTTCATACATACGCCACTCGACCGTGCCTGAGGATTCAAACCGACGAGCAGCTTAGGTGAGCACATGTGATCCTTCTGTGCTCGGCAAGAATCGGACGAGCACATGTGCTTGCCTAGGGAACGCAAGGACGTGCACGCCAAACGCGTCTTTTTTTAGTGCCTCTTTTACATACCATGGTTTGAATAAACCATGATTTATTTCAACTCATTGACGGTCAAACTAACAAATGGGCACAAATGATAACGATGAAAGAAGTAAGGGGCACAACTAATATTCCAAAAAAGGAAGGGGCATAATTGATCTTGCAACATCTAAGGAGGAAACAATTGATAAAACATTTTATTTGTGGAATTTTTTAAATCAGGTTTAATGTGTTTATAAATTCATTAATATTTAGTATATAACTCTAGAATATCTCATAATATATAGAATATTTGTGTATTTATTTCATCTATTTTGATTTTATACACAATCTCGAGGTTTTAAACCTCTAAAATGATTTAATTATATAAATGTTTTATTTCTATTTTTCATCTTTCTATTAGATGTATTTATAGACTATTCATCGGGAATGTTTGAAGATTTCACTTGTGAATATGTTGTTATTATGCCTTTCTTGCTAATATCGATGTAATATGTAGTCATTTAGTTTTTGTATACAATAGATATTGATATTTAAAAAAATATTATATTGTGTAGACTAAATTAGAATAATACTAAGTTTTCTTGGAAATATTTAGGTATATGGCCAGTATTTAAAAGACGGTAAACCTTGTTTTTTATTTAATTGAAGAGCTCTATGGAATACTTTTATTTTTAATTGATCAAAAGGTTTTAAATTTAATTATAAAGCTAACTTAATTTTCTAGATATTTGATACATAATCTAGATACCTTTATGGAATTTTAACTCGTTACATACAAAGTTACCTCAACTAAATGATTGAAAATAGAACAAATTCATTGGAATTATTACAAATACGCTAGAAAAATAAAGAAATGCTTAAAGAATATGATGCGATTTTAGTTTTGATTCCGTATGCACTAATAGAATTCAAAAAAACTTTCGAAGGCCTTGAAAAACCTAATCAATTGAATCTGGACATCGCATTTATCCAAAATGGATCCTA